>JBBGZY010000221.1:1200000-1782500 GCA_037952925.1 Lithobates clamitans
AAACTCTCCTAAGTTTAGTGTAGCTACCATAGGGGAATGATCTGAGATGCCTCTGCCAATACACTATTTTTTCTAATATCTGGAGTGCCCTGTCTTTCCCAGGACTAGGTCTATCCTTGAAATCGTGGAGTATGAGGCAGAGCAGCAGGTATATTGCAACACGCCTGGGTTCTGCGCCCTCCATAAGTCTACTAACCCTACTTCCTCCAGAAATAGACTTAGACGGCTCCTCGCTGCATCCTCTGAGCACGTTCGTAATGGGAATCTATCCAGCCTTTTGTCTAGGATCTCATTAAAGTCTCCTACTGCTACAATCGGGACCTCTTTTTTATCTAACAAAAATTTATTCAATTTAAGTAAAACATCGAGGTTGAAGGGCGGGGGGATATATATATTTGCCACCACATACATGACACAATCAATGGAGCAGTATAGAAAGATATATCTACCCAGCTCATCTATACTGACCTGTCTGCAGGAAAATTTGACCCCAACCTTCACCAAGATGCTTACCCCCCTACTAAGAGAGGAGTGGGTCGCGTGAAATTGGTGTTGAAATTTTTTTATCTGTATCTGCTGAATGGCATCCTTGGTTAGGTGGGTTTCCTGCAGACAGACCAGGTCTACCCCACATCTCTCCATCATCGAGAACACTGCCAGCTTTTTAAGTGGTGTTCCCAGGCCCCTGACATTCCACGATCCTATTTTCAGAGTTTTAGCTTGCATCAAAATACTAGAAAACATACATTGCCCCAACAAGTGCTACCATATGTATCAAGTTTCTTTATAAAGTAAAATTTTTGCACCCCTTCACTAAAAATTAATTTTTCCCCCTAGTGTATTCTGTGTCACTTCTATCTGCATAGGCTTTGTAAACTCTAAACCACGTGCTCATCTTAGCCATGTTAACCCTACCTTAAATAGGAATTTGCCACAGAGTGTATTTACATGTGTATATTTAAAAGCCAAAAATCTATAAGTGTAAGCCTGGATACTTCCAGGATAATTTCTAGTGATGTATATACTCATAAATAGTGGTTTGCCCCCCCTAGCTCCCACCCCCACCCTTCCCACCCCCCACTCTCCCACCCCCCACTCTCCCACCCCTACCCTCCCCCCCCCCACCTATTTAGGTGAACCCCCCGGGGGTTTACCATGACCGTTAACTCATCTACTAACACCACCCTTTTACACCAAGTCTTCCCACACACCTCCCCTCATGCCGACATCTGTGTGCACCCATCCCCCCGTCCCCCAATAAGCAAAGAACATTAGCATGAGGCAGGTAGGGATGAAATATTAAGCAACAAAGACCAAAAAAAGAAAAAAAAACAACTATAAAAACCCCTCTACCTCCCAATACCCTATTGTATCTCCCTAACACCGGCCTATTTTGCCTCCTGTATCTCTCTACGTGTAGCTAAGAATTTTTTCTCTATTATCTTCAAGCCACTTCTCAACCCCAGCTGGAGAGTCAAAGAACAGAGTTCCCCCCAAAGCTGTGACCCGTAGCCTTGCCGGATAGAGAAGAGCATATGACAGCCTAAATTTTTGCAAATTGCGCTTTGCCTGGATAAACTCCGCCCTGCGCCTCTGCAGATCGGGTGAAAAGTCAGAGTAGAATGATATTTTAACGCCCTTAAAGAAAACATCCCCTGCCTCCCTTATTTTCCGGAGCAAAGTCACTTTATCCTTATAGTTAAGAAACCTCAGAAGTAAGGGTCTAGGATATCCCCCCTCCGGGGGTGCCCTGAAGGGGATCCTGTGAGCTCTTACAATAGCAAATGAGGCTGAGAATGATTCTTTCCCAAATAGCTCCCCCAGCCATTTCTCTAGGAACTCGATTGGATTAGTGCCCTCGCTTTTTTCAGGTAGTCCCACTAGACTCACATTATCTCTTCGACTCCTATTCTCCATCTCATCCAATTTGGAGGCTTGCTTGGACATCTGTTCCTTCATCCATTTTATTTCTTTAATCAGCGGGGCCATATTGTCTTCTAGCCCACTGACTCTTTCTTCCAGGGCGGCTGTTCTCTCTGCAGTTTTCTGTAGATCTTGCCTGACCAATAACACGTCTGCTTTAACTCCCTTCATCTGTTCACAGAGTTCTTTAAGCGAGCCATTGCAGACACCTACTGCCATAAATACATCCGTTAAGGTTGGCTCTTTCTCCGGTAGCAGATTCGGGGCGCTTGTTGCCTCCATATTAACATTGATGTTTTGTTCGCTTGGCCCCGGTCCTTTATTACTATGTGTTTTAGATGACTGGGTAGCCGACACAGCCCCAGAAGGCTGTGAGGGGGTCTGGCCCTGACTTTTCCTATCTGATGCCCCCCTTGTTGTATTTTCAATTGTGACCCCTTTTTTGGAGGGGTCAGAGTGGGGGTGTGAGCATATTGCTCCAATTTCGCTGCTGCTGATGCTGCTGCAGCAAGCTGCGGGTTTTTATCTTTTGAGGATCATAGGTTCTGCATCATATATTCTTTTGACACCAATTTAGTTTCCGGGGAATAAGGGGGAGAGGCGAAGGGAAAAAGAAGAAGATAAAAAAAAAAAAAGTGAGAGAGCCTATACGTCTATTCACGCTCTATACAAGAGTTATCCCGCAGCATTCCACGGTAAAAATGATCGGTCTGAATCAGCCTCCTCCCCACATATGCGCCCTGGCTGCTCCAATAGTTAGAGCTAACCCCCCCCCTGCAGCGGACTACACCATAGATTGGGAAGATTAATTGAGGCTGCTAAAAGTAGTCACCCGCGTTATGCAGTGGTTAAGGTGCACCCTCAAAGTATCCCGGGCTTTTGGCTAGTTTGTATTTGATGAGTTGGGGGTGACACCACCTGAGGATAAGAGGGAGGAAAATTTATGTCCCCCCCTGCTGCTCCTGAACCCCAGCCAATCTCTGCACAGAAAGGGAAGTGTTTCACTCTGTAATAGTTCTTTTAGCTCTTTTATCTCCCAAGCTTTGTATACTCACTCAGCTAGCAAAGGAGTCACTGAAACATATAGGTAACTTGTATTATTGCAAAGATGTCTGCTTACCAGGGGTCAGTCCAATCCAAAGATTATCTGTGACTCTTAAACACCATCTGATTAACAGGCTAGTGTCCACATACTGTACCCGCTCTAGAATTCTTCAGCTCTGTGGCTAGCATGGGGATGAGAGCCACCTGCCGTGTGTCTCACACCAGTGTGCAGGGGATGACGTCACGCCCGGAGGTTTCAACGGCATTCATAGCCCTTTAGAGAGTGGGGGATCCCAGCAGGAGAAGCAGCGAGGCAAGTCTCCAGGCACCCCTCCACGCGAGCAGCACACCGCGTCCAGCTCCACCTGGCCAGCCGCCCCCACATCCGAAGGGGAGAAGGGACCGAAGGTGGGGTAGTACACACAGCGTCCTAGCTCTCTCTCACTCACTTTATGCTGCAGCCCGACACGCACCCGCCCATCCGGTCACGCCCCCAAACTTTTTTGTTTTCCTTATTTTAGCAGCAATGAGGATTTACTGTATCGTGTATGTAAAAAAAATGATAAAGTGATTGAACAGTTGGTGGTCCCTAAGCCATACAGATGGGTGGTGTTGGAACTTGCCCATGGGCACTTGCTAGGAGGTCATTTAGGGGTTGAGAAAACTTATGAAAGGGTGTTGCGCAGGTTTTATTGGCCCGGGATACAGAAGGATATTGAGAATTATTGTCAATCCTGTTCTGTGTGTCAGATGTCAGCCCCACTACAGCACTTCCGAAGTCCTTTAGAGCCCTTGCCCATTATTGAAGTGCCCTTTGAGAGGATTGCCATGGACCTTGTGGGTCCACTCCCCAAGTCTGCCCGAAGTCATCAGCATATCCTTGTAATCATGGATTATGCTACCTGTTACCCCGAGGCCATTCCCTTTTACGCACAGTGTCTGCTAAAAACATTGCCAAAGAGCTGTTTATGGTGTTCAGTCGTGTTGGAATCCCTAAAGAAGTCCTTACAGACCAGGGCACCCCATTTATGTCATGAATAACTAGAGAGCTGTGCAAGTTATTTAAGGTGTCGCAATTGCGAACCTCAGTGTACCATCCTCAAACGGATGGCTTGGTGGAACGCTTCAATAAGACATTAAAGAGCATGTTGAAAAAGGTTGTTGACAAGGATGGGAAAAACTGGGACTTCCTGATACCATACTTGATGTTTGCCATCAGGGAGATTCCCCAGTCCTCCACGGGGTACTCTCCATTTGAGTTGCTTTATGGGAGACACCCTCGGGGACTCTTAGACATAGCCAAAGAAACTTGGGAGGGGGAGCAGACACCCTATAAAAGTGTCATTGAGCATATCGCTCAAATGCAGGACAGGATTGCAGCAATCATGCCGATGGTAAAAGAACACTTACTGCAGGCCCAAGCAGCTCAACAGAGGATATACAAAAGAGGGGTCCAACTCCGTGTTTTCTCACCTGGTGACAGGGTCCTGGTGTTAGTTCCCACTGTTGAGAGCAAGTTCCTGGCTAAGTGGCAGGGTCCCTTTGAAGTAATTTAAAGAGTTGGGGAGGTCAATTACAAGGTATATCAACCAGGGAAAAGGAAGCCCGAACAGATTTACCACATAAACCTGTTAAAGCCCTGGAAAGATAGACTGGCGTTAACTGCGAGGTCCCTCCCGGTAACGCCTAAGGGTACTGAGTCCTCTCTGATCCCTGAGGTCACAATTCCAGACACCCTGTCATATTCTCAAAAGCAGGAAACTAGAGAATTCCTTATAAGAAATAGAGAGAAATTTTCAGAGTTACATGGCACGACTTCAGCAGTTCAGCATGATATTGTTACTGAACCTGGGGTCCGTGTCCAGCTCAAACCATACCGAATTCCTGAAGCGAGGAGAAAGGACATCAGCGAGGAAGTTAAAAGAATGTTGGAGCTAGATGTCATTGAGGAATCCAATAGTGTTAGTCCCAAAACCAGATGGCACTTGGAGGTTCTGTAATGACTTCAGGAAGCTTAATGCAGTGACAAAGTTTGACACGTACCCAATGCCCAGAGTGGACGAACTTATAGACCGACTTGGCAAGGCTCGCTATCTGACCACTTTGGACTTGACAAAAGGTTATTGGCAAATACCCCTGACTGGTAGCGCCAAAGAGAAGGCTGCATTTGTGCCCCCAGAGGGTTCCTTTCAATATATAAAAATGCCTTTTGGGTTGCAAAATGCCCCCGCGACATTTCAGAGGGCCATGGACAGGACTCTAAGACCCCACCGACAATTTGCAGCAGCATATCTAGATGACATAGTGGTACATAGCACTGACTGGGAGTCTCACTTGTCCCGTGTCCAGGCTGTCCTTGATTCCCTCTTTAAAGAAGGTTTTACGGCAAATCCAAAAAAATGTGCCATTGGTCTAGAGGAAGCCAAGTATTTGGGCTACACTATTGGCCATGGTGTCATAAAACCTCATGTGAATAAAATAGAAGCCATCCAGGAATGGCCACGTCCTGCAAACAAGAAGCAGGTCAGGGCCTTTCTTGGCATTGCGGGGTATTATAGAAGATTTATCCCAAATTTTGCAACTATAGCTGCCCCACTGACAGACCTTACAAAAGGGAAAGACTGTGTAATGGTGAAATGGTCTTCAGTAGCAGAGGAATCTTTCCAAGTCCTGAAGAAGGCTCTTTGTGCACAGCCAGTACTGTACTCCCCCGATTTCTCCAAAGATTTTTTGGTTCAGACGGATGCGTCTGATGTTGGTATCGGGGCAGTACTATCACAGGTACACAATGGGGAAGAACACCCTGTGGTGTACCTAAGCAGAAAGCTCAATGGCCATGAGAAAAGGTAAGCAGTCATTGAAAAGGAGTCTTTAGCCATAAAGTGGGCCGTGGACACGCTCAGGTACTATTTGTTAGGGCGCCAGTTTGAGTTAATAACTGACCATGCTCCCCTGAAATGGATGGCCCAAAAGAAGGAGACTAATAGACGGGTGAACTGGTGGTTTTTGGCTCTACAGGATTACTCATTCACTGTAAAACACAGGCCAGATATTGAGATGGGGAATGTAGATGCCTGTTGGGCTACAGGTGTTCCAACCCTGGGGTTGAAACTAGAGGGGAGGATATGTAGCAGAGCGTCCCAGAGAGAGCCAGGAAAAGTCCTGTTCGGGGTTTATACATCTCCAAGGCTCCTCTCATACAAGTTCAGGGATCTCTGATCCATGGTCCAGTTCAGGTCTTGGTCCTCTCCCCCAGGCTAATTTAAGCTCACCTGAGCAGACAGCCTTTGCTCTTGGCCTGGGATACTCAGACAACTTCTGTGTAGGAGAGAAAAAAGGTATGTGGAAGCTGACAAGCTGTAGGCTTGCTCAGCCTGGTAGTTAGGATCTGTAAATATTGTTTCGTTAGTGCCGAGACACGGCTAGGTTTTGTTTTGGCTATTTTTGTTCCTATTTGTTTGTTTTTTTTTGGAACACTGTACAGCACCTGTATATAGACTTGTATATATCACAAATAAACACCACACTGTTTGTCACTATTTCACTGGATTTGGTATCTGTGCCTGAAAGACTGCTCATCCCAGGGAGCTTTGTACCTGCTACCTGTCCCCCAGGTTACAATATATAATATTATATAACATGTGAGTTTTTGATACTTTTTATACTAAATAAATTGACTCTTCTGTCGGATGTCTGCACAATGAGAGTGTTTCTTACATTTTCTATATATGTGGCCGCCGTGCTATACCTTTGGGAGCATACTGCTTAGTCAAGTGTTTGCCGAGATTGGGTTGATTGTATCTGGTGGGTCAGTGGAAGAAAGACCTCTGTAACTAAGTGAGCCGTATGAAGCATGGATCTGACCAACTATAAATCTTTTTACTGTGTATAACTATATTCAATGCACTGGCAGTAAGAGTCGGTTATATTGGGTGTTGGTGACGGCTTTTTCTCCCCAGTCTTCCTGATGGACTATGCTTTTGAATAATTTATCAGAATTTATTTTTTTTTGATGAACTGAATAATTTATCAAAATTTACATTCTTGATGAACTTTTAGTTTATTACCACCATTTTTTTACTGCTACACCTTTTACCCCTCATTTTTTATTATTGCAACCAACAATATTGTGTCAGCAGCTATTTGTAACATTTATTTCTTATATTTTTTCATCCAGCGCAACAAATCTTCCTCTTTTTAAACTCGAATCTGCTGCTGTTTGCCTTGAGGCAACTGTTGTGGGGTCCCTCAGGGAGTTGGGTAACCTCATATACCGAGGTGCTTCACCATACCCCTTATTGCCGACCCCTACCAGGACGACTCTTGGGGTGTGGGGTATGGCCAGGAGACGGTTTGTCCTTCCAGGCAGATGGTCTCCCTTTTGCCCACTGTGGGGTAACCCCTCATTCCCACACTTTAGGTCAATCCCCGACCCGCAACTGTGGTCTAGGTACAATATTACACTATTGAAAGATGTTATGGTAGCAGGGTCACTGTGTTCCTTTCGGGAATTAGCTAGTAGGTATGGCCTCCCTGGTTGGATGATATTCCACTACTATCAGTTACGGCATGCATTCCGGGCGCAGTTCCGGACTCCACCCGTACTTGAATTGGATGTAGTGGAGGATTTGCTAGCCCAAGAATCTCTATTCAAACCTCTATCTACAATATACCTAACTTTAATTAGGAAAGACTCCCCAAAGATGGACATACTTTTGGCTCGATGGGAGGCTGACATCCCGACACTGGTTAGACAAACATGGGAAGACAGTTTTGAGGACAGCTTTAGACTACTGATATCTTCCAGGGATAAATTAGTACAGACAAAATTCTTCCATAGGGTATACCTCACACCTCAGAGGCTGCACAGAATCTATCCGGGGAGATCACCAGAATGCCCACGTTGTCAATCTCCTGATAGCTCATATATCCACATGTTTTGGACCTGCCCTAAATTAGTACCATATTGGTCTGCTATTATGGAGGGAATTAATGCTCGTGTACAACTTGACATACCCTTAACACCTGAACTAGCCTTACTGGGTATACATGACGATGACCAGAGACCCAGATATACCAAGTTACTGGTTTCGCTGCTACTCTTCTATGCTAAAAAAGAGATTATATTAAAGTGGATATCTAGCAGGCCTCCAACGGTGGGAGCGTGGGAAAAGTCTGTTAATGCTGTTCTTCCCATGTACAAATTGACATATATAAGTAGGGGTTGTCCTCAGAAGTTCAGAAGAGTTTGGCAGCCCTGGACTGAACCCGGGAGCGGTTCTCATTCAATGTAATCTGGCACATTCCTGTTATCTGCCTGTGGTCTTCTACGTTGTACTGTTGCCCCCCCCCTCCCCATTGCCATTTTTTCTTCCCCTTCTCCTCTCCCCCCCCCTTCTCTCCTCTCACCCTCCTAGCGCTGATGCTATGTTTGCATAAATACTACTATAAGTAATTGTAACAGCTCCGTGTAAAAAACATGTACAGCTATATTTGTAGCCACTGTATTGTTTCTTCACCTGTATTGTGTACCATGATTTTTTTAAATAAAGACCAACCTTGTTGTTAAAAAAAAAAAACTTAAAATCTGCCCTTCCTGTTTTTGAGGCTCACCAATGGTTTACTTGTGGTGAACCCTCTGTATTCACTCTGGTGAAGTCTTTTCTTGATTGTTGACTTTGACACACATACACCTACCTCCTGGAGAGTGTTCTTGATCTGGCCAACTGTTGTGAAGGGTGTTTTCTTCACCAGGGAAAGAATTCTTCGGTCATCCACCACAGTTGTTTTCCGTGGTCTTCCAGGTCTTTTGGTGTTGCTGAGCTCACCAGTGCGTTCTTTCTTTTTAAGGATGTTTCAAACAGTTGATTTGGCCTAATGTTTTTGCTATTTCTCTGATGGGTTTGTTTTGTTTTTTTAGCCTAATGATGGCTTGCTTCACTGATAGTGACAGCTCTTTGGATCTCATTTTGAGAGTTGACAGCAACAGATTCCAAATGCAAATAGCACACTTGAAATGAACTCTGGACTTTTTATCTGCACCTGGCCATGGAACAACTGAGCAGCCAATTGTCCCATTACTTTTGGTCCCTTAAAAAGTGGGAGGCACATATACAAACTGTTGTAATTCCTACACTGTTCACCTGATTGTGATGTAAATACCCTCAAATTAAAGCTGAAAGTCTGCATTTAAAGCACATCATCATTTCAAGTCCATTGTGGTGGTGTATAGAGCCAAAAAGATTAGAATTGAGTTGTTGTCCCAACATTTATGGACCTGACTGTATATACATACATACATACATACACACATACATACACACACACACACACGTGTGTTTGAACTTTGGTGTGCAAATGCTAATGCTATGGGCTGCGTACACCTATGCCTGTGTCCCTTAGTAATCTCCAAGAAAAATATTTTTCAGTAAATAAAAAATTTCTTTAAAAAAAAAAAAAAAAAAAAAAAAAAGCTCCCTGCAAAAGATTACAATAATACCAATCCTTGCAGAGAATTGCTTTAACTACTAGACAACCAGCCGCCGCAATTATACTGCGGCAGGTTAGCTCTCCTGGGCAAATCACCGTAGGTATAAGTCAGCCGCTTTAAGACCACAAGGGGGCGCGCATGATGCCACGACGGAGCCAATGCGCATGCTCGGTGGCCGCAGTCGCTCCTGAGAGACACAGAACGGAGATCTGTCAATGTAAACAGACAGATATCCGTTCTGTCAGGGGAGAGGAGACAGGTCTGTTGTTCATACGAAGTATGAATAGTGATATGGCTCCTCCTTTAGGCAGTCCCATCCCCCTCACAGTTAGAATCACCCCCTAGGAGACACATTTAACCCCTTGATCGCCCCTAGTGTTAACCCCTTCCCTACCAGTGACATTTACACAGTAATCAGTGGCTATTTTTAGCTCTGATGGCTGTATAAATGTATACTAAAAATGCCATAAATATATCCCCTAATTTGTAGGTGCTATATTGCTTTTTTTTTCAAAATTGTCACTCTTTTTTTGTTTATAGCACAAAAGATAAAAACCACAGAGGTGATCAAATACCACCAGAAGAAAGCTCTATGTGTGGGAAAAAAAGGACATCACAACCGCACAATTGTCAGTTAATGCAACGCAGTGCCGTTTCGCAAAAAATAGTCTGGTCATCAAGGGGGCAAATCCTTCCGGGGCTGAAGAATAGCATGAAATATGCATGTCAAAATAGCAGGTTCAAATATGTATGTCAAAATGGTAGGTGCAAAACTAACCCTAGAAAGAAAGGGTAGTTGATGCTTGGAATAGACTTCCAGCAGAAGTAATGAGTCAGTCAACACTAATTGGCTTCAAACATGCTTAAAACAAACATATACATTTTCTAAGTTAAAGAAAATACATTATTGTCACCTTTTCCATGTTTTTACTGAAGATGCTGTTGTAGTTTTACCTTTTTAACCTTTTTTTTTTTATTCTTTCTTTCTTTCTTTCTTTTTAATATAGTAAATGAGATCATAGGACGTGACATGTCTCATGGAACCCCAAGAACACCTCAAGAATGTGGGGAGTCTGCAAAGTCCAGTATACCAGATGTAGTTTAAAATTTACTGTGGAAAAGGAAATAAAGATGATGGCAGAAGAGCTACAGTTTAATCTACTGTTCACTGATGTGTGTCTCTGGTTTAGTGCTTCCAGTTTTGTTGCCTTTCTTATGTCTCTTTGGAGAAATTAACTTTCATTTTAAGTAAATCATAGATACAGCCAGCTGTAATTTACCAACACTGTAAAATATCCCTAAGGGTTCATTTACATGTGCTTTGATTTCAACACACATTAAAGCATCTACTTTTTTTGATGTGTTTTCGATACTTCTGTGGTGCTTTTTTAAGCTAATGAAGCTTGACAGATGCCCTGTGTGTGTGTTGATATCTCACACCTTAATACTTTCAAAACAAAGCAAAGCTAAATTAAAGCCTCTTGAAAGCTTCAAGCGAGCTTTGTCATAGACTTCTATGGAGGCGCTGAAGACGCTTTGAAGCACCACTAAAGCGACATGGGGTATAAGTGAAGCTGACTGTAAGCTAACCATTTTATTTAGTGACAGGGGCTTTGACTGGTGTTTTAAAGAGCTTTCAAAAAGTGTGTCCGTAGCCATGTTTTGAAGCAAGTGAAAAACAAACCCTAATGCCATGTACACACGAGCTGACTGTCCGTCAGAAAAGGTCAGACGGAACGATTCCGTTGGACATTCCGATCGTGTGTGGGCTTCATCTGACCTTTTCTGTCGAAAATTCAGATGGACCTAGAAATAGAACATGTTTCAAATCCTTCCGACGGACTCGATTCCAATCGAAAAATTCGTTCGTCTGTATGCTAGTCCGACAGACCAAAAACGACGCAAGGGCAGCTATTGGCTACTGCCTATGAACTTCCTTATTCTAGTCCGGTCTTATGTCATCATGTTCGAAACGATCTGACTTTGGTGTGATCGTGTGTAGGCAAGTCCATTTCGTTGGAACTCCGCCGGAACTCCGTTGCAACTCTGTCAAAGTCCTTCGGAGTTCAGTCCGACGAGAAGTCTGCTTGTGTGTAAGCGGCATTAGAGTAAAGTTTTTGGATATAAGCAGTCACAATATTCTTCCTAACTTTAATAACATTTTTAGAACATTTTGAGAATCATGAAATATAAATGGCCATTAGATATTAGAAAATATATCTATACCTTGATGTAGAGCATATTTACCAGTGTGGGCTTTCAGGTATCTTTTTTTTCAAGCAATCATACAGGGCTTATTTTCTCAGGGAAAACACTGAAAATCTGAGTATCTTCTTTAATAAAATTATTGAATATGAGTTACAAATGAATTAAAAAAAACAAGCATTTCAGCAAAATAAAAATCTATAGCATAAGGCAAAGATTTATGCTATTATATAAACATATTTAATAAAATTACCATAAATATTGCACAATGTTCTTGACAAATAAAGTAAATTGACAGAGTAGAGTAAGTCTAGAGCTCCATGGGGGAATTAATGTTTTCTACTTACAGCTTTGAAGAGCACCTGTGCCTATACTATGGACACATCTAAAATTGTTGAATATCTGCAGTGGCCAGGGAAAAGCAAAGTCAAGGAGTTTAAAGTGGTTGTAAACCCTATTATAAGGCTTACCTGTAGATACCGTGAATATCTCCTAAACTTGCACACTTGCATATTCACTGTATCTGCATGTGCTGTCATCGGCACATGCACACTGAAGAAACAGCTCGCTCGTGCTGTTTCTTCAGTAGCTGTGCCCTTACCCATGACTCCCCCACACATGCACATGAGTCACCTCATCGTAGCTGCGGCCAATCACAGCGCCGGAGCCCCCAAACCTGGAAATAACTCAGGTGCAACAGCTTAGATCTAAGGTAAGTATTTCATAATGAGCTAGTATGCGGTGAATACTGCTGTTATGCCCCTCACTACACGTGACTGAGGTGTATTCGGGCACACTGTTAACTCCTCTCATACCAATGCATTCCAGTAGGCGCAGAATCCTTTTGAACTTTTATTGATACAAGATAGAGTAAAACTGTAACAGATACAGATAAAATGCAATTAACAAAGATCATACAATTAGTGCCATCCTATCTATCTATCTAGCTGAAGATACAATTAGTAAACATACCGAAGATGGATCCGGAAGGCTAACGTAGAGCTTAGCAGCAGATGTATATGCTTCCATGGTAAGAAAAGATGAAAATGGTGGAGGAAGCTGACGCAAGGCCTGATGGGATTGAAAGTACGGAGGCTTTCATGTACCAAATCTAACCAGCTATACTAAATGACTACATGAAATAGATATAGCGCAGTTATGCAAAATGGTCACTAGATGGCAGCATAGAGCAATCTAATTAAATCAAAAAGTCAATAGAAAAATCACAAGCCTTATTACAGAAGGCATGACAACTGCATAATGCAGCTCATTATGCCTTTGTCATGCAGGTTGTTTTTTTGTTTTTTTTAAGAGTTTACAAGCACTTTAAAGACATAGTTAAAGAAAGCTTAAAGTTATTGATTCTTTTTTCCTTTAACAGTGTGGACTTTGTGACCCCTTGATGACATAGCTGCTTTAAGCATGTGTAAATATTTTAATATTCTTAGTCTGAGCACAGGCGCGCTATAACTACTTGTTGACTTTATTTCTGCACATTGACTTGAGAGTATTGCAAATGATGTGGCTATCAACAAGTGATTCAACTCTATTTGAAACCTATTTGATCGCGCTGTATATTAAAAGCTGTAATCTGTCTACAGACATGCATGATTCAACTATTGACCCATTCCTGTTTGTAGACCTGCCCACGACCCTGGCCAGGTACAATTTGTTTCCATGGCCAAAGACTAATGTTTCCACTCCTGAGAGGCCAGAACCAATTCCCTCTCCCTCCTTAATGCAAAGCACCAAATGACAACTTGTTTTAAATGATTTGTCAGAAAGATTGTACTACAACTGCATGCCTAGCCCCTGTCTAATGACTGTAGGCAGCTTGACTGTAGGCAGCTTACCATACAGAGATCCAGTGATGTGAATTTGATAACACTGGCTGCTATGCAGAGCTGCTTCAGAAACTTGCTGACCCAATCAGCTTCTAGCTTTCATTTTTAGACCTTAAAGGAGTTGTAAAGTCTCAAGGTTTTTCACCCTAACTGCATTCTATGCATTAAGGTGAAAAACCTTTTGTGGTGCAGCTGCCCCCCCAGAGCCCCCCTTTTACTTACCTGAACCTGATCTTTCCAGCGACGAGAACAAGCCCAGCAGCTTCAGCTGCTGTCTCATGTCCTCATTGGACAGATTGATAGCAGGGGGAGCCATTGGCTTCCGCTGATGTCGATCAAATCCAGTGACACAGGAGCTGGGGGCCGAGCAGAGTCCTGCTGTCTGTGTCAATGGACGCAGCAGCAGGACGCTGGAGCATGCCCACACGAGTGCCCCCATGGAATGCAGCTCTCTGGGGGCATCGAAGCGGGGGAAACAGGAGCCCCGCTAGAGGAGCCCAAAGAGGATTGGGGATGCTCTGTGCAAAAACCTCACACAGAGCAGGTAAGTATAACATGTTTATTATTTTAAAAAATAAACAAAAAACTTTACAATCACTTTAACTGAACAGCTGCTCCAGTTTTACTAAATTCCCCTCAGTATCTTTTTGTGCAGTGTTTAACAACCTGTTAACCTGTTTCTCAACATGTTAGAACAATGATGTGGAAAAGTGCATCATTATATTACATTTCACTCACATTTTATGAACATTCTTACATAGCAAATGTAATATTAGGCACATGGCCTAAAAATGATTATCAAAAGTGCCACTGTGTCAACTCATAGTACAATCTTTCTACTTCATTGCATTTCAAGTTAAAAATAGCCTGTGGTACCATGTTACACAATTATTAAGGGAAATAATTTTCTGGACCGTTGCATACTATATGAAGGTATCAAAAGGTTGTAGTTGAGGACAAAAGGGTTAATTAGTAATATTCTTTGGACTTTTACACACATAGCTCAAATAAATGCATTCACCGGCCACTTTATTAGGTACACCTTTTCTTTTTTTTTTTTTTACCACTACTATTCCTTTATTTATTTTTTTTCCATTAAAGAATTTTTATTGACATTTCAATACAAATAACAGAAAAAAATTACAGGCAGCTGGTTTTGGTATATAACAATCAGGTACAGCAGTAAAACATTTATATCCTAATCTCAATCAAAGTAATGGACAATAGTCATACAAATGTTCAATTAAAGCATACATAAACAATATAGTAACACTCCTGTTTACCCCATTGGGTTCTAACTGTAAACAGGCGCTAACTAATATAATGACAACATTATCATGGACAATTCAAGAAATTAGAAAAAGAGAGAACTGTGAAGCCTTGATAATACTCATGGAATAATACTGAAATATGGTTTAAGAACTGCAGCTCATGTTTTTGAGTGAGGTAGAAGCCCTAGGGTGACTGATCCATATTTGCCACAATTTCTCAAACTTGACTGTGTTGTAATTTTTATATGCCAACATTAACTCATATTGAGCTTGTGTATTCAACCTTATAACAACATCAGATAAATTTGGTGCTTCGTTAGATTTCCATAGTTTTGTTATAGTCAGCCTTGCTGCTACTAATACATTTGCTACTACTGTTCTATATTTTACAGAGTAAAGATCCAGATTTATTCCTAAAAGGGCCATTGCGGGAGTAAGGGGAAGTAAATTACCAGTGAGGTTAGCAATAAATGTCGAAACTGATTTCCAAAAACTACTAAGATTTTTGCAATTCCATAAAATATGATAAAGGGAACCAGTTTGTTCATTGCATCGCCAACAAGTTGGGGAGAGTGATGGGTAGATTTTGGAAAGTTTATATGGTGTAAGGTACCATCTGTTTAATATCTTTTGGGCATTATCCCAATGTTCAACGCAGGATGATGCCTTAGTGCTCAGAATTATGGCCTTATTCCACTGTTGCCAAGAAATAGATAAGGAAAGATCCTTTTCCCATTTCAGCATATTATTGGTTTTAACAGATTTAGGGAATTCTGAGAAAAGTTTGTAAAATAAGGATATTCCTTTCGTATCACAAGCGTGCTTGTTCAGTAGGAACTTCCAGATTATTGATGGGATATTCATGCTCGATTCTGGGTCAAGTTTCTTTAATCTTTTAAAATGTCTAAGTTTTTTTAACAACATCTCTTTATAGTCTAGGGGTAGGTTGACATAGTAATTAAACCCCTGTGAAATCCAATTATTCACTGAGATACGGGCTGTACAGTATTCCAGCACTCTTAAGGGCACAGGGATTTTAATTAGTTCACCTAGTTCTTTTGATTTAGATAATATGTGTTTCCAAGCTATCAACGTGGATTTAACAGTGATGAGTTTTGGTATTACGACTTTAGGAAGCAAAGCATACGCTATAGCTAATGCACACATGTCATTGCCCTTGGTGACTTCTTTTTCAATATTTACCAAAAGTTTCTCATCTGAATTAGAAAACCAAAATTTCATTTGATCAAGGAGTGACGCATAGTAATAATGTCGAATATCTGGGAGACCTATTCCACCTTTATTCTTAGTAGTGGTAAGAATTGAGAAGGCTACTCTAGGTTTTTTATCATTCCAAATAAATTTTTTAAGCTTTAGATTCACCTGGTTGAAAAATTTATTATTCACCTGGATGGGGAGCGAGCGGAAATAATATAGAATTTTAGGAAGGGTCTGCATTTTAAAAACCGCTATTTTCCCTACCCAGGAGAGTTGTGTTTTATGGAAAGATTGGAGATCCTTATTTATATTTTCTAGTAGTATAGGGAAATTTACTTCATATAATTTAGCTGTTGGATAGGTAAGTTGGATCCCCAAATAAGGAATGGAGGGCTGGTCCCAATTGTAAGTCGTCTTATTTTTAAGGGTCATGTAGCTTTTTTGGGATATATTCATAGGCAGGACATGACATTTGTTGCTATTAATTTTGTAGTATGAGATTTTCCCAAAGGATTCTAATATATTTTGCACATTGGTGAGAGAGGTTTCAGGATTGGATAAGGAAAGTATTATATCATCGGCGAATAATCCTAATTTGTGTTCAATATTGCCCACTTTAATACCTGTAATTGATTCACTAGAACGGATTAGTTCTGCCAAAGGTTCTACTGCCAATGAAAATATTATAGGCGAAAGAGGGCAGCCCTGTCTTGTGCCATTAGAAATATCAAAGCTTTTGGACAAGTTTACTGAAGTGAATACTTTAGCAGAGGGCTTCGTATAGAGGGACATTATGGCTGAATGAATGAAACCTGTAAATCCGAATTTCATAAGTGTTGCCGATAGATAGCCCCAATTAACTCTATCAAATGCCTTCTCTGCATCTAAGGCAAGAAGCAGAGAAGGCACTCCACTATTCTCCACTTGTTGAATCAAATTAATCATACGCCTTGTTCCATCAGGGGCCTGCCGACCTTTAACAAAGCCCACTTGATCCAATCCAGTAAGATAGGGAGTAATTTCCAACAGTCTACTAGCTAGTATTTTAAATTTTAATGTCGGAGTTTAACAATGATATTGGCCTATAACTGGCCGGTGAAGTAGTATCTTTCCCAGGTTTCGGTATTGTTATTATAATAGCTTTCAACATTTCCTTTGGGAAATTATTACTACTGGAGGCTGTAAAATTGTACAATTTAGTCAGGTGGGGTACTAAAGTAGTGGCAAATGTTTTATAATATTCCCCAGAGAGGCCGTTGACACCTGGTGCCTTATTAATTGGGATGTCTTTAATGGCCTTTGATATTTCCTGTTCTGTAATCGGCTTATTTAGATTACCAAGGGTAGCAGCATCAATATTTGGAAGCTTGATATTATCTAGAAATGTTATGTTATCCGGTGAAGGTTGGGGAGTATTCTTATCCTCCTTTAGATTATAGAGGAGTCCATAATAATCTGAGAAATTGTCCGCTATATCTTGGGGATTGTAAATGACCCTTCCATTGTCATGATGGACCATTTTGTGAATTCTACCTTTGATTTGTTGTTTTCGAAGTTGGGAGGCTAATAACTTCCCTGCTCTGTTACCTTGTGAATAAAAGTTAAGTTTTAGTTTCTTAAAATATTTATCGTGGTTAGTTACTAGAGTATCTCTTAATTCGTTTCTACAGTTAAGTTGGTGTAACAACTGTGGGTCATTAGGTCGCTTTTTATGATCTTTTTCTAGGGTTTTAATATCCCTCATTAGTTTATCTATAGTGGTAGATTTCTTCTTTTTCTTCCTAGAGGCTAATTGAATTAGCAAACCTCTAATATAGGCTTTGCGGGCACACCAAAGAATAGTGCTCAACACAGAATCATTATCATTTACCATAAAGAACTCCTGTAGCTTTTCCTTCATCACAGACATGTGCTTCTCTTGTGATAAAATATAAGTATTATTTCTCCATAGAAATGTGTTGTTGCATTGCTGGTCCACCTGTATTTCTAATGTAATTGGTGCATGGTCTGACCAGGTAATGTTATGAATTTTGGCGTCTATTGTTTTTTGTAAGAGAGTTTTGTCTGTGATGAAAAAATCTATTCTTGAGTAGGTTTTATGTGCATTGGAAAAGAATGTATAATCCCTTTCGGTGGAGTCAGGACACCTCCAGGGGTCATACAGATCTTCTTGAAAAAAAAGATCACTTAGTCCCAATCTGATGGTGTGTTTCTTCTTGGTCGTATCAATATTTGGTTCCATAGGGGCATTAAAGTCACCACAAATGATAATGTTACCTTTTTGGATTTTACGTATTGTTTTCAATATTTTCCGCAAGAATCGGTGAGGATGTGTGTTGGGTGCATAGACATTGGCAATTGTATATGTTATGTTGTCTATGGTAGCCACTAATATAATAAAACTTCAGTGGTCGTCTGTTTGTAAATCCAGCATCTTAAATGTTACGGTGTCTCTTACTGCAATAATTACTCCTTGTTTCTTTTTGTGATTGTCTGAGTGGAAAATATGTGGGTATCTGTTGAGAGTGAACTTCGGTGAATTGTTTTTAGCAAAATGTGATTCCTGGATGCATACTATGTCACTTCCAAACTTTAAGGCGTCAGTCCATAGAGCTTTCTGTTTGTGGGGACTGTTGAGTCCTTTTGCCTTTAATGATAGTAGTTTAAGTCCCATTAATGCGAAACCAATAGATAGTGTCGTGTTGCTATTCTTAGGATAAACTCGATTATTCCAGTGAGGTTATGCATTATATAGCGGAATGTTGGAGAGAGCCATATAGCTAAGTCCATGAAGGTAAAGCAAAACCAACTTCCTAACATAACTGAAGAAAAACTAGAAAAACTGTAAAAAACAAAAAACTGTAAAAAAAAAGGAGGAGTTGTGAACGCCTGTGTACTATCATGTTAGTACTTGCAGTTGGGGGAAAAGTAAATCTTTGGGATACAATTATAACGAGTTCCCCGAAGAAATGATATACCTGCGGACATAACGGTAATGTACTCCATATTGGCTATGAAGTTAGTCAGGTTAGGAGCAGGAGAGAATGCCAGTATAGGTGCCCTTTATCCATGGCTAGTTTGCCATTGTGGTGCTATTTTCCCCAGAGGGGGGTTCTCAAAATTAAGATCACCTTCTTTTGGTAATAATCCCCATGATTTGAGGTACTTCAGCCCGTCTTCTAGCGTGTAAATAGAGTAGGAGATGCTATCCCTCTCTATGAGCAGTTTAGTGGGAAACCCCCATTTATACACAATGTTATGGTTGCGGAGGATTTTGGTTATTGGATTCAAATTTTTTCGGGCCAAAATGGTTGCTTGTGACAAATCTGAGTATAGCTGAATGCCCGCATACGGATCTGGTAGTGGAGAACGTTGTCTCGCAAGTTACATCAAATGGTCTTTCACATGGTAAAAATGTATTTTCGCAATTACATCCCTGGGCAACTTTTCTGGTATGTGAGAGGGCTTAGGCAGCCTGTGCGCTCTATCTATTACCAGCTCTTGAGGAGGTCTGGATCTGTCCTCTAAATCCGAAACCTTCAACTTTAGATGTTTAATTTCATCCTCCAGATCTACGTGTGAATCCACTAAGTCATTGTGGGCTTCAGTAAAATCATTCATTTTGTGCTCAATATAGTCTACCCTTTCTCCTAAAGCACCCATTTCCATCTTGGATTTTTGCATAAAGGATAGCATATCTTGCTGAAGAGCTCCCCTTAAGGATAGTAGCATTTCCTTAAGATCTGTGTCAACTATGGGCTGGCCAGAAGTTGGGAATGCATTAAGCTTTTCATTATAAGGGTTGTTTGTGAATGTAGCATTTACATTAGGGTGAGAGTCACATAACTTTCAGCATCAGAAATTCTTCTTTTTTGCCTCAATGGGATGTTGATATCTGCATTAGCTGGGTCAGAGCTGTTATGCTGCAGGTTAGAGTGTGCTCTCTCCCCTCTCCCTCCTCCTTCACACTGATCAGCCTGCATTCCTATGCTGTGCTGTGAATGGGAGGGGCTGGCACCATGCTGCTTCTCTGGAGTCCCACCCAGGTTGTTAAATGTGCTTCACTTACGGGGCTTATCTTTGTTTTTTCTTTTCCCTGACATCACCAGCTGCTTCCTCGGTATCTCCCCTGCTCTGCTGTGTTATCAGGTAGGCTATAAATAGCATTGGGCTGCTTCAGGGAGACTCGGTTCTCAGAGCTCTCCTATAGTGCGACCATCCACTTCCTATGCTGGCCACGCGCCCCCCCCCCCCCCCCCAGGTACACCTTTCTAGTACCAGTAGAAAGAAGAGAACCCGTTTGAGATGATTTGAGCTTTGTGACATGGTGCATTATCCTGCTGGAAGTAACCATCAGAGGATGTGTACACTGTAGTCATAAAGGGATGAATATGGTCAGCAACAATACTCAGGTAGGCCATGGCATTTAAATGATGCTCAATTGGTACTAAGGGGCCCAAAGTGTGCCAAGAAAATATCCCCCATACCACCACCAGTACCAGCCTGAACCATTGATACAAGGCAAGATGGATCTTGCCTTACTTTCATGTTGTTTACGCCAAATTCTGACCATTCAATCTGAATGTTGCAGCTGAAATCGAGACTCATCAGACCAGGCAACATTTTTCCAATCTTCTATTGTCCAATTTTGGTGAGCCTGTGTGAATTAAAGCCTGTTTCCTGTTCTTAGCTGACAGGAGTAATCAACCAGTGTGGTCTTCTGCTTCTGTAGCCCATTTGCTTCAAAGTTCGATGCTTTGTGCGTTCAGAGATGGCATTCTCCATACCTTGGTTGTAACGAGTTATTTGAGTTACTGTTGCCTTTCTATCATCTCGAACCAATCTCCTCTGACATCAACAAGGCATTTTCGTCCACCCATCACTGGATACTTTCCCTTTTTTGGACCATTCTCTGCAAGCCCTAGAGATGGTTGTGTGTAAAAATCACAGTAGATCAGCAGTTTTTGAAATACTCAGACCAGCCCGTCTGGCACCAACAACCATGCCACGTTCAAGTCACTTAAAGTGGGTGTAAACCCGATTCATTAAATTTAAGCTGGGCACATATACAGTTGTGCTCAAAAGTTTGCATACCCTGGCATTTATATTGAAAAAAATTACTGATCATATCAAAAAACTGTCTTTTTTATTCAAGGATAGTGATCACATGAAGCCATTTATTATCACATAGTTTTTTGGCTCCTTTTAACCACTTCAGCCCCGGAAGGTTTTACCCCCTTCCTGACCAGAGCACTTTTTACAATTCGGCACTGCGTCGCTTTAACTGCTAATTGCGCGGTCATGCAATGCTGTACCCAAACGAAATTTGCGTCCTTTTCTTCCCACAAATAGAGCTTTCTTTTGATGGTATTTGATCACCTCTGCCGTTTTTATTTTTTGCGCTATACGCGGAAAAAGACCGAAAATTTTGAAAAAAAATGATATTTTCTACTTTTTGTTCTAAAAAAAATCCAATAAACTCAATTTTAGTCATACATTTAGGCCAAAATGTATTCGGCCACATGTCTTTGGTAAAAAAAATGTCAATAAGTGTATATTTATTGGTTTGCGCAAAAGTTATAGCGTCTACAAACTAGGGTACATTTTCTGGAATTTACACAGCCTTTAATTTATGACTGCCTATGTCGTTTCTTGAGGTGCTAAAATGGCAGGGCAGTACAAAACCCCCACAAATGACCCCATTTTGGAAAGTAGACACCCCAAGGAATTTGCTGAGAGGCATGTTGAGCCCATTGAATATTCATTTTTTTTGTCCCAAGTGATTGAATAATGACAAAAAAAAAAAAAAAAAAAAAAAATTACAAAAAGTTGTCACTAAATGATATATTGCTCACACAGGCCATGGGCATATGTGGAATTGCACCCCAAAATACATTTAGCTGCTTCTCCTGAGTACGGGGATACCACATGTGTGGGACTTTTTGGGAGCCTAGCCGCGTACGGGGCCCCGAAAACCAAGCACCGCCTTCAGGATTTCTAAGGGCGTACATTTTTGATTTTATTCCTCACTACCTATCACAGTTTTGAAGGCCATAAAATGCCCAGATGACATAAAACCCCCCCAAATGACCCCATTTTGGAAAGTAGACACCCCAAGCTATTTGCTTTGAGGCATGTTGAGTCCATGGAATGTTTTATATTTTGACACAAGTTGCGGGAAAGTGACAAATTTTTTTTTTTTTTTTTTTTTTTTGCACAAAGTTGTCACTAAATGATATATTGCTCACACAGGCCATGGGCATATGTGGAATTGCACCCCAAAATACATTTAGCTGCTTCTCCTGAGTACGGGGATACCACATGTGTGGGACTTTTTAGGAGCCTAGCCGCGTACGGGACCCCGAAAACCAAGCACCGCCTTCAGGATTTCTAAGGGCGTACATTTTTGATTTTACTCCTCACTGCCTATCACAGTTTCGGAGGCCATGGAATGCCCAGGTGGCACAAACCCCCCCCAAATGACCCCATTTTGGAAAGTAGACACCCCAAGCTATTTGCTGAGAGGCATGGTGAGTATTTTGCAGCTCTCATTTGTTTTTGAAAATAAAGAAAGACGAGAAAAAAATTTTTTTTTTTCTTTTTTCAATTTTCAAAACTTTGTGACAAAAAGTGAGGTCTGCAAAATACTCACTATACCTCTCATCAAAAAGCTTGGGGTGTCTACTTTCCAAAATGGGGTCATTTGGGGGGGTTTTGTGCCACCTGGGCATTCCATGGCCTCCGAAACTGTGATAGGCAGTGAAGAGTGAAATCAAAAATTTACGGCCTTAGAAAGCCTGAAGGCGGTGCTTGGTTTTCGGGGTCCCGTACGTGGCTAGGCTCCCAAAAAGTCCCACACATGTGGTATCCCCGTACTCAGGAGAAGCAACAGAATGTATTTTGGGGTGTAATTTCACATATTCCCATGGCATGTTTGAGCAATATATCATTTAGTGACAACTTTGCGCAAAAAAAAATAAAAAAAATAAAAAATTGTCTCTTTCCCGCAACTTGTGTCACAATATAAATTATTCCATGGACTCAACATGACTCTCAGCAAATAGCTTGGGGTGTCTACTTTCCAAAATGGGGTCATTTGGGGGGGGTTTGAACTGTCCTGGCATTTTATGCACAACATCTAGAAGCTTATGTCACACATCACCCACTCTTCTAACCACTTGAAGACAAAGCCCTTTCTGACACTTATTGTTTACATAAAAAAATAATTTTTTTTTGCAAGAAAATTACTTTGAACCCCCAAACATTATATATTTTTTTTAAAGCAAATGCCCTACAGATTAAAATGGTGGGTGTTTCATTTTTTTTTTTCACACAGTATTTGCGCAGCGATTTTTCAAACGCATTTTTTGGGGAAAAAACACACTTTTTTACATTTTAATGCACTAAAACACACTATATTGCCAAAATGTTTGATGAGATAAAAAAGATGATCTTAGGCCGAGTACATGGATACCAAACATGACATGCTTTAAAATTGCGCACAAACGTGCAGTGGCGACAAACTAAATACATTTTTAAAAGCCTTTAAAAGCCTTTACAGGTTACCACTTTAGATTTACAGAGGAGGTCTACTGCTAAACTTACTGCCCTCGATCTGACCTTCGCGGCGATACCTCACATGCATGGTGCAATTGCTGTTTACATTTGACGCCAGACCAACGCTTGCGTTCACCTTAGCGCGAGAGCAGGGGGGACAGGGGTGCTTTTTTTTTTTTTTTTTTTTTTTTTCTTTATTATTATTATTTTTTTATCTTATTTTTAAACTGTTCCTTTCATTTTTTTTTTTTTAAATCATTTTTATTGTTATCTCAGGGAATATAAATATCCCCTATGATAGCAATAGGTAGTGACAGGTACTCTTTTTTGCAAAAATTGGGGTCTATTAGACCCTAGATTTCTCCTCTGCCCTCAAAGCATCTGATCACACCAAGATCGGTGTGATAAAATGCTTTCCCAATTTCCCAATGGCGCTGTTTACATCCGGCGAAATCTACGTCATAAAATGCTCGTAGCTTCCGGTTTCTTAGGTCATAGAGATGTTTGGAGCCACTCTGGTCTCTGATCAGCTCTATGGTCAGCTGGCTGAATCACCGGCTGCATTTTCAGGTTCCCTGTTGAGACAGGAGAGCCAGAGAAAAACACGGAAGATGTTGGGGGGGGGGGGGGCATTCCCTCCCACTGCTTGTAAAAACAGTCTAGAGGCTAATTAGCCACTAGGATTGCTTTTACATGAAAGCCGACCGCTGGCTGAAAAGAATGATACCAAGATGATACCTAAAGCTGCAGGCATCATTCTGGTATAACCACTCAAAGTCGTGAATGGCGTACCTGAAGACAAAAAAATGGTTAACAATGGTTAACAATAAAGCACAGTAAAGTGTAAATAATTACACACCTGAAAAACAAACATGATAAAACATAATAACAATAACAATAACAATCAATAACAATAACAATAACAATAACAATCAATAACAATAACAATAACAATAAAACATTGCAGAATAGAATACAGTAAAAAAGAGCAGAACAATAGAGAGAGAGAATAGAGAGAGAGAGAACAATAAAACAACAACTATTTTTTTTATTTCATATATTTTTTTTTTTTTTACACTTTTTTTGTAACTAACTTTTATAACGGTAACCGGTTCCAGGTTCGGGTCTCTCAAAATGCGATGGCATCTTGGGAGACCCTGTGAAAGTGCGCCTAGTCTGTGCAATGCTGTACCCTACGCTAATAGTCAACTAGTGCATGGTAGCGTTCAAAACATTCACCAATGCAAAGACCAGGATTGTCAGGACAGGAGGGACAATAATAGCGGGTGTCACGCCTATATCCGCGCTTGCTGCAGACACAACATCTTTTTTTGGGGGGTTCGCTGGGTAGGGGTACTCGGGAGGACATAAAAATGCCTCTCATGCAGCCGACTGCATTTGGTTGGGGATGTGAATGGGGAAGTACGGGCGCTGCAGAAGCGGTGGGTTCCCAATTAGGATTGGCGAATGCAGCAGGAAGGGCACTATGGGCACGACGGGCCTGTGTTTGTCTTTTTGGTGGCAGCGGGACACTACTTGTGCTTGCCACCTCACCAGCTTGAACTGCACTTATGGGACTCGCCACGTCACCACGTGTTACTGCAGTGCTGGTTTGACTACGACCGGGGTGTACTAGGCCGCTGGCGCTTGCCAGTTCACCAAAACGCTACCAAAAAAACTGTTAGCGATCGCAGGGATCAGGCCTGACTCTGCGAACGCTGCAGTTATGCGTTTAGTATTTTGTAAGTGACAGTGATCGATCGATACTGCACTTGGGTGGGCTGGGCCGGGCTGGGCGGAGGGGCAAAACGCAGGTGCTAGCAGGTATCTGGGCTGATCCCGCTAACACTGCGTTTTTGGGAACCCTAAACTGCTGGGGACACTAGTATAGATCTAATCGGATCAGATATTGATCCGATCAGATACTATACCACTAAGGGTGGTGTACAGTGCGTGCGTGGGTGTTAGCGGTACTGGCGCTAATCTGACGCTGCCTGGGGCTGGTGCTTGCCAGTTCACCAAAACGCTACCAAAAAAACTGTTAGCGATCGCAGGGATCAGGCCTGACTCTGCGAACGCTGCAGTTATGCGTTTAGTGTTTTGTAAGTGACAGTGATCGATCGATACTGCACTTGGGTGGGCTGGGCTGGGCCGGGCGGAGGGGCAAAACGCAGGTGCTAGCAGGTATCTGGGCTGATCCCGCTAACACTGCGTTTTTGGGAACCCTAAACTGCTGGGGACGCTAGTATAGATTTGATCGGATCAGATATTGATCCGATCAGATACTATACCACTAAGGGAGGTATACGGTGCGTGCGTGGGTGTTAGCGGTACTGGCGCTAACCTGACGCTGCCTGGGGCTGGTGCTTGCCAGTTCACCAAAACGCTACCAAAAAAACTGTTAGCGATCGCAGGGATCAGGCCTGACTCTGCGAACGCTGCAGTTATGCGTTTAGTGTTTTGTAAGTGACAGTGATCGATCGATACTGCACTTGGGTGGGCTGGGCTGGGCGGAGGGGCAAAACGCAGGTGCTAGCGGGTATCTGGGCTGATCCTGCTAACACTGCGTTTTCGGGAACCCTAAACTGCTGGGGACGCTAGTATAGATTTGATCGGATCAGATATTGATCCGATCAGATACTATACCACTAAGGGAGGCATATGCTGCGTGCGTGGGTGTTCGCGGTACTGGCGCTAATTTGACGCTGCCTGGGGCGACGCATATCACCGCCGGGCGATCGGGGGGCTAAACCTTTATTCGGTAATAAACGGCGGGTGTCCTGACACTATAAAAAATAAACGAACTAACCAGCGTCAACCGTAACGGTTATACAGTGATCAGTGGTGAAAGGGTTAACTAGGGGGCAATCAAGGGGTTAAAACATTTATTAGGTAGTATAGGGGGGTCCCTGACGCTATAAAACACTGACGGCGAACCTAAATATTTACGTTCCTAACTACCGTCACCAGCGACACTAATACAGCGATCAGAAAAATGATCGCTTAGCGACACTGGTGACAGGGGGTGATCAAGGGGTTAAAACTTTATTAGGGGGGGTTAGGGGGGTATCCTAGACCTAAAGGGGGGTAATACTCACTGCCCTAACACTAACTGTCACAAACTGACACTATGCAGTAATCAGAAAAAAAAAAAAAAAAAAATACTGCTAATGTCAGTTTGTGACAGGGGGGGGGGGGGTGATTGGGGGGGGATCGGGGGGCGATCGGGGGGGGATCGGGGGTGTAAAGTATGCCTGGCATGTTCTACTGTGTGTGTGTGTGTGTTGTGCACTCACTTGTCATCTCCCCTCGGCGCTGGAACGGAAACTGCCAGACCGAGGAGAGATGACATCACATCCTCTGCCTGTGTGAAACGACACACAGGCAGAGGAGCATTTCCATTGGCTGGGAGCGATCGCGAGGGGGGGGCCACGATCGGATGGTCTCCCCCTCGCCTCCCGACGCTCCCAGTCAGATGCCGACCGCCGATGGCACCGGGGGGGGGTCCGATCGGACCCCCCGCCCGCGGGAGGCAGATCACGTACAGGTACGTGATTTTGCCTGCCCGTGCCGCTCTGCCGCAGTATATCTGCGTTAGGCGGTCGGCAAGTGGTTAAAATCATAATGATAACAGAAATCACCCAAATGGCCCTGATGAAAAGTTTACATATCCTGGAATGTTTGGCCTTGGTACAGACAGACACAGAAGGTGGCACACAGGTTAAATTAAGGTCGTTATACGTCGGCTGTTTAAAGGAGGATATTTCTGGATTTAAAAAAAAAAGAGGATATTGTTGTTATCCTCTTCTTCAGTGAGCGGTCCGGTTTAAGATAAAAGTGGTCTCTGTGGCGGTTTCGCCGCAAGATCACTTTTATCGGTGGCGGGAGAGGGGCTTTTCGTATTGCATTTTAGTGTAAATATGAGATCTGAGGTCTTTTTGACCCCAGATCTCATATTTAAGAGGTCCTGTCATGCTTTTTTTCTATTATAAGGGATGTTTACATTCCTTGTAATAGGAATAAAAGGTAAAAGTGACACATTTTTTTTTTTTTTTTAAAACCATGTAAAAATAAAAGGTAAAATAAATAAGAATACATTTTTTTTTTAACGCGCCTCGTCCCGACAAGCTCACGTGCAGAAGCGAACGCACATGTGAGTAGCGCACATATGAAAACGGTGTTCAAACCACATATGTGAGGTAACGCTGCGATTGGTAGAGCGAGAGCAATAATTCTAGGCCTAGACTTTCTCTGTAACTTAAAACTTGCAACCTGTAGAATTTTTTAAACGTTGCCTATGGAGATTTTTAAGGGTAAAAGTTTGTCGCCATTCCACGAGAGGGCGCAATTTTGAAGCATGACATGTTGGGTATCAATTTACTCGGCATAACAACATCTTTCACAAAAAAAGTGCGCTTGTAAGACCGCTGCGCAAATACGGTGTGACAGAAAGTATTGCAACAACCGCCATTTTATTCTCTAGGGCAGCCCTCAAATTTTCCACTCGCCAACTCACATTTTGCGAGTGGAAAATGAGCTCTGGCGAGGAGCTGGGCTGCCTTGGAGCGGGGGGGGGGTGGGCATCGCCATCGGGGGGGTGAATGGAAGCCATTCTCCCAGAGAAAGAGAGTGTGGAGGAACAGAGAGGGCGGCCGGATCATTATAGCGGAAGAGAGCGTGGAGGAAGAGGAGATCCAGCTTGATCACAGAGCGGGGTTTGCACGCTGTAACAGCTTACATTACAGTTGCAGTCCGCGCGCGCTGTCAGACACAGCCCCGCCCTCCTGACCCCGCACCCTACACCTGTGACAAACAGAACGCTGGTCCAATGCCAGGGCACGTTGTGTCTGTCACAGGTGCGGGGTCAGGAGGGCGGGGCTGTGTGTGACGACACGTGGATTGCAATTGTAATGTAAGCTGTTACAGCGTGCAAACCCCGCTCTGGGATCAAGCTGTATCTCCTCCTCCTCCACGCTCTCTTCCGCTATAATGAGCTGGCCGACACCCCCTGCACTAGTGAGGCTGCATGATGGACACAGGTGAGGCTGCAATGATGGACACAGGTGAGTCTGCACTGGTGAGGCTGCATGATGGACACAGGTGAGTCTGCACTGGTGAGGCTGCATGATGGACACAGGTGAGGCTACACTGGTGAAGCTGCATGATGGACACAGGTGAGGCTGCAATGATGGACACAGGTGAGGCTGCAATGATGGACACAGGTGAGGCTGCATGATGGACACAGTTGAGGCTGCACTGGTGAGGCTGAATGATGGACACAGGTGAGGCTGCATGATGGACACAGGTGAGGCTGCACAGGTGAGGCTGAAATTATGGACACAGGTGAGGCTGTAATGATGGACAACGGGGAGGCTGCATTAGTGGGCACTGGTCACTCTGCATTGATGGGCACGGGTGATAATGTTTCTGTTAATATTTTTGTAACTTAGTTCTGCATAAAATATTTAAGTATCATTTCATGAGACTTTATGAGGGCGGGATTAGGGGCATGGTAGGGGTTGGTGGCGAGTAACGCGTAAGGCCTGGATAGTAGCTCAGGATTTGAAGTTTTGAGCCCTGCTCTGTTAGAAAAAAATGTATAATGTTTTGGGGTTCTAAGTAATTTTCTAGCAAAAAAAACTTTTTTTAACTTGTAAACAAATCTCAGAAAGAGGCTCAGTCCTTAAGTGGTTAATTTCCCACATTTGTGGCTTTTTAAATCGCAATTAATGTCTATGTATAAATAGTCAATCAGTTTGTTAGCTCTCACATGGATGCACTAAGCAGGCTAGATACTAAGCCATGGGTAGCAGAGAAGAACAGTCAAAAGACCTGCATAACAAGATAATGAAACTTTAAAAGATGAAAAAGGATATAAAAAGATATTCAAAGCCTTGAATATGCCAGTCAGTACTGTTCAATCATTTAATAGGAAGTGAAAAATTTGGGGATCGCTTAATACCAAGCCAATGTCAGGTAGATCAAGAAAGATTTCAGCCAGAACTGCCACAGGAATTGTTCGGGATACAAAGAAAAACCCACAGGTAACCTCAGGAGAAATACAGGTTGCTTTGGAAAAAGATGTGGTTGTATTTAAGGAGCACAATACGATAATACTTGAACAAAAAAGAGCTGCATGGTCAAGTTGCCAGAAAGAAGCCTTTACTGCACAAGTTCTACAAAAATGCCTGGTTATAATATGCCCAAGAACACCTTGACATACCTCATTGGGCTTTTTTGTCGTATTGGCGCAGTAAAGGCTTCCTTCTGGCAGCTCTTTTTTGTTCAAGTATCGTTGAATTGTGCTCCTTAACGACTTCAGCCCCGGAAGAATTTGCCCCCTTCCTGACCAGGCCATTTTTTGCGCTACGGCACTGCATCACTTTAACCACTTCAGCCCCGGAGGATCTGGCTGCTCAATGACCGGAGCACTTTTTTACAATTTGGTACTGCGCTGCTTTAACTGGCAATTGCGCGGTCATGCAATGCTGTACCCAAACTAAATTTGCGTCCTTTTTTTTCCCCACAAATAGAGCTTTCTTTTGATGGTAATTGATTGCCTCTGCAATTTTTATTTTTTGCGATAGAAGTGGAAAAAGACCGAAAATTTTGAAGAAAAAATGATATTTTCTACTTTTTGTTATTAAAAAAATTAAAAAACTCAATTTTAGTCATACATTTAGGCCAAAATGTATTCAGCCACATGTCTTTGGTGAAAAAAAAATGTCAAGCGTATATTTATTAGTTTGCGCAAAAGTTATAGCGCCTACAAACTAGGGTACATTTTCTGGAATTTATGCAGCTTTTAGTTTCTTTTTTTTTTTTTTTTTTTCTTTTTTGTTTTTCTTTTTCTTTTTTGTCACATCAGTCGACCATATTGAGAGGTGCGAGTCAGCTTTACCGCTCATAGATTTTCCTTCTCCTCTCTTTTGTCTCATCATTGTGACGTTTAGTCATATCAAAAAGAAAATAGATTACAACCAACAATTGATAAATCTAACATCCTAGGCTTATCCCCCCCAGCTCCATAACCGAATAAAAGGTGTCGGCTTCTACTTAGTGCTCCCCGTCTCCCCTTCCCACCCTACCACCCACGGCCCAACCTCTCCAGGGTCAAGTACTCCCGACTCTCGTTCTATGTTCTGGCCCTAGATCTGTGTTCTACACCACATTTTTTTGAATTTTACCCATTGTTCCCATTCCTCCAGACCCGTAGTACCTTTTCCCTCTATTGCGCGGGCCCTACTCTCCAAGTTGTAAGTCTCTTCAACAGCATCTATCCATTCCCAAATCTCCGGGCTCTCCTTCCTCTGCCAATTCTTCGGGATTACTCGCTTCGCAGCGTTCAGGAGATGAGGTACTAATGACTGTTTATATTTTTTAATGTCTCCACCTCCCCCATGGAACAAAACCTCCCATGGATCCTCTGTTATATCTTTTCCGGTTATTTCCTTAATTAACCCGCGTATCTCACCCCAGAAGACTTTTATTTTAGGGCATGTCCACCATAGGTGCGACATTGTTCCTATCTCCTGGCATCCACGCCAACTGTACGCCGTTCTATTTTGATATTTGCATACTATCTCTGGGGTGAGATAGCTTCTACTTATGCATTTATAGTTCATCTCTGTCGTACGTGCGTCCAGAGCCGAATTACAAATCAAATCCAAAATTCTCTTGATTGTGTTATCATCTTTCTTTGTGCCTAGTTCCCTCTCCCATTTGTCTATAAATGGAGGTATCTCCAGCTGGTCAATCTTCATCAAGACCTTGTACATTCTAGAGACCATATTTCTTAGATCTTCAGTGTCGCACAACCTCTCGAATTCCATAAGCTTATCCCCTGCCCTGATCGGGCCTGGTAACCTACTCACGAAATGGCACAGCTGGAGATATCGCCACCCATCTAACCCTCGTGGCTCCCTTCCAGCTCTAATCTCATGCAATGTCATGACTTTTCCCCCCCTAATAATGTGTCTTAGTTGTGTCTTCCCCCAAAGTGCATCCTTTCCTCCTATTTTTTCTAATCCCGGTGGGAAAAAATTATTATCTACCAGTGAGATTAGTGGTGAATTGTAGTTTCCAATCACTTTCTTGTATACCCTATCCCAAATTTTAAATACATTATGTGTTATCACGTGCGTGTCTTTATCAAAAATTCTAGCTTGTGGAGGGTTCCATATCACGCTTCTAAGTGGTGCTTTACATAAGAATTCCTCTATTCTAACCCAGTGTTTTTCATTTTCTCGTTTTGCCCATTCGGCCATTCTAGACAGTACTACGGCATTGTAGTAATGCTGGATATCCAGAACTGCCAACCCTCCATGTATTTTCTTTTGTTTTAGGACCCTGAAAGGAACCCTCGGTTTTTTATTTTTCCATATAAAGCTCATTATAATTTTTTTTAAATTTCGCAAATAATAAGGGGGAAGTGGGAGTGGGACCATCTGGAATAGATATGTGATCTTGGGGAGTAGGAACATCTTAAAGACATTTATGCGTCCTATCCATGAGAGGGTTTTCCGGGCATAGTTTTTACAGTCAGTTCTTATGGTATCTAGTAAAGGTAAATAATTTATTGTGTATATTTTCTTATTTGATCTAGCCAGCTTTACTCCTAAGTACTTTAGTTCTTCAGTCCATCTAAAACAATGTTCTTTTTTCAATGTATCTATTTCTGAGTTTTTTAAATTTATGTTTAATATTTCTGATTTTGCAAAATTTATTTGGAAATTGGACAGGTCTCCATAATCCTTTAGAGCGGTCATTAACTTAGGTAAAGTGGTAATAGGGTCAGAGACATAAAATAATACGTCGTCGGCAAAAGCTGCGACCTTATGTTCGTCTTTGCCGATCCTAAACCCTCTTATTTCTGGGTCTGCCTGTATAGTTGCTAAAAGAGGTTCCAAAGAGAGGACAAAAAGCAACGGAGACAGGGGACACCCCTGTCTGGTTCCATTTGCCATCTCAAAGGGCTGAGACATCGCTCCGTTCACTCCTACCTCAGCCGTGGGGTGTTGATATAGGGTTTTGATCCGCTGGATCATCTTGGGTCCCAGACCCATATTCTCCAGTGTCAGGAACATGAACCCCCAGTCTACCCTGTCGAAAGCCTTTTCGACGTCAATCGACAGAAGTAGTCCTGGGGGTCCACCGTCCCCTGTTTTTTGGAGCATGAGCAATGTCCTGACCCCGTTATCCTTACCCTCCCTTTTAGGGATGAAACCTACCTGATCTGGGCTAATCAAAGCGTTCATTGATCCCTTTAACCTCTCTGCAAGTATTTTTGCGTAGAGTTTCGTGTCTGTATTAAGGAGAGAGATAGGACGATAACTTGAGCATTGTGTTTTTTCTTTTCCTTCTTTAAGTAAGATCGTGATGGAAGCCTTTAGGGCCTCTTTGCTCATCTCATAATCCTTACCTAACCCGTTAAAATACTGGCACAACCTGGGGATCAAGACTTCTTTGAATGATCTATAGTAAATTAATGTAAATCCATCCGGACCAGGGCTTTTCCCAAAAGCCATTCCTGCTATTGCCTTACTCACTTCTTCTTCAGAAATAGGTGTTTCCATGCACTCCCTTTCTTCTTCTGTAATTTTGGGCAGCATTGCCTTTCTTAAATACTTATTATTTCTCTCCCTACTTTTATTGAACTGGGTACCCTGTTTTGGAATTGAATAAAGCTCCTGGTAGTATTTTTTAAATACCTCAGCTACTTTCCTAGAGGAGTACTCTATTTGGCCGTCTTTGGTCTGGATTTTTTCTATGAAGTTCCTAGTTTTCCATTTTTGTACTGTTTTTGCAAGCTGTTTACTCGGTTTGTTAGCCCATCTATACCTATCTCCAAGGGTCTTCCTGTATATTGCTTGAACATCTTGATCCATTGAATTTTTCAACTCTGTTCTTTTAATTATTATATGTTTGTACGTGGCTTGTGACAGTTGTCCTGATTGTATCTTGTGTTTCGATTCTAAACTGGCCAGTTCTTCTATTAGTTTTTGGCGTTCCTTACTTTTCTCTTTTTTCCTTCTTGACCCTAGCTCTATTAGTACACCTCTTATGTAGGCTTTATGGGCCTGCCATAGAGTGCATCCAGAAATTTCTCCTGTGTCATTTTCCTCGAAATAATTCTTCAGTTCCTTATTGATTTTATTGAACCCCTCCTCCCACCTTATCAGTTCTTCGTTTAAACGCCATTGCCCCAACTGTCTATTTTCTTCGCCTATTTTTATTTCCATGTTCATGGGTGCCTGATCTGAGTAAGTTATATTTCCTATCCAGGAATCTACCGCCTTCTCAATTGCGCTATGGTCGATCAGACCATAGTCGATCCGGGAGTATGTCCCGTGCACAGGGGAATAGAACGTATAGTCGCGTTTCTTAGGGTGTTGTATTCTCCATATGTCAACTAATTGCAGGCTGGCTAATTTTTGCCTGAACTTTCTAAGTTGCCCGCTGACCTTCCCCTGTGCTCGGGCCATACTGTCCAAACCCGGGTCTATAGAAAAATTAAAGTCGCCCATTACTATCAAGTGCCCTTTTCTGAACGTTGTCAACTTCTCCAAGATTTTTAACACATAATCCACCGGATTTTTATTTGGCGCATATACATTGGCTAGTGTGTATTCTTTCTCATTTAATCTACCCCTCAGGAATAGGTATCTGCCTTCTGTATCTACTAATCTATCTTCAAGCGTGAACCTGACTCTTTTTGAAAATCCGATGGCCACGCCTCGTGTTCTACTTGAGATGGTATCTCCTTGGTACCAGAGCGGATAGTCCCCCGAGAATAGTCTTAAACTTGATTGGTGTGAAATATGTGTTTCCTGGAGGAATACCACCTCTGGGCCAAGCAATCTGAGCTCATTGAATATACTTCGTCTTTTATGGGCTGCGTTTAAACCTTTAACATTGTATGAAGTGCATTTTATTGTGGTGACTGTCATTTTACTGTGTCCCTACCATCTCCCTCTATCTTTGGGCCCTGGAGAGTTTTTACGCGTCTATCTGTCTTGTACCCTGGAGAGGTGACCCTTAATTCCAAAATTAAACCTAAAGTGCAACTCCTTCCCATCTCCCCCCATGTTTCCACTTTTAAGATCAAGATGTGGGCCCCCTTTCTATCCCCCCCCCTGCCCCCCACCCCAATTCCCCCCCATCCTCCGCTTCCTCCCCCCTGGTCTTAACTAACCCCTTAGACCAGTGTGGGTCACATAACTCGTGTCCCAACATTGGTCTCCACCTCCAAAGGTGGGACTATTGGTACGCCAGATCGCCAATCGATTTTATTCTGGCGGTCGGGTATGTTGTTCTTCTAGCTTCTTTCTCTAATCCATTCAATTTGCTATCTGTTAATTTTTCCCTTCTCTCGCCACCCCCCCCAGATCCCCACCCCCCCCCACCCCCCCCATCACCCCCCCCCACACACCGCCCCCACACCCATTTCAATCCACCGCTCGTTGGACCAGTCCATCGCTACGGGCACCTGTAGCCCCAGTTTACTGCAGAATTCCTCCAACTCCCCCGGAAATCTCAGCCTAGCCGTTCTGCCATCTTTGCTTCCTACCAGGCAGGCGGGAAAACCCCAGGTATATTTTATGTTTTGATTTATCATTTGTTCCAGAAGGGGCTTCAAATGGCGTTTTCTCGCAAGCGTGTCTTTGGCTAGGTCTGCGAATACTTGAATCTTTGCCTCTTCGAATTGGAGTGATGTATGACTTCTCAATTTTACCCATATTTTTTCTTTATCCTCGTAGAACCTAAACCTTACAATTACGTGGCGACTTCTTTCTGTTCGGCTAGTATCCCGTCTTCCAATCCGGTGTACTCTCTCAATTTTTGGGAAATCTTCTCCTTCCAGTTCTAAGAGGGGAGAAAAAATAATCGCTATCGTCTTCCTCAGGTCTTCACCCCTTTTTTCCGGGATTCCACGGACTCTCAAGTTTTGTCTGCAGCTTCTATTCTCCTGGTCCTCTAACCTGTAGCAAATTTTTATCTGGTTTTGTTGAGTTATCTTGATTTGTTCTTTTAGCTCAGCGATTTCTCTTTCTTGGTGGTCTACTATATCCTCAACTCTCTCGACTCTGGCTAGTAGATTTCCTAGGTCCGTCCTTAGCAAACTTATCTCTTTTTTTATCTCTGTTTTGATTGAAGAATCGAGATCCTTGAGCATCCCTGCGATTTCATTTTTCAGGGAAAGGTCGAGATCTTGCCTACATTCCATGGTTCTAGAGGTTTCGGGTACGCTTTCAATTAATGACGACTCTCTTGATTGAACGGGGGTCTGTTCTCCCTTCCCATTTTGTCCTTTTTTCTTTTTATCCCCCATAGTTGACGTTTGGGCTTCTTGGTGGGTGCCCCCCGGAATCCCCCCCCTGGTTAGATATTGCTTAATTGTACTGCCAGTGGCGCTTTCAGTGAGGTTGTCCTTTGGTGTCTTTGGTAGTCCCCCTTTCCCAGTTTTATTTAAGTTTCTGCTCATCGTTTTACCCAACTAAGCGCGACGTGTTGGATTGTAAACAATTTATTTTAATGATGCATTAACCATTTTTTTAGCGTAGTTTGATATATCTTATTCCTGTATCTTGTATTCAACGTTTCATATAGCATACAGGTGTTTGTTGGGTGGTGCTATCAAGATGATGCCATTGAAGGTACTGACGTCCCTTCGCTGTGGTAAATCTTATTACTCAGTGCTCAGAAAATTACCAATACAACAGTATTACTGCTGATGCACTGGTATTCCAGGCTCGGAGATGTTTGCAAGAAGTGTGAATGGATAATATATATATATATATGTACACTCCCGTGGGCTTTAGATTTTTTTTGCCTCCAGCCCCTCCTTTCCTAATGGACCCACCAGAGGGCAGTATTTTAGTGATTATTTTGCTAGGTCGTACTTGTGTGATTCCTCGTCGCCTGCCCTGGTTTTTACCAGTATGCTAGGGTACAAAGCAGAGCCCGGCAGAAATGGCGGGGTATACCATAATATGTTCACCAAGGGCCACAATGACCCGTTATTCAGCCTGCCTCTGGTTGCCCATAAGTGGTATCGGTGCAGATGTTGCGGCTACTTCGTTTGTCCCCAGGGTTTTAACTCCTAAGAATGATTATGATGTTATACTGAGTCCTATGCAGAGTCCGAGCCTAGATCCCAACCTTCCCCTCTCAGCCACAGCGAATAATAGTAACAGCATTAATGATGGGGGGATTGGTATGGTATTCAAAGTACTTATCTATGAAGTATAAAGACACTCACAGTATATCTTGGCTTTCCCTTTAACAACTGCCAGCTCTTTAAAACATTTCACTTCTTTTGGAGACAAATTTCCAATCCTTGTCTTACCTTTGGGAGTGAGCAAAGGGGTATATATCTTACCAACTCTCAAACATCTTTACCGCATGCTTTGGAGATGACAATTCAGTATCAGCTGTGTGTGGTCTTCACCCGAGAGAGGCGCCGCTAGTTTGGCTGTTTTTTCAATATATCAGCGTCTTCTGACAGTTCCTAGGCATCTCTACACCGGCTCTCAGTGAGGGGGAGACGGGGGGGGAACAGGGCCGGGGGGGGAGACAGGGCATGAGGAATCCCCGCGGGGAGGGCAGGGACGTCACCGCGTCAGAATGATCATTAGGATCTCCCGTTCTACTCCCGCTGTGCTCCGGGCCACGGGATCCTCAGCAGCTGCGATCAGGCACAGCGCGCGGCTCTCCTCCCCTCTCCTCGCTGCCCGTGACATAAACCTGGCTGAAGACTATCCCGGAGTCAGAGAGAGGCCGCCTAAGTGCCGACTCGCTGGCGTACCTCCAGTCCCTCCCTTTCCCTCTGACGTCTCACGTCATCCTCCCCTCCTCTGGCCCTCAGCTTTTAGTTTCTTATTCCTTGAGGTGCTAAAATGGCAGGGCAGTACGACCCCCCCCCCAAATGACTCCATTTTGGAAAGTTGACACCCCAATTAATTGTTGAGAGGCATGTTGAGCCCATTGAATATTTTATTTTTCTTGTCACAAGTGATTGAAAAATGACTAAAAAAAAAATTACACAAAGTTGTCACTAAATGATATATTGCTCAAACATGCCATGGGTATATGTAAAATTACACCCCAAAATACTTTCTGCTGCTTCTCCTGAGTACGGGGATACCACATGTGTGAGACTTTTTGGGAGCCTAGCTGTGTACAGGACCCCGAAAACCAAGCACCACCTTCAGGCTTTCTAAGGGCATAAAATGGTGATTTCACTTCCTCACTACCTATCACAGTTTCGGGGGCCATGAAATGACAAGATAGCACAACCCCCCCCCCCCCCCATTTTGGAAAGTAGACATCCCAAGCTATTTGCTGATAGGCATGTTGAGTCCATGGAATATTTTTTATTTTGCCACAAGTTTCGGGAAAATTACAATTTTTTTTTTTTACACAACATTGTAAAATGTATAAATGATATATTGTTCAAACATGGCATGGTAATATGTGAAATTACCACATGTGTGAGACTTTTTGGCAGTCTAACCGCGTACAGGACCCTGAAAACCAATCCCCGCCTTCGGGCTTTCTAAGGGCGTACATTTTTGATTTCACTCCTCACTGCCTATCAGTTTCGGAGGCCATGAAATGCCCAGATAGCACAAGAATGACCCCATTTTGGAAAGTAGACACCCCAAGCTTTTTGTCACATAAAAAAGATCTCGCTTTTTGTCAAATAGTTTTGCAAAAAGAAAAAAAATACTTTTTTTTTCTTTCTTCATGTTCAAAAATAGATGAGCTCTGCAAAATACTCACCATGCCTCTTAGCAAATACCTTGGGGTTTCTACTCTCTAAAATGGGGTCATTTGGGGGGGGGGGGTGTTTGTGCTATCTGGACATTTCAGGGCCTCCGTAACTGTGATAGGTAGGGAGGAGTAAAATCACAATTTTACGCCTTTAGAAATCCTGAAGGCGGTGCTTGGTTTTGGAGTCCTGTACACGGATAGGCTCCCAAAAAGTCTCACATATGTGGTATCCCTGTACACAGGAGAAGCAGCAGAATGTATTTTGGGGTGTAATTCCACATATAACTATGCCATGTTTGAACAATATATCATTTAGTGACAACAGCGTAAAAAAAATAATTAATTTTCCCGAAACTTGTGGCAAAATATCAAATATTCCATGGACACAAAATGCCTCTCAGCAAAAAGCTTGAAGTGTCTTCTTTCCAAAATGGGTTAATTTGTGGGAGTTTTGTGCTATCTTGACATTTCAGGGCCTCCGAAACTGTGATAGGTAGTGAGGAAGTGAAATCACCATTTTACGACCTTTGAAAGCCTGAAGGGCGGTGATTTGTTTTTGGGGTCCTGTACACGGCTAGGCTCCAAAAAAGTCTCACACATGTGGTATCCTCGTACTCAGGAAAAGCAGCAGAATGTATTTTGGCATGTAATTTCACATATGTTCATGGCATGTTTGAGCAATAGATCATTTAATGACAACTTTGTGCAAAAATAAAAAAATAAATGTAATTTTCCCGCAACTTGTGGCAAAATATAAAATATTCCATGGACTCAACATGCCTATCAGCAAATAGCTTGGGGTGTCTACTTTCCAAAAAGGGGTGATTTGGGGGGTTTTGAACTGTTCTGGCATTTTATGCACAACATTTAGAAGCTTATGTCGTACATTACCCACTCTTCTAACCACTTGAAGACAAAGCCCTTTTTGACACTTTTTGTTTACATGAAACATTTTTTTTTTTTTTTTGCAAGAAAATTACTTTGAACCCCCAAACATTATATATATATTTTAAAGCAAAGGCCCTACAGATTAAAATGGTGGGTGTCGCAATTTCTTTTCACACCGTATTTGCGCAGCAATTTTTTTAACGCAATTTTTTGGGAAAAAAACACTTTTTTTAATTTTAATGCTCTAAAACACGCTATGTTGCCCAAATGTTTGATGAAGTAAAAAAGATGATCTTTTGCCGAGTACATGGATACCAAACACGTCATGCTTTAAAATTGCGCACAAAAGTGCAGCGGTGAAAACTACATTTTTTAAAAGCCTTTACAGGTTACCATTTTAGATTTACAGAGGAGGTATACTGCTAAAATTACTGCCCTCAATCTGACCTTCGCAGTGATAACTCGCATGCATGGTGCAATAGCTGTTTACATATGACACCAGACTCACGCTTGCGTTCGCCTTTGTGCGTGAGCATGGGGAGACAGGGATGCTTTTTTTTTTTTTTTAATTATTTATTTTGCTTTTTTGTTATATTTTTAAATTATTCCTTTTTTTTTTTATTGTTGTCTGACAGCAATAGTGACAGGTACTCTTTTTTTGAAAAAATTGGGGTCTGTTAGATCCTAGATCTCTCCTCTGCACTCAAAGCATCTGACCACACCAAGATCGGTGTGATAAAATGCTTTGCCAATTTCTCAATGTCGCTGTTTATATCCGGTGAAACCTAAGTCATTAAATGCTCCTAGCTTTCGGTTTCTTAGGCCATAGAGATGATTGGAGACATTCTGGTCTCTGATCAGCTCTATTGTCAGCTGGCGGAACCATCGGCTGCATTCTCGGGTTCCCTGTTGGGACTAGGGTTGCCACATCATCCTTTTAATCCAGGACACATAATAATTACACAGGTTCTCAGGCTAATTTAATGCAGATAAGGCACCAAGTGAGTTTAATTACCACCTTAATCAGCCACAAAACCTATGTAATTGATGCGTGTCCTGGATTAAAGGGATGATGTGGAAACCCTAGTTGGGACAGGAGAGCCCGAGAAAACTATGGAAGATGGAGGGAGGGGGGACATTCCCTCTCACTGCTTAAAAGCCGCTAGGATTGCTTTTACATGAAAGCCGATCACTGGCTGAAAAGAATGACACCAAAATGATACCTAAACCTGCAGGCATCATTCTGGTATAACCACTCAAATTCCAGCAACTTCCTTGTTGGGCATACTTAGTAATGTTCTTTTTTTCATGCAGCCTGTGGGCTGAACAAAAAAAAAATTGATCAGTGGGTATACCTACCATTAGAATACCGCCTTTCATCCACCCATTTCTAATGATGGGCATACATGCACTTTTTTTTTTTTTTTTAACTGTGGTGCTGAAATCACCTCCTACAGCACTGGAGTCGCTGATTTATGTATCGTGGGGGCAATAGCTGTTGTCAAGATAAATAAAGCAGTGCTGCAGCTGAATGGCGTACCTATTAAGCAAGTGATGGTTAACAATAAAACAAAGTAACAGTATAATAGTAAGACTTGCCATACCTACAAAGCAAATACAATAAAACATAGTAAAAATAAAACATTTTTTAATGCAATCTGTGCCTAAAAAATATATGCCGAAGCATGGGGGCAATCCGCCCCTAATGTTAGGAGCAAATAGCTCCTCCACCCCTGCCCCCATGCTTCGGCATATATGCTCTTTTTTTTTTTTTAACTGTGGTGGTGAAATCACCTTCGACAGCACTGGAGTCACAGCTTTACATATCGTGGGAGCAAACGCTGTTGATGTCAAGATAAATAAACCTGTGCTGCAGCTGAATGGCGTACCTGAAAACAAAAAAATGGTTAACAATAAAACACAGTAAACAGTAAAGTATAAGGCTCGGTTCACACTGGAACAAGCTGCGGATCGCACAGGAGCACCGTGCGTCCCTGTTTCCCGAATCGGGGCCGAATCTATTTCTGAATTTAGCCCTGAAACAGAGCCAAAGATGCACATTGTTTATCTGCAGTGCGCTCTGCAGCCGCAACGGAGATATGTGAACCGACTCCATAGGGAGCCAGTCACATTCTCCTGCTATGCAAATTGGATGCGGGGAAACCCGCATCTAATTCGCATAGTTGTGAACCCGGCCTAAAAGAATTACATACCTGAAAAGCAAACATAGTAACAATAAAACATTGCATTGTAGAATACAGTAAAAAAGAGCAGAACAATAGAGAGAGAGAGAACAATAAAACAACAACTATTTTTGTTTTTTTTAGATTATATTTTTTGGGGTTTTTTTTTTTACCTTTTTTTTTATTTTTTACACTTTTTTGTAACTGCCAGGTTCGGATCTCCCAAAATGCGACGGCATCTTTGGAGACCCTGTGAATGTGTGTCCTAGTCTGTGCAGTGCTGTACCCTATGCTAATACTCCACTAGTGTGTAGTAGCAGTCAAAACATTCACCAATGCAAAGGCCAGGATGGTCAGGACAGGAGGGACAATAATAGTGGATGTCACGCCTATATCCGCGCTTTCTACAGACACAAGATTTTCTTTGGGGGGCTCGTTGGATACCAGGGAGGACATAAGGAAAATGCCTCTCATGCAGCCGGCTTTTATTTAACCACCTCAATACTCTGCACTTTCACCCCCTTCCTTCCCAGACCAATTTTCACCTTTCGGTGCTCTCTCACTTTGAATGACAATTACTCAGTCATGCTACACTGTACCCAAATGAAATTTTTATCATTTTGTTCACACAAATAGGGCTTCTTTTGGTGGTATTTATTCACCACTTCATTTTTATTTTTATGTGATATAAGCGAAAAAAGAGCGAATATTTAGAAAAAAAAACTAAATTTTCTACCTTCTCTTTTAAAAGAAACCAAAAAAATTAAATTTTGTTGAAAATTTAGGCAAAAATTTATTCTTTTTTTTTTTTTGTGCCACGTCAATGTCCATTTTCGGGGGAGAAAATTTCAACTTTACAGTTCAATATTTACCCGACTCGTTATTCACATCATAGTGGCGTTTATTACTTTTTTTTTTTGCCTATTTTTACAAATGTCGCTAAGGTTTAATCTACATTGCTTATAGTCTGCAACACCCTATAGATCTTCGAAATCCCCTTCTTCCCTGCCTTACCGACACACAGTTTCTCTAACGGCTGTAAGTTATCCACCATTCTAATAGGTTGGGGGAGTGTTTCAATGAAGTGTTTTAGTTGGGAATATCGCCATCCGTTGATGGCAATAAGATCACTTTTATTTTTTAAGTCCTGAAAAGAACAAAGTTTGCCCCTCTCCATAACATCCTTAAGCTGTGCTCCTTCTTGCAGAATCCATCTCCCACTCAAAGTCTCCCTACCTGGTGCAAAAAATTCTGTGTCCTTCAGAGGGATCAAAAGGGAGTTATATTCCTAATGCTCCCTTTTATGCAATTTATCCCATACTTTTAAAGTGTATCTAGTGATAATATGTGTCTCGGAACTAAGTTTCCTAAAAAGTGGAGGAATCCAGATTACTTTACTCATGTCAACTTTACTAATCGTGTTATCCATTTTCACCCAACGCCTTTCCTTATTACCTTTTGCCCATTCTATAATTCTTGATAAAATAATTGCCTCGTAGTAACATCTAATGGTCTGGTGCTCCCCAACCCCCTTTCTCCTTGTCCCTAACCAGTGTTGCAAAACTTATACGTGGTTTTTTCCCTCTCCAAATAAATTTTTAAAAAAGTGAGTGTAGTTTTTTGAAATATGCTTGTGGTAGTGGAATAGGGAGCATTTGTATTTTATATAGAATCTTTGGCAATATTGCCATCTTAAGGATGTTCATTCTTCCCCCCCATGACAGCTGTCCTCTTGTAATTCTATTCAGCTCCCCCTTGACCTCATTAAGGAGAGGAACAAAATTAACCTGGTATAGCGACTCTCTAGACCTGGTTATCTTTATCCCAAGGTAATTTATCTCTTTTTTTCCCCACACAAATGGGAACTCCTTATGGACCATACGATCCTTTTTGTCCATTTTATTGATTTCTAGTATTTCTGATTTGGCCGGGTTGATCTTAAAATTTGATATTTCACCGTATTCTTTCAAGGTTTTAAGCAGGTTAGGGAGAGTTATCCTGGATCTGGTGATATAAAAAAGAATCTCGCCTGCAAAGGCAGCCAACTTGTGTACTTCGTCTCCGTCGAATACTCCCATGATATCCGGGTTCCGCCTTATCCTTGTTAACAGGGGTTCAAGCGTGAGCACAAACAGAAGGGGGGAAAGTGGGCACCCCTGTCTAGTTCCATTGGTCATTACAAACGACTCGGAGAGTGTTCAGTTGACTTTGACCCTTGCAGAAGGACAGGCATATAGTGCCTTTATCCATCTGATCATATTTGGCCCAAATCCTATCTCCTTCAGCATACAGAACATAAAGCCCCAGTCTACCCTGTCAAAAGCTTTCTCCGCATCCATTGAGAGGAGTAGACCTGGGGCTCCACTGTCCCTAATTCTTTGGGTTATCAGGAGAGTTCTTATTCCGTTATCCCATCCCTCCCTACCAGGGGTAAACCCAACCTGGTCTGGATGCACCATGTTGTTCAATATGTTCTTCACTCTTCTGGCCAATATTTTCGCAAACAATTTTGTGTCCGCATTGAGAAGCGCTATGGGTCTGTAGCTAGAACAGAGTAGTGTGCTGTCCTTGTCCTCCTTCAATATGATGGGGATAATGGCTTCTAACTCTTCTTTTCCCATCTCCCACTTTACTCCTATTCCATTCATGTACGAACATAATTTGGGGATTAGTAAGTCTTGGAATTTTTTATAATAAAGTACGGTGAAACCATCCGGCCCAGGGCTTTTCCCCACCGACGTCTCCCTCAGTGTTTTTTTATTTCATCCTCTGTAATAGGGGCCTCTAGTAAATTATATTTATCTTCTATTTTTTTTAGTCCCAGCTCCTGAAAAAAACTTTTGTTCTCTCCCTTTTTTTGTCTGCCTCGCTCATTGAGATCTTGTTATTGATAGAATATAGTCCCTCGTAATAGTTTTGGAAGGTTTTGGCAATTTCACTAGTTCTATATCTCACCTCCCCATCTGTAGTCTTGATTTTCTCGATATAGTTATTGGTCTTCTTTTTTTTTAGGGTCTTAGCTAAGTACTTCCCTGGTTTGTTTCCCCCCACATACCTCTCTTTCTTTAGTAGGTTGTAAGCTACACGTGTTTCTTGTTCTATTAAAACTCTCATGGCCTCTCTTTTATTGTGGAGTCTTAGGAGCTCCTCCTTCCCCCGTCTAATTTATGCAATTGCTCAAGTTTGGATATCTCATTCATTATTGTGAGTTTATCTTTCTTCCCCTTTCTCTTCTTTTCCGCGCCTTCCTTAATCAAAATCCCCCTAATATAGGCTTTGTGGGCCTCCCACACTATGGACTCCGATACCTCTGCTGATTCATTAGTTTTAAAGTAGAACTCTAGTTCATTTGTTACCAGCTTACCTATCTCTTTATCGTTTAGTAGTTCTTCATTTAACTTCCAGCTAGGGCTCTTCTTATGACTCTGTCCAATGTTTACTGTTAGGCTTATAGGCGCATGATCGGAAAAGGTCATTACCCCAATGTTTGAACCAACGGCCGCCTCAAGCCAGCGATGTTCAATCAGGAAAAAATCCAGTCTGGAATAAGTCCCATGAACGGGGGAATAGAACGTATAGTCCCTATTGTTGGCATGCTGCGCCCTCCATACATCCACGAATTGAGACTGGTGCAGTTTCTGTCTCACCCTGTTGTTCCAGGCCAGGCTCGTCCCCCGTACATGGGACGATTTATTCTTTCCTGGTTCCAGGCAAAGATTGAAATCGTCAGCCATTATGGCTAGACCTTCCTTGAACTCCATAAATTTGGTCAACCTCGCTATCATAAATCTATTTGGGTTTTTGTTCGGGCCATATATGTTTGCCAGCGAACATTCGATTCCGTTTAGTTTCCCTTTCTCTCGTGTAAGTCAAACCTTATTCAACTGGCAAACCCTATGGCTATTACTTTTGCGCGTAGTGTAGGTGAGTCTCCATATAACCAAACTGGAAACTCCCTGGAGAAGATTTTTTGGTTCCTTTCCAGGAGAAAATGCGTTTCCTGAAGAAAAACCACGTCAGCTCCGAGGAATTTTAGTTCCTGCAGGATGTTGGCACACTTTATGTGGGAGTTTAAACCACGTACGTTGTATGATGTTATTTTTATATTACTCATCTAAACTTCAGGGTAACTTTCCTAAGCCCTGCAACAGAGTGGTGTCCAGGGGACTTATAACACAGGTTTATTCGTTGGAAATTCTTACCGGAATTCACCCCCTTCCCGATCCCACCTCCCTTTCCCTCACTCCCCCTACTTCCTACCCATCCTCCCACCCCTCTCCCCCACCCCTCTCCCCTACCCTTCTCCATCCCCCGTGAGGGTACCAGGCCATCCCATGCCCTAGGAAACCGTGGCCCCTCCAACACCTCCTGGCCCTTCGGTTGTCCCCCTTGAGGTTGAGCTCGGACTGGGCGACCCTGGACCCAATACTCCCCCTGAAAATAGTGGGGTACCTGTGCCTGTCCACCACCCCGCCCCCCCCTCCCCACCCCCGGACTCGCCATCCTATAAATCAGAGGATCCTACTTAATTTCAATTTCCCTAACACATGTTTCTTCTCAGCATATGATTTTTTTCATTTTAAATACTGATTTCCAAGCCCGCTGCTCCCTAGAGATTTCTATGTCCCCGGTCTTTTCCCACCAACCCAGGATTTCCACCAGAGGCACATCTAAGCGATTACAAAATTTCGCTGTTTCTTTCGGGAATCTTAAGGTGACCGAACGGCCTTCTTTGCGTCCTGTTAGACAGGCTGGGAAGCCCTAAGAGTATTGAACTTCGTATGCTTTTAACTGTTCTAGTAGTGGTTTCAGTATTCTCCTCCTGGCCAACGTCTCCGCTGCCAGGTCCGGAAAGATCTGCAGATTTGTCTCTCCAAACTTCACTGAGTAGTTCTTTTTTAAATTGGCCTTAATTTTCTCTTTGTCCTTAAAATTGTGGAATCTTGCAATGACATCTCTTGGGACCTCCCCTCTTATTTCCGCCGGTTTTCTGATCCTATGAATTCTTTCAAACTTTATCTTTCTACTTGTATCTGGGGGGTTTACCATACCTCCAAAGATTTCATCCATTATTCCCTGTAGATCCTCTGTTCCCCCCTGTGTCTCTGGTAGGCCCCTAATCCGTAAGTTTTACCTTCTGTTCCGGTTTTCTTGATCTTCCAATCTGTATCGTAAATTTCTCTGCTCTCTCTGTAACTCTTCCATCTGAGATTTGAGATCTTTTATCTCTTCTTCTTGCTTGTCCATCCTCGTTTCTGCCTCTTCAACTCCTTGTAAGATATGATTCATGTCTTCACGGAGATAGCCTATTTCCCCCTTTATGGTTTCTTCAAGCTTCGCAAACATTTCTGCCATTTCACCTTTGGTTGTAAGCAGTTTTTTTTGTTGGGGTTCCATTGTTTTATCCTCTAATGCTTCGCTGCTTCCTGTGTGGATATCGGCCTTGACTGTCTGTCGCCCCGTCCCTGTCCTTGGAATACACTCAGGAGTTTTGCTTTTAGTCTTTTTGTTTGCCTGGACTATCTTTGCCGATATCATGCACCATGTACTTTGTAATGGTTCCCGGGCTTGCATTTGTCCTGGGTGGATTGGCAGGGTTAGCAGTCGCCCCCTTCGTAGATTTACCTCTCATTTCTTCCTAATTACTGCACTTGATACGGGCGCTTGCACCACCTTTCTTTTCCCTACCCTCCCCTCCTATTCTCCAAGACCACCAATCTTGGTCCCAAAAAAGCACCGTCTGAGTTTACCTAATCTGGGATAAATTTTGGGGGTTTAGTGGGAAGAGCTTATGGGGGCTTATGGAAGATCTTCAGAGAGTTTCCAAGGGGACCCTACTTTTGACAGGGTGGGGGCTCCAAATTCTAGGCCACTTGTGACCGGGGATCATGTAAATAACTGGACAATGAGAACCAATTCTGGCTACCACTAACACCATAGAACCACAGTGGTTAATTTGCTTCATTTGCATCTGCGAGTTTAGCAGGTGGCTCCTGTAAATTAGATGGTTAAATTCACATATGCATAAGATCTTCAGTTCCCTGATAAATAATTTATTGTATCTGATGCACTCGTCTGCCAGCTTTTCTGTGTCCCACAACATGGAACCGTGCTATATAATGTAGCCTATCATTCCATAACGGATGCCGCATAGTACATATATCAATCCCTCAATCCCAAATTTATCAGTGCAATGGCACGACAAACCTTATTTTCACTGCGTTTTAGTACTATTAAAGGTGAGCCATGGGCCTAGCTTTGGTTATAACGATTCACCCCCCCGTGGTATTACCCCTCCAGCATAGGGCCAGCTCTGATCAACTTTCCTCCACTGGCTATGTTTATTTTTGCTAAGTGTGGCAAGTAGATATGCAAACAGCCTACATGGTTATAACAGGTGCATGGCAAGAGTAAAAAGGACGAAAAGCAGCGCCGACCTAAGCGTAGTACTGTAGCATAAACATTTATTACAGGTTAAAATGCACTTACTCAGAGTAGGTAGATACAGGCACGTCAAGTAAAAAATCCATCTGTGTGGAGGCTGTGTGATGGGCAGCAGGGCTCCACAGGGGGCGATCCTGAATGCTGGAGTGTGTTACACTCGTCTCCTTGTCCCGTCTGACGGCGCCGGTGGTAACCAGTGTCACAGGCTGGGTTGAGACAGGCACAGCGTGGATCCTCTGTTAAGTTGTATTTCCCGGGTATCAGTGACGCTGGGGGCGTGCACGCATTCGGAGCATGCGTGCTCCTTCATCAGGCATATCGTCCATTCATTTTGGAAGAGGTATAAGAAGGGCGGGCGGGCCAATTGCATCATTGGCTCCGCCTACCTCGTATTAGGCTTAAGGGAACCATGGGAGGGGTGGACAGTGTAAAGGAACATGATGACAGAATAGGGGGTGGAGAGTGGAGGAGACGAGGAGGAAATAGCAAGGGAGGTGAAGAAGTGTGTGGAGGGAGGGGGGAGGGAGAGAACAGCAGAGGGACGTGATAACATGGATATGTGCTTATTAGAAGGCAGTTGCTAAGAGGTGGATGAGGACGGGATGAAGAGTGGGAGGGTGGGATGGGGTGATCTCATGGCAATGGGATGACGAGGATAATATGTGGAAAAAAGGGAAAATTAGAAAATTGTAAAAATTAAAAAATTGTAAAAATTAAAAAATATAAGAAAAATATATATATGTAGTAAAAATAAAAATAAATGGGAGGGATGATGGGATGAAAATGGGAGAAATAGGAGGATTTTTTTAAAAAGATGGGAGTTGTGGGCCTATAAATGGATAGGGAATTGTATATACCGTATATACTCGAGTATAAGTCGAATTTTTCAGCACATTATTTAGTGCTGAAAGTGCCCCCCTCGACTTATACTCGAGTCAAGCACTTTTCTGCAGCAAAAAATTTCATTTTCCGAACCGACTTTGGGGCCCCGTATCTCAGGGCCACTTGGTGCTAGGAACTCCAAATTTGGTGTGCAAACCCAGTGGACCTGGTACCACAACATATCCAAAGCTGAAGTTCCTAGCACTAAGTGGCCCCGAGATACGGGGCCCCAAAATCGGTTCGGAAAATGTCATTCTCTGCTGCAGAAAAGTGCTTGACATTTTCTGAACCGAGTTTGAGGCCCCATATCTCAGGGCCACTTAGTGCTAGGAACCCCAAATTTGGTGTGCAAACCCAGTGGACCTGGTACCATAACATATCCAAAGTTGAAGTTCCTAGCACTAAGTGGCCCTGAGATACAGGGCCCCCAAACCGGTTCGGAAAATGTCATTCTCTGCTGTAGAAAAGTGCTTGACATTTTCTGAACTGATTTTTGGGGCCCTGTATCTCGGGGCCACTTGGTGCTAGAAACCCCAGCTTTGGAAATTTTATGGTGCTAGTTCCACTTGGTTTGCACACCAAATTTGGGATTCTTAGCACTAAGTGGCCCTAAGATACAGGGCCCCAAATTCGGTCAACTGTGTCCATCTGCTGCAATGTCATTTCGGGACCCTTTGGGTTCAGAGACCCCAAATTTTGGCTGCAGCTAGGGGGCATCTAGGAACCCTTAACTACCAAGTTTGAAGTTCAGGGGACCTATGGCTGCAAATGGGCACAGTGAGGCTGCAAATGGGCACAGTGAGGCTGCAAATGGGCATTGTTGACCCTCTTTTCCACTTACAGTAGCTGTGCATTTCTCACCCTCGTCTTATACTCGGGTCAATAAGTTTTTCCCATTTTTTTGTGGTAAATTAGGGCCTCGACTTATACTCGGAACGACTTATACTCGAGTATATACGGTAATAAAATATATGAAAAATGTGGAAAGGAGGGAATGTATATAGAAAAATATACATATAAAAATATACATATAAAGATATACATAAAAAAGATGTACATAAAAAAATATAAAAAATATATATAAAAATTAAAAAAAAAAAAAAATTTATAGAAAATGCATTAAAAACATATACATATATATATATATATATATATATATATATATATATATATATATATATATATATATATATATATATATATATATGTACATGTACATATACACATACATACGTGCGCATGCGTTGGGTGGAACCAGGACATGTATGGGCACATGCCATGGTGGGTGTGGGTTTCTAGTGGGATATAGGGGTAGAACCCTAGAGTGGAAGAATTGTAAAGGGGGGGAATAAAAAGAGAAAAGGGGGGCAAAGGGGAGGAGACACATGAGGGTATAGAGGGGTGTTTTTGTTGGGGGGGAGGGTAGTGGGGGAGAAGTGGGGTGTGTTGGGGCTGTGAAAGAGGGGATCTGGGCATGATTGAGGATGTATTTTTAGAGGACTGGGTTGACTTCTATTTCTTCATTCAGGCCTCCAGGCGCAAGGGTGTCAAGGGTATATATCCAAAAAGTTTCTCTTTCACAGAGACAAAAAATAGAAAAAAATGTGTCTGCGCTAGCTAAAAAATGGTCACATCAATCATAAGTGCAGCAATAATACATATAAAAGCGTGAATGTTGACCAATAATACACTTAAGTGAAAATACCACTAAGTGCTTAAAATATAAAGTGCACAGTGCTAACATTAAACACACAGTGTAAGTGCTCAATCAGAAAACATATAACATAAATAATAAATTAAATAGAGTATAAAGGGAAAATATCTTCTTGTGAATATAATAAAGTCCAAATCAGCGTATATCCGGAGATATAAAAGTGCCCAAAAAACATAGTCCGTGAATCAGTGAAGCTCGCACATCTTTCCCTCCAAAGGTGTGTCACCAAGAAACGTGCTATAGTGTCTTCCAGTCACCCCCACAGGCATATATGCTCACCTTCCTGTGTGTGACACAGTGCTTAAACTATGTCAAACAAAGCTTTGGAGACACTCCTGTGCTCTAATGGAACCAGCTGTGCAGACCTTCAATGCTCTCAATCGAGATAATATATGCAAAAGAAAAGAAACTCCATAGCGCAACATTGCAAGATATAATAAAGGATTTTAATTTAAAAGGTTCTCTCCCCTTGCGGGGGTACTCACATACAGCCATTTTGCCTTAGAACATAAACATAACCCCTATTAGACTGTAGAGGTGACTCTGGCAGCCATTTTCCCTTGGACTGCGAATCTGTTAAACAGCAAGATATACAATGCTGATAATCAGATCGTATAATAAGCGGTCAAACTAAACATTGCCTAGGTATTTTAGTGAAACCTATATGAAAATAAATTAATTCAAGACGGAGCGGTCTAGCACAGAGAGCACCGCCCCGCACCTCACACGCATAGATAGCCACAACTATTACAATCATATAACACAGAGTATCCTACCTAGTAAGTCTAGTACAAGTGATTATAAAACAATCATAATAAAGCAATTATAATAGCTAACCGAAAAAATAAATTGATAAAATTAAAAATAAAAATTAAAATTAAAAATTAAAAATTAATTTTAATAAAAATATTAATATTAATAAAAAATAAAAAATATTATTTTATGAAAAATATTCTATAAAATCACTGCAGGGAAGTAACCAAAATATCGAGAGGAATATAAAACTGTCGTAAGTATATAATCTATAATCTATGCCCAACTCAGCCCAAAAAAACAAATCATAAAATTCAAATCAAACAAAGAAAAAACATATATTAATAAAGTATACCGGCGGTGTAAACAATATCAATAATTACTAAGAAAACATTTCAAATCGAATTCTCTATTCAATCCCCCAGGAACCAAAGATCCAAGCTGGTGTATCCACCAGGATTCCCTTTTACTTATCTCTCTGATGAAATTCGAACCCCTCCAGTGGCGTTTGGGTGCCTCTATCCCCCGAAATTTCATACCAGCGGTGCTTTGGTTATGCATCCTCTTAAAGTGCACATATAAGTTATGCTTATCAGACCCATTACGTATGTGCCTCACATGCTCCTCCATGCGGTCTTTAAGAGCCCTAGTAGTACGCCCCACATACACCAAATTGCATGGGCACTTCAAAGCATAAACCACCCCTACTGTGTCGCATGATATAAAATCCCTAATCTTATAGGATAGGCCATTTCTAGGATTCGAGAACTCCTTTAACCTTCTAGCGTTGTCCGGGATCCTACTACAACTGTAGCACCTACCGCAGCTGTAGAATCCTTCTAGGTCCAAAAACATTTTGGGTTTTGGAGGGGGTGGATCTACTACATTATGTATTAACCTGTCCCGCAAATTGGGAGCTCTCTTAAAGACAAACTTAGGTTTATCAGGGAGAACATCTTTAAGCTGAGTGTCCTGCTTTAACACACTCCAATATTTGCATATAATCCTCCTTACTTCATGACTTTGTGCAGAATAATCTAGAACTACACTGATGCCCTCATGTTTGTCATTATCAGTTACCTTAATAGCATCTTTTAAAAGGTCCTCCCTACTCATGCATCCAACCTTGCTTTTTTCTTTCTCCAAAAACTCCTTCTGGTACCCTTTCTCCAAGAACATGGTACTCAATCTCTCTGACTGGGTATCATAATCCACCGCCCTAGTGCAATTCCTCCGCATCCTTGTATACTGTCCTCTTGGGATGTTACTTAACCAAGGTTTGTAATGACAACTTGTAACCGGAATATAAGAATTGCGGTCCGTGGTTTTAAAGAAGGATTTGGTGATAATACCCTCATTGGTATTGAAAATCTCTAGATCCAAGAAATGTATACACTCTGTGCTAACATTCCAGGTGAGGGAGATATTACGATCATTGACATTCATGGAGTCCAGTAACCCCATCAGACCTTCCATATCCCCTCTCCAAATAATTAAAAGATCATCTATGAATCTCCTATATAATAGAATGTCTCCATTGTCACCCCTTAAATTCTCCTCCTCCTCCCATTTGGCCATATAAAGATTTGCCACACTAGGGGCGAATTTGGCGCCCATCGCGACACCTTTCTTCTGTAAATAAATTTTGTTGTCATACCAGAAAAAATTGTTCCGTAAACAAAAGTCTAAACACTTCAAAAGGAAAAACGTAAAACCCTCATCGACTGAATCTTCCCTATCCAAGGCCCACTTAACAGCATTCAGGGCGCCCTCATGATCGATGTTCGTGTACAATGAGGCTACGTCTCCTGTAGCCATAATCATATTCTCATGTACAGTACACCCACCTAAAAGCTGCAAAGTGTGCTTGGTGTCCTTAAGATAGGCGCTGGTTTTCTTCACTAAGGGCTGTAAATGGATATCTATGTACTCTCCCAATCTGGAGGTAAGAGATTCGATACCACTCACTATCGGTCTACCGGGTGGATTTAGGCTATCTTTGTGGATCTTGGTTAAGTAGTATATTACAGGCATTCTACTAACCATAGGGACTAAATACTTGGCTTCATGTTTGTTCAAATAACCTTCATCAATTCCATATTTGATAATGCCCTCCAATGTGTTTTTACAAGATTTGGAGGGGTTACCATTAAGTGGTTGATAAGTATCCGTGTCGCTCAGTATTCTTCCCATCTCATCTTTATACGGGAGGACCCGTCCGAGAAACACGAAATCCAGGAAGAGAGGAGGGAGAGCTGGACGAAGAATACAACAGAAAAAGAAGGCGGGAAGATTAGGGCAGGGAATCTATAATTTGAGTGGAGTAGAATTATCGAGAGAGGAATTATTAGTTTTAGATAAGGGAATTAAATATGCCCCGAAAAAAGGTCTTAATAAGTTTGACACCTACGTTGGTGTACAGAAACTGGTTAGGAAACTTAATATCAAAAAGTATTATGCCCTCAACCCTATTGAAAGGACTGTTACCAACCATAGGTTCACTAGCTTAAGAAACAACTCAGTGTTTAACCCCTATATATCCAATAACAAATATGTTGACTTATTTAAAAAATTGGTTACTACTGAGTTAGAACAGTTACCGGTTAAGAAGGTGTACGAACATAAAGATTTAAAAAGAGGAATGGATTTGCTGGGAAAAAGAAAAGACATAGTGATTAGACCAGCGGACAAAGGGGGAGGTGTCGTTGTCCTCTCACTACAACAGTATAAAGATGAGATGGGAAGAATACTGAGCGACACGGATACTTATCAACCACTTAATGGTAACCCCTCCAAATCTTGTAAAAACACATTGGAGGGCATTATCAAATATGGAATTGATGAAGGTCATTTGAACAAACATGAAGCCAAGTATTTAGTCCCTATGGTTAGTAGAATGCCTGTAATATACTACTTAACCAAGATCCACAAAGATAGCCTAAATCCACCCGGTAGACCGATAGTGAGTGGTATCGAATCTCTTACCTCCAGATTGGGAGAGTACATAGATATCCATTTACAGCCCTTAGTGAAGAAAACCAGCGCCTATCTTAAGGACACCAAGCACACTTTGCAGCTTTTAGGTGGGTGTACTGTACATGAGAATATGATTATGGCTACAGGAGACGTAGCCTCATTGTACACGAACATCGATCATGAGGGCGCCCTGAATGCTGTTAAGTGGGCCTTGGATAGGGAAGATTCAGTCGATGAGGGTTTTACGTTTTTCCTTTTGAAGTGTTTAGACTTTTGTTTACGGAACAATTTTTTCTGGTATGACAACAAAATTTATTTACAGAAGAAAGGTGTCGCGATGGGCGCCAAATTCGCCCCTAGTGTGGCAAATCTTTATATGGCCAAATGGGAGGAGGAGGAGAATTTAAGGGGTGACAATGGAGACATTCTATTATATAGGAGATTCATAGATGATCTTTTAATTATTTGGAGAGGGGATATGGAAGGTCTGATGGGGTTACTGGACTCCATGAATGTCAATGATCGTAATATCTCCCTCACCTGGAATGTTAGCACAGAGTGTATATATTTCTTGGATCTAGAGATTTTCAATACCAATGAGGGTATTATCACCAAATCCTTCTTTAAAACCACGGACCGCAATTCTTATATTCCGGTTACAAGTTGTCATTACAAACCTTGGTTAAGTAACATCCCAAGAGGACAGTATACAAGGATGCGGAGGAATTGCACTAGGGCGGTGGATTATGATACCCAGTCAGAGAGATTGAGTACCATGTTCTTGGAGAAAGGGTACCAGAAGGAGTTTTTGGAGAAAGAAAAAAGCAAGGTTGGATGCATGAGTAGGGAGGACCTTTTAAAAGATGCTATTAAGGTAACTGATAATGACAAACATGAGGGCATCAGTGTAGTTCTAGATTATTCTGCACAAAGTCATGAAGTAAGGAGGATTATATGCAAATATTGGAGTGTGTTAAAGCAGGACACTCAGCTTAAAGATGTTCTCCCTGATAAACCTAAGTTTGTCTTTAAGAGAGCTCCCAATTTGCGGGACAGGTTAATACATAATGTAGTAGATCCACCCCCTCCAAAACCCAAAATGTTTTTGGACCTAGAAGGATTCTACAGCTGCGGTAGGTGCTACAGTTGTAGTAGGATCCCGGACAACGCTAGAAGGTTAAAGGAGTTCTCGAATCCTAGAAATGGCCTATCCTATAAGATTAGGGATTTTATATCATGCGACACAGTAGGGGTGGTTTATGCTTTGAAGTGCCCATGCAATTTGGTGTATGTGGGGCGTACTACTAGGGCTCTTAAAGACCGCATGGAGGAGCATGTGAGGCACATACGTAATGGGTCTGATAAGCATAACTTATATGTGCACTTTAAGAGGATGCATAACCAAAGCACCGCTGGTATGAAATTTCGGGGGATAGAGGCACCCAAACGCCACTGGAGGGGTTCGAATTTCATCAGAGAGATAAGTAAAAGGGAATCCTGGTGGATACACCAGCTTGGATCTTTGGTTCCTGGGGGATTGAATAGAGAATTCGATTTGAAATGTTTTCTTAGTAATTATTGATATTGTTTACACCGCCGGTATACTTTATTAATATATGTTTTTTCTTTGTTTGATTTGAATTTTATGATTTGTTTTTTTGGGCTGAGTTGGGCATAGATTATAGATTATATACTTACGACAGTTTTATATTCCTCTCGATATTTTGGTTACTTCCCTGCAGTGATTTTATAGAATATTTTTCATAAAATAATATTTTTTATTTTTTATTAATATTAATATTTTTATTAAAATTAATTTTTAATTTTTAATTTTAATTTTTATTTTTAATTTTATCAATTTATTTTTTCGGTTAGCTATTATAATTGCTTTATTATGATTGTTTTATAATCACTTGTACTAGACTTACTAGGTAGGATACTCTGTGTTATATGATTGTAATAGTTGTGGCTATCTATGCGTGTGAGGTGCGGGGCGGTGCTCTCTGTGCTAGACCGCTCCGTCTTGAATTAATTTATTTTCATATAGGTTTCACTAAAATACCTGGGCAATGTTTAGTTTGACCGCTTATTATACGATCTGATTATCAGCATTGTATATCTTGCTGTTTAACAGATTCGCAGTCCAAGGGAAAATGGCTGCCAGAGTCACCTCTACAGTCTAATAGGGGTTATGTTTATGTTCTAAGGCAAAATGGCTGTATGTGATATCCCCGCAAGGGGAGAGAACCTTTTAAATTAAAATCCTTTATTATATCTTGCAATGTTGCGCTATGGAGTTTCTTTTCTTTTGCATATATTATCTCGAAAGAGAGCATTGAAGGTCTGCACAGCTGGTTCCATTAGAGCACAGGAGTGTCTCCAAAGCTTTGTTTGACATAGTTTAAGCACTGTGTCACACACAGGAAGGTGAGCATATATGCCTGTGGGGGTGACTGGAAGACACTATAGCACGTTTCTTGGTGACACACCTTTGGAGGGAAAGATGTGCGAGCTTCACTGATTCACGGACTATGTTTTTTTGGGCACTTTTATATCTCCGGATATACGCTGATTTGGACTTTATTATATTCACAAGAAGATATTTTCCCTTTATACTCTATTTAATTTATTATTTATGTTATATGTTTTCTGATTGAGCACTTACACTGTGTGTTTAATGTTAGCACTGTGCACTTTATATTTTAAGCACTTAGTGGTATTTTCACTTAAGTGTATTATTGGTCAACATTCACGCTTTTATATGTATTATTGCTGCACTTATGATTGATGTGACCATTTTTTAGCTAGCGCAGACACATTTTTTTCTATTTTTTGCCACTTACACGATTATGAAACGTGACTGAGTGTTTGCAGCTGGTCTCAACTCAGGATTGATTACACATTATTTCTTAGGCATTTATCCGTAAGTGGCTCGCAGGGTTTGTTTATTATTTTTCTTTCACAGAGACATTTGAAACGCTCTGTGGGGGGGAGGGTCCTGGGTATTTGTTCGAAGACCCATACTAGTATACCATTGGTGGAGCCTTGGTGGTACTCTTTGAAATGTCTGGGGATGGTTAGATTAAGGTTTTCCTCTATAGATCTGCGGTGTTCGCCAAATCTTTTCCTAAGTGTTCGGATGGTTCGACCAATATAGAGTAGGTTGCAGGGGCAACGGATGCCATAAATTACAAAGTCTGAGGAACAATTGAAAAATTCTCTGAGTTGGTAGGTGTTTCCTTTTGTGGTGAAAGATTTTTGGCGATGGCGGACAAATTTGCAGGTGAGACATTTGATCTTTTTGCATTGATACATGCCGTTTAATGAGAGGAAGGTCCGAGATGGGGTGGGTCTGTTACGTGTAGTTTTAAGCTTGCTTGGGGCAATAAGGCTTTTTATGTTTCTGGCTTTGCGGTATGTGATCTTGGGTACAGTGTGGATGGATGATTTTAGCATGGGATCCTCCAGTAGAATGTCCCAGTGCTTTTTGAAGATTCTTTCCATTTTTTTGTATTTTGAGTGAAATTGGGTGATGAACCTGGTGGTGTGGGGCTGGGGGGGGGGGGTGGGTTGGGTTGGTGGTTCTGTATGGGAGGGAGAGTCATTTTCTAGAAAATTGGCGAAAGCTTCTTCTATTAGATCCGGGGGGTATCCTTTTTCTAGGAATTTGGTTTTGAAAAGGTTGCCTTGTCTGATGTACTCGGAGTTGTGTGTGCAGTTGCGTTTTAGGCGGTTGAATTGGCTTTTTGGGATATTAGAGATCCATCTGGGGTGATAGCAGCTTTGGTAGTGTAGATATGAATTGCCTGCTGTGGGCTTTATGTAGTTTTTTGCATAGATCGTATTTTCGGTGTGACAGAGCTCAAGGTCCAGAAAGGCCAAACTCTCTGGGCTGCATGCGGATGTGAAGGAGAGGCCTAAGTTGTTGGAGTTGCAATAAGTTACAAAATTGTCAATGGGTGGTCCGGTTGTGTCCCATATGATGATAATATCATCTATATATCAACCCATGTATATGATGAATTCGGAAAAAGGGTTATTGTTCCAGATGAACAGATGTTCCCAAAGGCCCATGGTGAGGTTGGCGTAGCTGGACGCAAAATTGGCGCCCATTGCCGTCCCTTGGGTTTGGAGGTAGAAGTTGTTGTCAAATGAGAAATAGTTGTGGGTCAGGCAGAATTGGGTGGAGTCTATAATGAAGTCTGCCTGTGTAGTTTTGATGGATGGGTCTAAGGATAGGAAGTGTTTAACAGCTCGAAGACCAACGTCATGGGGAATGGAAGTGTATAGGGAGTTGACATCTAGGGAGACCCTACAATATTTGTATGACTCACCCCCCATAAAACACACTTCCTTCCGACCCAAGTCCATTTTCAATCCCAGCCACGCCAAAGGCCCCTACATACAGAGTTTTTACCAAGTCGTATTCTCGGACATACAGCGAATGTGCAAATCCACCTCCTCCCAACGTCCAAATAATAATCTCACTCCCCAAGAAACTACCTCCCTCAAAAAACTAACCAATAATACATCCATCATCATCAAATCTGCAGACAAAGGGGGTGGCATTGTCATCCAAAATCGTGAGGCCTACCTTGGTGAAGCCCACAGATTACTCTTGGATACCAACACATACACCCGCCTCACCAGTGACCCACTTCCCCGTTTTTCCATGGAGGCTGATACCCTCGTAAAGCAATCCCTCAACGACCACATAATTACAAAAGCCGAAGCCTCTTTCCTATCCAGATCATACTATAACACTCCCTATTTTTACCATCTCCCAAAAATACACAAAGATCCAACCAATCCCCCAGGTCGACCAATTGTAGCTGCCATGGAAAGCGCCACCAGCTTTTTTTCCATATACATTGACCACTTCCTACAACCATTAGCACAAAACCTACCCACATACATCCGTGATGGTACCCATCTCCTAGACATCCTTAAAAACTACACCTGGGAACCCACATATCAATGGGTCTCCCTAGATGTCAACTCCCTATACACTTCCATTCCAAATGACCTTGGTCTTCGAGCTGTTAAACACTTCCTATCCTTAGACCCATCTATCAAAACTACACAGGCAGACTTCGTCATAGACTCCACCCAATTCTGCCTGACCCACAACTATTTCTCATTTGACAACAACTTCTACCTCCAAACCCAAGGGACGGCAATGGGTGCCAATTTTGCGTCCAGCTACGCTAACCTCACCATGGGCCTTTGGGAACATCTGTTCATCTGGAACAATAACCCTTTTTCCGAATTCATCATATACATGGGTCGATATATAGATGATATTATCATCATATGGGACACAACCGGACCACCCATTGACAATTTTGTAATTTATTGCAACTCCAACAACTTAGGCCTCTCCTTCACATCTGCATGCAGCCCAGAGAGTTTGGCCTTTCTGGACCTCTGTCACACCGAAAATACGATCTATGCAAAAAACGACATAAAGCCCACAGCAGGCAATTCATATCTACACTACCAAAGCTGCCATCACCCCAGATGGATCTCTAATATCCCAAAAAGCCAATTCAGCCGCCTAAAACGCAACTGCACCCACAACTCTGAGTACATCAGACAAGGCAACCTTTTCAAAACCAAATTCCTAGAAAAAGGATACCCCCCGGATCTAATAGAAGAAGCTTTCGCCAATTTTCTAGAAAATGACTCTCCCTCCCATACAGAACCACCAACCCAATCCACCACCCCCCCCCCCAGCCCCACACCACCAGGTTCATCACCCAATTTCACTCAAAATACAAAAAAAATGGAAAGAATCTTCAAAAAGCACTGGGACATTCTACTGGAGGATCCCATGCTAAAATCATCCATCCACACTGTAACCAAGATCACATACCGCAAAGCCAGAAACATAAAAAGCCTAATTGCCCCAAGCAAGCTTAAAACTACACATAACAGACCCACCCCATCTCGGACCTTCCTCTCATTAAACGGCATGTATCAATGCAAAAAGATCAAATGTCTCACCTGCAAATTTGTCCGCCATCACCAAAAATCTTTCACCACAAAAGGAAACAGCTACCAACTCAGAGAATTTTTCAATTGTTCCTCAGACTTTGTAATTTATGGCATCCGTTGCCCCTGCAACCCACTCTATATTGGTCGAACCATCCGAACACTTAGGAAAAGATTTGGCGAACACCGCAGATCTATAGAGGAAAACCTTAATCTAACCATCCCCAGACATTTCAAAGAGTACCACCAAGGCTCCACCAATGGTATACTAGTATGGGTCATCGAACAAATACCCAGGACCCTCCTCCCCACAGAGCGTTTCAAACGTCTCTGTGAAAGAGAAACTTTTTGGATATATACCCTTGACGCCCTTGCGCCTGGAGGCCTGAATGAAGAAATGGAAGTCAACCCAGTCCTCTAAAAATCCACCCTCAATTATGCCCAGATCCCCTCTTTCACAGCCCCAACACACCCCACATCTCCCCCACTACCCTCCCCCCAACAAAAACACCCCTCTATACCCTCATGTGTCTCCTCCCCTTTGCCCCCCCTTTTCTCTTTTTATTCCCCCCCTTTACAATTCTTCCACTCTAGGGTTCTACCCCTATATCCCACTAGAAACCCACACCCACCACGGCATGTGCCATACATGTCCTGGTTCCACCCAACGCATGCGCATGTGCACGTATGTATGTGTATATGTACATGTATATATATGTATGTGTATATGTTTTTTATGTATTTTCTATAATTTATTTTTTTTTTATATATTTTTTATATTTTTTTATGTACATCTTTTTTATGTATATTTTTATATGTATATTTTTCTATATACATTCCTTCCTTTCCACATTTTTCATATATTTTATTATATACAATTCCCTATCCATTTATAAGCCCACAACTCCCATCTTTTTAAAAAAATCCTCCTATTTCTCCCATTTTCATCCCATCATCACTCCCATTTATTTTTATTTTTACTACATATATATATTTTTCTTATATTTTTTAATTTTTACAATTTTCTAATTTTCCCTTTTTTCCACATATTATCCTCGTCATCCCATTGCCATGAGATCACCCCATCCCACCCTCCCACTCTTCATCCCGTCCTCATCCACCTCTTAGCAAATGCCTTCTAATAAACACATATCCATGTTATCACGTCCCTCTGCTGTTCTCTCCCTCCCCCCTCCCTCCACACACTTCTTCACCTCCCTTGCTATTTCCTCCTCGTCTCCTCCACTCTCCACCCCCTATTCTGTCATCATGTTCCTCTCCTCCCATGGTTCCCTTAAGCCTAATACGAGGTAGGCGGAGCCAATGATGCAATTGGCCCGCCCGCCCTTCTTATACCTCTTCCAAAATGAATGGACGCTATGCCTGATGAAGGAGCACGCATGCTCCGAATGCGTGCACGCCCCCAGCGTCACTGATACCCGGGAAATACAACTTAACAGAGGATCCACGCTGTGCCTGTCTCAACCCAGCCTGTGACACTGGTTACCACCGGCGCCATCAGACGGGACAAGGAGACAAGTGTAACACACTCCAGCATTTAGGATCGCCCCCTGTGGAGCCCTGCTGCCCACCACACAGCCTCCCGGACGGATTTTTTACTCGATGTGCCTGTATCTACCTACTCTGAGTGAGTGCATTTTAACCTGTAATAAATGTTTATGCTACAGTACTACACTTAGGTCGGCGCTGCTTTTCTTCCTTTTTATCTCCCTCCAAAGGTGAATTCTGCCCTTCAAGCATGCTGCCTCCTGTGTTTGTATCTGCATCTCTCCCCCTGAGGTCATAGACCTATACTCTGCATTTTTATGCCTGGACTTTTGTTCATCAACCCAGCACCATCCCTGGACTTTTTTTTACCATTTTCTACTATTATTATTTTTATCATATAAATATATTGTAACTCACACATGACTGTTATTTAATTGATATCTTTTAATTAGCTACTTTTAATTAGCTATTCTTAATTTTTTTATATAACTTACTATCCCTTTGTATATTGCTCACCCCTATCCATAGCTGTCGTCCCCTAGCGCAACAAAATATTGTAAATTAGCATGGCAAGAGTAGCAGCTGTACTAATGATAAAACTTGAAAAAAGCAAGAGATCTTGAGATGATGAAGACTTTTCAGGTCATAGGCTTCTCACAAATCCCTTGGTGTGTAATACGATCAGTTTTTTACTCTTAATTAGCTTGATTTTATGAAGAACCACTTTTACCATAAACAGAAAATCTCTTACAAACAGTTGACATTCAAGACAGTCAATATTTAAATTTCGTGAGATTGCACTTGCTTGCCGGCCTTTCCCATCTGTTTTTCAGATACTTTGCTACTCATAGAGTCGCTACATAGAGCCTATTGTGTCTCCTCTGTAAATTCACCATCCCCGTCCAGCAAGTGACAATTCTGAGGTATAAGCATGAAATGCTAGACAAAAGTAGATATAAACATGAACTACTTGCCAGTCTTCATCTGTCATCCGTCCGTTATGCTGATTTTTTTCCTCCGATGTCTCCAATTTTCCACTGTCCAGATATAATGCACTTACCCCTTCCTTCAATATATTTGCCAGGCTCTCCCCGCTAGCTTCTTAGCTTCTCTTAACTCCGTTTTCTCGAGCGCCAGATCCCAGGTAGCCAGTTAGCTCAGACCTCGAACAGACTCGGGCAGACTCATCCATACAGAGCAGGGAGGACAGGGCTGAGCGAGGGGACGGAGGACGGCAGTTTTCTCCTGACGTAGCCGCCCTATTTCTCTCTAGTATGCCGCACAGCCTCTCTGCACTTCAGCGCACACAGCAGGGGAAGGTGGGGTAGAAAGACCTGGAGAGACGGGCGGACGGCCGAGGGAGCAGCAGCGGGACCAGCAGCGCCGGACCGGGGGGGGCGGGGGAGAGAAAGGAGAGGAGAGCGGGACGCAGCGGCTCTGCCTAAGCAAGAGCCGGCATCACAGGGAGGGGATCTCGAGGCATCCCGGGCTTAGCATCGCATCCAGCCAGACGCCCACATCCGGCCCCTCCCTCTGCCAAATGGTGTCAGGCAAAAATGTATTATATTACATGTCTTTGGTAAAAAAAAATCCTGATAATTGTATGATCATTGGTTTGTGTGAAAGTTCTAGAGTCTACAATCTATGCTACGCATTATTGAAAATGTATCAATCCTAATGCACTGATCTCATTTCTTGAGGCCCTAAAATGTCAGGACAGTACAATAACCCCCCAAATGACCCCTTTTTGGAAAGAAGACAGTCTGAGGTATTTAGTAAGAGGCATAGTGAATTTTTTGAAGTTGAAATTTTTTCCCCACAATGCTTTGGAAAATTAAGAAATATATATTTATTTTTCTTTACTAAATTGTCATATTTACAAGTTATTTCTCACACAGGGTGCAGGCATAATTGCAATTACGCCCCAAAATACATTCTGCTATTCGTCCTGAGTATGGCGATACCCCATGTGTGAGACTTTTCCACAGCCTGGCCACATACAGAGGCCCAACATCCATGTAGCACCATCAGGTGTTTTTTTTTTTTTTTCTTGCCACTTCAGACTACCTTTTCGAGGGGCTTAAATCAACTTTACAGTTCATTTTTGCTTAGAGGACCCTCCAATGTCTCATCATCGTGGCCTTTTGCCATATCAAAAAAAAAGTAGTATACACATAATATAAAAGCACTATTTCATACCACGTCCACTACTAATGAACTTAATCACGCCCAAATTTCTATATTTTATTCCCCTTACCTTTTACCTCTATCCCCCCCCCCATCCCCTCTCTCCCCTACCCCAGGGCCTCCCCACTCCACCTCTCCAAGGTCTATTCTTCTACTCTCCTTCTTTAGTCTTGGGCTTTCATTTCTTTAGCGTAGCTCCATGTTTTTTTGAATTTTTTCCAGCGGTCCCACCTGCCTATATTCACGCTTTTTGTTTCCTCTATCATGCTCCCCAAGGTCTCCATATTGCAAATCTCCTCTACTGCGTCTAACCACTCCCATATCTCTGGGCTCTCTCTCCTCTGCCACCTCCTCGATATCGTTCTTTTTGCCCCATTCAAAAGCTGCGGAACCAGTGACTGCTTGTAGTTATTTAAATCTCCCGCCCCACCATGGAACAGGACCTCCCAAGGGTCTTCTACTACTTCAATTCCAGTGATTTTCTTAATTAGAGCGAGTATTTTCCTCCAGAAGTTTTTAATTTTGGGGCAACTCCACCATAGGTGCCCCATTGTGCCTAATTCTTGGCAGCTTCGCCAACAATTGGCTGATCCTTTCTGATATTTACTTGTTATCTCTGGGCTTAGATAACTTCTACTGATACATTTATAATTCATTTCTGTCGTTCAGGCGTCTATTGCTGAGTTGGCGATCATTTTCAGTATTCTTCTAATTATGTGTTCATCCTTCTTTGTGCCTAAATCTCTTTCCCATTTAGCAAAAATGGCGGTATCTCCACTTTTTCTGACGTCATCAAAATTTTGTATATTTGAGAAATTACATTTCTTGGGTCTTCCTTATCACACAACCTTTCAAAATCTGTCAATTGTTCTCCAGATCTAATCGGGTGTGGTAGTTTATTGACAAAGTGACTCAGTTGGAGATATCGCCATTTCTCCAATCCCCGTGCTTCCCTTCCGTGTATAAGTTGTTGAAGAGACATGATTTTACCTTCTTTCGTGATTTCTCTTAATTGTGTTTTCCCCCAAAGTGCTTCTTTTCCTCCTATAGTCTCTATTCCTGGTGTGAAAAAAATATTATTTATTAATGTAATCAACGGTGAATTATATTTCCCGTTGACTTTCTTATATACCCCATCCCATAGTTTAAAGACATTACGTGTTATTACATGCGTGCTATTGTCTATTATTCTAAAGTGTGGGGGATTCCAAATAATAGTGCCTAACTGTGCTTTACTAAGATTTTCCTCCACTCTTCACCCACTTTTTTAGCTTTTCCTTCCTCGCCCATTCTACCATTCTTGATAGTACTACGGCTTTATAATAAATCTGTACATCAGGCACTGCCAGGCCGCCATCTATTTTCCTTTGTTTTAACGTCTGGAGGGAAACTCTCGGTCTTTTATTCTTCCAAATAAAGGTCATTATTATTTTTCTTAACTTCCTAAAATAATACTGGGGGAGAGGCACTGGTATCATCTGGAAGTGATACATAATTTTAGGCAATAAAACCATTTTAATGACGTTAATGCGTCCTATCCAAGAGAGGGCCTTACAGGAGAATCTATTACAGTCCAATCTAACAGAGTCCAATAAGGGCATATAATTAATAGTAAACATCTTCTTAATTGAGTTAGTTAATTTAATACCTAAATACTTTAGTTCCTTCGTCCATTTAAAACTGAATTCTTTTTTCAAGATCTCTACCTCTATCTTGCTTAAATTTATATTTAATATTTCTGATTTATTCATATTTATTTGGAAGTTAGAAACCTCTCCATATTTCCTCACTGCTTTTACGAGGTTAGGCATGGTGGAGACTGGGTCCGTTACATAGAACAACACGTCGTCCGCAAATGCTGCGACTTTGTGTTCCTCCTCTCCTATCTTAATACCTCTTATATCAGGATCCCTTCGTATTGTTGCCAAGAGGGCTTCCATAGCCAGGACGAAGAGTAACGGGGATAGGGGACACCCCTGTCTTGTACCTTTTTCCATCTCGAATGGTTGAGATATTAACCCTTTGACTTTTATTACAGCAGTTTGATGATGGTATAGAGTTTTAATCCAAATCATTTTAGGGCCTAGTCCCATGGTCTCCAAGGTCTGTATCATGAACCCCCAGACTACTCTGTCAAAGGCCTTTTTGGCATCGATTGACAGAAGTAGTCCTGGGGGCCCATCCTCCTTCATTTTTCCCAATAGGAGAAGAGTCCTGACTCCATTGTCCGTCCCCTCTCTATTAGGAACAAACCCCACTTGGTCTGGGTTAACGAATGAGTTCATAAATTCCTTCAATCTCTCTGCCAGCACTTTTGGGTATAGTTTTGTGTCGTTATTGAGCAGAGAGATTGGGCGATAGCTTGAGCATAGTGTTTTCTCTTTACCTTCTTTCAATATGATTGTAATAGAGGCTTTTAACGCCTCCCTACTCATCTCAAAGCTGTCTCCCAAACCTTTCATATAACGACACAACCTAGGTACCAATATTTCTTTGAATGTTTTGTAATAAAGTGTTGTAAGGCCATCCGGGCCGGAGCTTTTCCCAAGGGCCATTCCTGCTAATGCTTTCTTTATTTCTTCTTCACAAATTGGTCTTTCTAATAGTTCTCTACCCTCATCGGAAATCTTGGGGAGCTCCGCCTTTTTAAAATAATTATTATATCTCTTTCTCCTATTTTTTAAAGAGGTATCTTGTTTAGGGCCTGAATATAGGTCCTGGTAGTAGTTCTTAAAAATATCCGCCACTTTCCTGGTTGAGTACTCCATATGGCCCTCTTTAGACTGGATTTTCTCTATGAAGTTCCTAGCTTTCTTCTTTTGTACCATTTTTGCTAAATGTTTGCTAGGTTTATTGCCCCATCTATATCTCTCCCAGACTATCTTATTAAATGATGGTCTGGACTCCTGCTCCATTGCAGTTTTCAACTCGGATCTTTTAAGGACCATCTGCTGATGTATCTCTTGAGGTAACTGGCCCGTTTGTTTTTTGTGTTTTTGTTCTAATCCCGCAAGGTCTACCATTAGTTTTTGAATTTTCACCCGTCTATCTTTTTTCTTCCTCGCCCCCATTTCAATTAGGACCCCTCTACTGTAGGCTTTGTGGGCCTCCCAAAGTGTGGGCCTCCCAAAGTGTGGCCCCTGAAATATCCCCGGTGTCATTTACCTCAAAGTAGTTTTCCAGTTCCTTTCAGATTCTATTCACCTCCTCCCTTATCAACTCCTCATTTAGCCTCCACTGCCCCGCATTGGCCAGTCCTCTGCCTGTTGTCATTTCGATGGTCATAGGTGCATGGTCTGAGTAGGTTATGTTTCCTATCTTGGACTCCACTACCTCATCGATCTCCCTATGCTCGACTAGTCCCCAGTCGATCCGGGAGTATGACCCGTGCACAGGGGAATAAAACGTATAATCCCTTATGTTGGACTCTCCAAATGTCCACCAGTCGGTAGGTGGATAGTTTTTGCTTTATCTCTTTCAAATGTACGCAATTTTTCCCCTGCGCTCGGGCCGTACTGTCCAAGCCCGGGTCGAGACAAAGTCGCCCATTAATATCAAATGCCCTCTCGTGAACGCTATTATTTTCCCTAATATATTCGCCAGGTATTTCATCGGATTCTTGTTAGGGGCGTAGATCTTAACTAATGTGTATTCCCCCTTCATTCAATCTACCTCTGAGAACCTTCTGGATCTACCAATCTTTCTTCCAGCACAAACCTTGTTTTCTTTGCGAAGCCAATAGCTACTCCCCGTGCCCTGCTGGAGATAGTATCTCCATGGTACCAGAACGGGTATTCGTTTGAGAACAATCTCAGTCTCGATTGGAGTGAGATATGTGTTTCTTGCAGGAACACCACATCTGGCCCCAATAGTTTTAGCTCATTAAAGATGTTCAGTCTTTTCTTGAAGGTATTTAACCCTTTGACATTGTACGTTGTAAATTTTATTGTGACCCTAGCCATTTTTCCATTCTCCTGGATTCCCCCTTGACCTTAGACCTTGGAGAGTACTCACCCTTTCTTAATATTGAGGTTAGGCAGAGCTCCCTCCCCTTGATCCCCCTCCCTCCACCTCCCACTCCCCACCCACATCTTTCCCCAACCCCCCATATCCCCCCACGCCCCCCTCTCTCCCTCCCCCCTGTTGGTCTCCTCAGGACCCTTAGACCAATGAGGGTCACCTCCATTGTAGCCCTTCATTGATCTCCTCCTCCTAAGGTGGAGCTTTAGGTGTGCCATCCCACCAGTCTGTACTGCCTTAGTGAGCTGGTGTGCTAGACTTCTCCTGGGGGACATCCATCTCGAATGTTTTCTATTTGATATTGATCTTAACCCGCCTCCACCCCCCACCCCCCCTAAATCCCCCCCCAATCCCACAGAGCCTCACCCCTGGCCCACACTCAACTCGATCTAACATTCATTAGACCAGTCCAGTATCGGGGCACCTGCATGCCCAGTTTCTCACAGAACTCCTCTAATTCTCCCGGGAATCTTAATCATGCAGATCTCCCGTCTTTGCTGCCTACCAGGCAGGTTGAGAATCCCCATGTGTATTTTATATTTTGATTTATCATCTGTTCCAGTAGGGGTTTCAGATGTCGCCTTCTCGCCAGTGTGTCTTTGGCCAGGTCCGCAAAGACTTGAATCCTTGCCTCTTCAAACTGCAGTGGGGTATGCCCCTTCAATTTAACCCATAAGTTTTCCTTATCCTCATAGTACCTGAACCTCACAATTATGTTGCGGCTTCTTTCTGCCCGTCTGGTATCAAGCCTACCCACCCGGTGCACCCGCTCAATTTTTGGGAAGTCTTCCCTTCCCAGTCCCAGGAGTGGGCCGAAGATAGTCGCTATAGTCCTCCTCAAATCCTCCCCCCTATTTTCTGGGACCCCTCGGAGTCTGAAATTTTGTCTTCGATCTCTGTTTTCCTGATCTTCCATTCTGGAGCATATTTTTATCTGATTTTTATGGGTTGTTTTAAGTTTTTCTTTTAATTCGGAGATCTCCCGCTCTTTGTCTAACTTATCCTCGGTCCCTTCCACTCTGGTCAGGAGGTTGCCTAGATCCAACCTCAACATACCAATCTCAGCTTTTATAGAAGTCTCAAGTGCTTTAAACATTTCTGCCAATTCATTTTTTGAGGGTAGTTGTGGTTCTTGTCTGTGATCGTCTATTCTAGATGCCTCCAGCGTGTTATCGGCTAATAATTCCTCTCTTGAGTGATCAGGGGTCTGGTCTTCCCTCTCGTTTAATCCCTTCTTCTTTTTGTCTGTCATATTTGATTTTTGGGTTTCTTGATGGGCACTCCCCGGGCTCCCCTCCTTGGCCAAGTATTGCTAAATTGTACTTCCAGCAGTGTTTCCTGGTAGATTATCTTTTGGGGTTTTCGGTGGTCCCCCCTTCCCAGTTTTAGATGCGTTCCGACTCGTACTATTTTCCTGCTGAGCCATCCCAATTAGATTTTGATCAGAAATAGTCCTAGGTCCAGCTCTCCCCAGTTAATTGACCAGTAGAACTGGGGTTCACAGTGTAGGTACGAGTGTGGCTCTAGTGTAGTACTAGCGAATTGAGTGAGATTCTATAGTACCGAGTTTGGCACCGTGCCACAGTGTCTGGCAAGCTCGTTTCTGAGATATTTTCTGGCGCGCCGGTATTGTGCTGGGAGCACTCGCGGCGATAATTTATGGGTATACTAGACGTGGTTTAACTAGCCTATGTTTAACTTCCAATGCTGTAGAAGTAATGCTAGCAGAAGGATGATATAGTGTAAAATTACAGTACTGCAATTTAACTGAATGTGCAGAGTTCAACCTTTCGGCCTTACGGCTTCTAAAGGTTGCACACTCTGTCCATTTCAGGTATGCAAACGCTTCCACTGCCTCTATCATGTCCACGCTTATTTAGCCAGTCCACTAATATCGACAAATCATACTCCCCAGTAATTTAAATGTACCCCTATGCTGCAAGGTAAGTATACAGACGTAGGCAATGTATTGGTATATTAGGCTTGTTAATTATATCCCAGAAATCCCTCCAATGTGGGTGCGGTTATCATAGTATAGAGAGTTAGTTGCAGCATTAATCGTATCTATAGAACTTTTACACTTCAGCAGGGTATAATGTCCTGAGGTTCTTCCACAGTATACCAGTGATCAAGGGTTGAATAACTTGAATAGCATTTCCTTAATTTTGGTAAAGTTCATGCTGCATAGTATATACAAGTGGAGAGACCCACCACCCCTCCACTGTCTCACCAGTTTAGCAGGGACAACAAAAATTACCATGCACAAGCTGCTCTGCAGAGTTTCTTACTTCGCAATCCACAGTCTTACTTCTCCTGACGTGCTCCTAATACACTTTACACTCTTACCTTTGGAGTTGTATGTTTAATGTGTCTCTTACCGCCGTCGCTTATACCTCTTCCTTCTATTTCATGCTTCCTACGGATGGAGTCAGATGGAATCAGATGTCAGGCTTGCTTGCCGCTTTCAGGGCTCTGAGCCTCCCAGCTTTGTCTTTCACTGCAGCGTTCAGTCCCGGTCCTGTCTCGCGTACTGCCAGTACTCAGTGGGGGGGGGAGGGGGGGAAGCGAGGAGCTCCGGCCAGCTGGTCGGGGCTGTCACCACGTCTGTTCCTCTCCGTTCTCCGTGTGCGGCTCTGAATTAATCAGGCTCCTGTCACACAAGCCGCCGCGCGGTTCTCCCAGCGTGATGGCTCTCCATACCCTCCCAATCTACCCCGTCCGCTTGTCCTAATATATGAGAGAGCCCGCCAGCACACCAGCAGGATGACACACCTCCCACTCCTCCCTTCCCTACAAACGTCTCACGTCCTCTCTGACCATCAGGTGTTCTAAAGGCATAAATTACACGTTTCATTTCCTGAGTACCTATCACATTTTTGAAGGCCCTGGAGCACCAGGACAATGGAATTACCCACAAAATGACGCCATTTTGGAAAGAAAACACCACAATGTATATTCTATGAGGCAGAATGAGTCTTTTGAGCATGTCATTTCTTTCCACAAGTTTTTGGAAAATGTGGAAAGAAAATGAAAACTTATTTTTTTCTCACAAAGTTGTCAATTTAGAAAATCTTTCTGACACATAGCATGTACATAGCCAAAATGACACCCCAAAATACATTCTGCTACTCGTCCTGAGTATGGCAATACTCCATGTGTGAGACTTTTCCACAGTCTGGCCACATACAGAGGCCCAACATCCATATAGCACCATCAGGTGTTCTAAAGGCATAAATACACATTTCATTTCCTGAGTACCTATCACATTTTTGAAGGCCCTGGAGCACCCACCAGGACAATGGAATTACCCACAAAATGACCCAATTTTGGAAAGAAATCAACCCAATGTATATTCTATGAGGCATAATGAGTCTTTTGAACATGTAATTTCTTTGCACAAGTTTTTGGAACATGTGGAAAGAAAATGAAAACCTATTTTTTTCTCACAAAGTTTTCAATTTAGAAGATCTTTCTAACACATAGCATGTACATAGCCAAAATGACACCCCAAAATACATTCTGCTATTTGTCCTGAGTATGGCGATACCCCATGTGTGAGACTTTTCCACTACCTTGCCACATACAGAGGCCCAACATGCAAGTAGTACCTCCAGGTTTCTAACACATAGCATGTACACACCAAGAATTATACCCCAAAATACATTCTGCTGAGCAAAAGGTAAAAAAAAAGCTCACCTGTGGTTTTAGCAGGCAGGAATAACGTTCCAGAGCAGCCAAAGCATTTGTCCAGACAGCCATAGGAAATGTCCAGGAATTGTCCAGGCAGCAGACAGATATGGAAAAGTATGAACATGGTTCAGTACAGTCCAAGGTTTAGCAGGCAGTTCAGGTAACAGGCAAAGGCATGGCCAGTTCATGTGGCAGGCAAAGGCATGGCCAGTTCATGTGGCAGGCAAAGGCATGGCAAGGTCATGTGGCAGGCAAAGGCATGGCCAGTTCAGGTGGCAGGCAGAGGCATGACCAGTTCAGGTGGCAGCAGGCAGCACTTTGTACATTGGGCCTTGGTCAGGTAAGACCTGAGGACAGGGGTAGAGGCTTCTTCCCACCCAAATCTCTACAAAGCCTCCGAGTCTCCAGACCCTAATCCGAGAAAACTAAAAACCCAGAGAAAAATGTTTTCTCCACTCGGAAAACCTTTTCTGGAGCCCCTCACATATGTGAGACCCCTGTGCTGTACAGTGGCAGGGCAAATGATCAGTTCAGGAGGCAGGCAAAAAGCATGGTCACAGTCCGGGTCAATTCACGTTGAAGGCAGAAACATGTTTGGCAGAGGCATAGTCGTTAACAGTCCGGGTCAATTCACGTTAAAGGCAGAAACATGTTTGGCAGAGGCATAGTCGTTAACAGTCCGGGTCATTCACAGAAATGGCAGATAGTGGAAACTGGAAAAAAAAATCATCTTCACTTTACTAATAGTGTAGTGAAGTATGATAGCTCCGATAGCACGTTCCAATACAGAGGCCTGGCTGGGAGGGACATTGGGGACAGTAGTATCGGTTGTCACGGCGAATTCCTCTACTTGAACACACATAACATTTTTTTGGGGGTTTGCGACCTGTTTGGGTAAGAGGGAGGATTTCGGGAAAGTGTCTTTCATGGAGTCTGGCTAATGAATCGGAGCGAATTAGTTGAGGGGCTTGGCCTTGGGGATAGAGAAGGGCTGTGACAACGTCTTCTTGGAATTTTAGATAGGTTAGGGAACTTTGGGTGCACTTAGAAAAAATTATATATGAATTGAATAGGGCAACTTGAATCAAATAAATGGCGACTTTCTTGTACCAAAATAGTGATCTCCTGGTGGCCAAGTAGGGCTGCATCATCTGGTCGTTCATATCCACCCCCCCATGTATAGGTTGTACTCATGCACACATTTTGGCTTCTGTATGGGGCCGCCTCTTCTCTGAAGTTCCACCAAGGTGTCATTATGTATTGTGGAAGGGATGCAGACATCTCTTTTTTTTTATCTCTCCACTTCACCGCTAGTACCTCTTCAGTCCGCATACTGGCCATTTCACCCTGCTTCAATTTCTTGGCGACCAATCTCTGTGGGAAGCCTTTGCGGTTGGTCCGTGCTGTCCCACAGGCCACAGTGTTCTTTATGTACAAATTGCGGAAAAGTGGGAGACTAGTGTAGAAATTGTCTACATATAGGTGGTAACCTTTCCCAAGTAATGGTTGGATCAGCTGCCAGACAATTTTGCCACTTGTTCCCATGTAGGTAGGGGCATCCAGGGGGGTTTAGCTGTCTGTCTTTTACCTCATAAAGTCATATGTGTAACCCGTGGCCCTGTCACACGCCTTATAAAAATTTACCCCGCATCTGGCGCTTTTACTGGGGAGGTATTGTTTTATTCCGAGTCTTCCGGTGAAATGTACTAGGGATTCATCTACACATATATTTCTATCAGGGGTAAACATCTCCTTGAAGCTGGTGCAAAAAAATTGATTAGGGGACAAATTTTGAATAATTTATCATAACTGGGATGATTTAGAGGGAGGCATTGGGCATTGTTGTTGAAGTGTAAAAATCTCATAATCATCTCATAATGGGTTCTGGGCATCAATAACGAATAGACCGGCATGTGGTGGATAGGTTGGGTAGAGCAGTAGGAATGGAGTTCATTTTTTTTTTTGTCAGCCCCATGTTGAGGATTAGGCCAAGGAAAATTTTTAATTCTTCCACGGTGAGGGGTTTCCAAACAAAAGGATGGGCATATGAAGAACTTGGATTGTTGGCTATATGTTGGCTGGCGTATAGATTACATTGCCCCACAATGTAGGTTAGGAGATCATTGGTAAACAATAAATGAAAATAATAAAGTGGGGTTACATTTTCCGTCTGCATCTGAGGGCCTGGCTGGGCTGTAAAAATGAGAATTAAAGGTTCTACTGACGTATCGGGCAGCCATGTTGGGACAGTAGGACATCTGGGAGGCTAGTATGGGCACTGCCTCGTTGATGGGATCCGTTGCTAGCATCTGGCCTATCTTCTAGGAAGGTTGCAGAACTGCTGGTGGATGCCTGCCTATCCCGAAGTGCTGCGCTGTTGGTGGATGCCTGCTGGTGGATGCCCTGGAGTGCTGCGCTACTGGTGGATGCCTGCATATCATCCTGGAGTGCTGGGCTGCTGGTGGATGCCTGCATATCATCCTGGAGTGCTGCGCTGCTGGTGGATGCCTGCTGGTGGATGCCCTGGAGTGCTGCGCTGCTGGTGAATGTCTCCTCCTGCTCATTTCTCCTGATTCTCCTTGTGAGGATTCTATCTGCCACTGCTTTCCACTGGCTCATAGTCGCTATCCGAGTCTGACAGAGAGAATTCCCCGCTATTCTCCTCCGACATACTCTGGAGTATTTGGAGAGCCTCATCTGCGCTGTACGATCTTTTCGTCATGTTGGCGGGCAGATGTGTCAAATGGCTGGCGTCAGATGTGTCAGGTGGTGGGCGGCAGATGTGCCAGATGGTAGGCGGCTAGATGTGCCTGATGTTGGCGGGCAGATGTGCCTGATGTTGGTGGGCAGATGTGCCTGATCGTGGGCAGATGGCGGGTGGCAGATGTGCCAGATGGCAGGCGGCAGATGTGCTAGATGTTGGCAGGTGGCAGATGTGCCAGATGTTGGTGGGCGGCAGATGTGTCAGATGGCGGGCGGCAAATGTGTCAGATGGCGGGCGGCAGATGTGCCTAATGGCGGGCGGCAGATATGCCTGATGGTAGGCGGCAGATATGCCTGATGATTGGCGGGCAGATGTGCCTGATGATTGGCGGGCAGATGTGCCTGATGATTGGCGGGCAGATGTGCCTGATGGCGCGCAGATGTGCCTGATGATGGTGGGCGGTTGATGTGCCAGCTGTTGACGGGCTGATGTGCCAGCTGACGGGCTGATGTGTCAGCTGTTGACGGGCTGATGTGTCAGCTGTTGACGGGCTGATGTGTCAGCTGTTGACGGGCTGATGTGCCAGCTGTTGACGGGTTGATGTGCCAGCTGTTGATGGGCAGATGTGCCCGCTATTGGCGGACAGATGTGCCAGTTGTTGACAGGCAGATGTTCACTGACAGGTGTTTTCACTGTTTTGGGGACACTGTGTTTTGGGGACACTAGCTGGGTGATCAGTGGGTAAACAGCAGACAAACAGCTATAAAACTCACTGATCTCCCGGCTGCAGCACAGATCTCTCTTCCTCTCCTCACTGACAGGCTCTGTGTGAGGAGAGGAAGAGATGAGAGCAGTTACAACTGCACTCTATTTACATTACACGATGGCTGTGATTGGACACAGTCGTCATGTGATCAGGAGGGCCAATCACAGGGCCCTCCTGTGTTGTACTACTCCACTGTCTCTGGGGGGCACAGGCAGATCGGGATCGTGCCACTGCGTGGGCACGATCTGTCAAATGCCTCCCCTCCCCCATGTTTACTTTACGATGGCTGTGATTAGACACAGCCATCATGCGGATCAGGAGGGCAAGTCAAATTGCCCTCCTGCCGTTCCGAGATGCGGCGTGTCCGGGTGACACGTGCGCATCGGGTTAATGCGGCTGCGCGGGAGGGCGCCACGCAATCCCGCTCCTTCTGAAGGACGTTCGGGAACGTCCAGTCAGAAGGAGGGAGCTCCCACCCAGCCGTTTATGTGCAGTGGCCGGGTGGGAAGTGGTTAAGGAAGGATCCAGTTTGTCCTGAAGCTTTGTATAGCACATAAGCATTCAGCCAATTTAAATAAATATACAGACACTTTTTTTGTACCAACGTTTGGCCTTATGGGCAATTAGGTACGGCGCCAACAACTGGTCGTTGAGGTCCACCCCTCCCATATTAAGCTTATATTCGTGGACACAGACGGGTTTCTCCACAACACCAGTCGCCGTAGGAATTTGGACCGTCATGTCTGCGTGAAGGGAGGACAGAACAAAAACATTCCGATTATCCCTCCACTTCACAGCGAGCAAATTTTTACACTTCAAGCAGGCTCTCTCCCCCAGCCTAAGACGGGAATCTACAAGCCGCTGGGGCAAGCCCCGGCGATTAGATTGCATGGTGTCACATGCGCCAATTCCGTAATCAAACAAGTGACTAAGAGTGGCACGCTCGTGTAATAATTGTCCACATACAAGTGGTACCCCTTTCCGAATAAGGGTGACACCAAGTCCCACACAATCTTACCAGCTCTCCCTATGTAATCTGGGCCGTTCTCCGGCTCTACGTGACTATCTCTTCCCTCGTAAACCATAAAACTATATGTATAGCATGTGGCCCTGTCACAGAGCTTATACATCTTGACCCCATATCTGGCACGCTTGCTGGGAAGATACCGTTTGAAAGACAAGCAACCAGAAAACTTAATCAGGGACTCATCAATGCAGACAACTTGATGGGTAGCAAACAAGGCTGCAAACCGTTGGTTGAAGTAGTTTACGAGGGGCCTAATTTTGTAGAGCCAATCGTATCCAGGGTCACCCCAAGGACGACAGAGTTCATTGTCGTTGAAGTGCATGAACCACAAGATCTGCTCGTATCGTGTCCTGGCCATGGAGGCAGAGAACACAGGCATATTGTGAATTGGGTCAGTGGACCAATATGACCGCAACTCACTCTTTTTGGTTATGCCCATGAGGAGAGAGAGGCCCAGAAAGGTCTTAAATTCGGAAACCGTAATTGGTCTCCAATCTCTGGCAAGGGTCAAATGGGGATTAGCGGTGATGAATTGACCAGCATACATATTGCTTTGGTCCACAATAGATCTATAGAGATCTTTCGTAAAAAACAGCGAATAAAAATCAAGTGACGTAAAATCAACTGTTTCCACCTGAGTTCCGGGTTGGCCAGTGAATGGGGGAAGTACGGGTGCTGCAGAAGTGGTGGGTTCCCAATTAGGATTGGCAAATGCAGCTGGAAGGGCACTATGGGTTTGACGGGCCTGTGTTTTTCTTCTTCTTGGTGGCTGCGGGACACTAGTTGTGCTAGCCACCACCCCAGCTTGAACTGCACTTATGGGACTCGCCATGTCACCACATGTTACTGCAGTGCTGGTTTGACTATGACCAGGGTGTACTAGGCCGCTGGTGCTTGCCAGTTCACCAGAAGGATGAGCGGCGCTAATACTGGCTCTCTGCTCCATACGCGAGCCCTGCGGTTCTTGCACCTCAACGACAGCAGAACAACGGGGTCTGGTACGCCTGACCTTGCCAGGGACCACAGCTCTGTCGTCAGAGCTATCTGCCAGGGTGCCACTGCTGTCTACAGGATCGTATTCTGAGCCTGAATCTGACAGATGGGTGACTTCCTCTTCACTATCTGTCATGCACAGAACGTGTAGACCTCCTCACTAGTGTACCTTCGATTTGACATTTTGGTCTCTAAATTTACTGGTACACTAGCAAGACTCACAGGTAAAAAAGTTCCTGACTGTCAGCGACTGATTCAAACGCTACCAAAAAAACTGTTAGCATTTGCAGGGATCAGGCCTGACTCTGCGAACGCTGCAGTTACAGTATATGTGTTGTGTTTTGTAAGTGACAGTGATCGATTGATACAGCACTTGGGTGGGCTGGGGGGCAAAACGCAGGTTCTAGCAGGTATCTGGGCTGATCCCTCTTACATTGCGTTTTTGGGAACCCTAAACTGCTGGGGACGCTAGTATAGATCTGATCAATCAGATATTGATCTGTTCAGACACTATACTACTAAGGGAGGTTGAAGTAATCGATATAATAATTAATATCATATCTGTGTATTAATTTGTCTAGTCCCTATAATTTTTTTTTAAATCAAAAAAATATGTTTATTGAGCCACCAAAGACAAAATACATATCATGCAACCAAGCATTAAAAATGACATAGTATAAATTATAACATCAGAATCAAAAAAGTCATTTTGTCTGATTATGCATCATGCAAATTGAAATGATTACAACAGTGGCATCAAATAAAAAATTTTCATTAATGTAGAAAAAAAACCATGTTGTGCGAGAGAACCAAAATTCTCCAACCCAACACATCAACCAGATGACCAACTGGCCATCTTAACCAAAAACCCTGCTCCTGGTCTGCTCGAGTAGGAACATTTTCATTGAGGCAACATACAAATACACTCACTATTACACCTGTTAATCTGTGTTCTTTAAACCTGTAGTAATCTATGCATAATTAGTTGTGGGGGTGCCAGTCCAGGGGAGTCCAGCCATGCCTGCCATATGGAGCTAAATTTCCGAGATGCATTTGTATGCTGATATGTTAAGTGTTCCCTGACCAGGATATAATTCACCTGCTCTATCCATTGTTTTTTAGTTGGAACATTTAAGGATAGCTAAAATCTAGCTACCATCTTACGAGCCAAATATAACTGCTATATTAATGGGGGGGGATATATTTCTTCATCTACTGCTCCCAAGATGCATATCAGGGGGTCCAAAGGGACCCTAATTTGGAATACTGAGGAAATTACCTCTGTAACATCACCCGAATAATGATGCAGTTTGGGGCAACGCCACATCAGGTATCCCTCCTCTCCACAACGTTTAGGACATAGGGAAGAGTCTCTTCTACCCCAACGATATAATTGTATTGGTGAGCGATAAGCCCTATGTAATAAGAATAGATGTGAAAGTCTATGTGATTGTGAGACTGAGGTCACCGGCCCTGTCTGAAGACATATGTCCCATACATGATCACTCACTTCCCCCAACCCTGTCTACTTGGCAGCGTTATAGTATCTTGTGAGGCTAACAACAAATTTGAGTCTACATGAGATATTGGGCCCTTTTTTTCCTGCCCGAAGAAAATATCATTTATCAGGGGGTGAGTGGCAAGTGAGAGATCAAGTGTCTGGCCCTGAGCTTGAAGAGCATGCCGTATCTAAAGGTACCGGTAAAATTGATGTCTATGGAGATTAAATTCTGACTGCAGCTCCATATAAGATTTTAATATGTTCTGGTTAAATAATTGAGAAATATTAATAATTCCGGCATTCTTCCAAAGTTGGAAACCGTCTAACTTATATACTTCTGTTAAATTCGGAGTTTCTGCTAAAAAACCCAGAATTTTCAGACTAGATTTGACTGTAGACCATAATTTTTTCAGAAGAATGACAGTGGGCGCTGTTTGTGGCAGATGTGGTAATCCCGCCTCCAAATTCGCCAGTACTGATGAATTTAGTGTTCCAGTTCGCAACATGCTTTCGATCGAGTCAGAGTCATCCAACAACCCCAAACTGCTTAATTGTTGTAGTTGGGAGGCATGGAAATATAGTTTAGGGTTAGGGACTGCAGCTCCTCCCCAATCTTTACCATACTGCAAAGTGGAAAGACTTATTCTAGCAATTTTTTTTCTCCATATCAGAGATCTAAACAATGTTTCAATACGACTGAACCATCTGCGGGGTATCCATTGTGGAGAATTGTGCATGATGTACAATAGTTGGGGTCCCCAGACCATTTTGATTAGATTTATTCTACCAATTACTGATAATGGGAGTTTACACCAAGTATTACACGTCGTTTGAAGCCTTTTAAAAAGGGGTAATAGGTTATCCTCTAAGTATTTTTTTGGATCAACCGATATTTGCACTCCTAAATATTTAAATGAGGAGACTACTTTAAGAGATTGGGCACTAGTTGGTAGGATAATTGTTGGCTCATCAACCGGAAGAATAACCGATTTACTCCAATTAATGGAAAATCCTGATAAGGAACCGAACTGCTGTATTATCTGCATCACATTTGTGAGAGAAGCATCCACATCCCCCAGGTAGAGCAAAGTGTGGTCCGCGTAAAGGGAGATCTTATCGGACACTGGTCCCTTAACAAAACCCACAATGGACTGTGAGGATCTTATCATGGATGCTAATGGTTCAAGGGCTAACGCAAATAACAGGGGTGAAAGTGGACACCCCTGTCTCGTACCCCTGAAAAGGGGGAACGAATCTGAAAGATCACCATTCACACGGATCCTAGCCGTGGGAGCTGAATACAGCAGCCTGACCCATTTAATGAAATTATCTCCTAGGCCGAAACGCTTCAGAATTTCCCATAAATAAGGCCATTCGACACTATCGAAAGCCTTAGTGGCGTCTAACGATAGAATTGCCTGGATTATCCACAGGAATCTGAAGGTTAAGAAAGAGTCATCTAATGTTAAGGGCAGTAGATCTCGATGGGATAAACCCTGATTGGTCTCTATGGACCACCTTATGAATAACTTTAGCTAATCTAGTGGCCAAAACCCTTGCTAGAAGTTTTACATCAGTTGTTAACAGCGATATGAGTCTATAAGAGTCTGGAGAGTGGGCCTCTTTACCAGGTTTAAGAAGGAGGACAATAATTGCTTCGTTCATGGATTGGGGCAGCCTTCCTAATTTTTTAGTATCTTCAAATACCTCCTTCAAATGTAACAGTAGCGTTTCAGAATAGCGCTTGTACACCTCCGCCGGCAAGCCATCCGAACCTGGAGACTTGCCAGGAGAGGTAAGCGCCAGTGCCTCCAACAACTCCTCAGCGACAAGAGGAGCATTCAACTGCTCTACATACTGAATCGGGAGTTGTGGTATTTGGCATTGATCTAGAAAAGAATTAATTTCTGTCAAAGTGGGTGTGACTTTAGAGGGATACACATCAGCATAGAAATCCCTAAACGTGGATAATATATCTGCGTGAGAGGTAACCAATGTCCCTGAGGGACTAGTAATGGCCTCTATGTGGGATGAGCCTCTTTGTGATCTTATCATCATAGCAAGCATATGGCCTGTGGATTCTCCCTCCTCAAAGTATTTGTGTTGAAGGAAAAACCTTTTTTTTTTCGGCTTCAGTTAGTAGCCTCAAGAAAAGTTTTCTCGGGGGTTTCTGAGGGAGAGTCGACAAAGGCCGACTCAGCCCTCTTCACCTCATTCAGGACAGACTGCTCCCAAATCTTGGTCTCGTTCTTGATGGCATTGACAGATTTAATAAATTGCCCTCTTAAGAATGCTTTTAATGTGTCCCAAAAGACACCAGGGCTAGATGTAGGTTTGTTAAACCGAATAAATGTTGCCAAGTTGTCTTGAATAGGGTCAGGAGTAGGAAATAGTGACAACCAGAACGGGTTAAGTTTCCAGCAACCCCTTCTGACAATGCCAGAAGTAAGGATCGCAATGCATAAGGGAGAGTGATCAGATATAGTTCTTGCTTCATAGCTTGTAGAAGTTATAAACGGTAACATTGTATCACTGCCAAGACCGAGATCAATTATGGAGAGACCTCTATGTGTGGCAGAAAAACATGAATAACATTTTACATTTGTGTGACTCATCCTCCAAACGTCTCTCGGTCCCAATTCACCGACCAAACGAGCGAAGGACGTCATCCCTCCTCATTTTATTCGATGGAGTTTTTGAGAACATCTTATCCAGATCTGCATTCAAGTAGTTATTAAAATCCCCGACAATAAGTGTTGGGATCCCCGGATGTTGTGATAGAAAAGTAGCTAATATTTTGAGGACCTCCACCGAAAAAGGGGGCGGTATATATATATTTCCAATAATGCAATGTAATCCGTCCAGTGAGCATACTAGAAATACATATCGACCGTATGGGTCAACAAGTGACAATGCATGTGTAAAGCTAATATTCTTCCCTATCAACACGCTGACGCCCCTAGCATAGGAAGAGAAGACAGAGTGAAACTGAGCACTAAACAATTTGGTGGAGAATGGGGATTCTTGACCTGGTGGTATATGCGTCTCCTGAAGGCACATCACAGAAGAACCGAGACGTTTAATTCAATGGAGTACCGCTAAACGTTTCACTCTGTCTCCCAAACCTCTAACATTCCAGCTAGTAAGTACTATTTGCTTAGCCATCAAACATTAAGACACATGTAAATAAATCAAAAGTACGATAGGCATGGTAAGTATACTCTAGATAGCCACAAAAATGTTGTCGAACAAAAAAGTAAATGTTAAGCAGTTTTAAATGAAAAAAATGAAATCCATAGAAGAGCAAGTTGAGCAGTACCAGGACCAGTAAGCTAGCTAAGTCCCAAATAACAAAGAGCAACAGAAAACAAAAAAGAAAAAAACGGGAAACTGTAATGTCCACGAGGGACTCTCAACGTGGGGGCTAAGTTTCATAGCCGGCTTTGAAGAGCCAATAGGCAACAGGCCTCGTAGTGCGTGCATTAACATAAAAACATCTGACACGCTCTGTGAACAATGTCCTCCTCCTTGAAAGGAGATTTGTAATCTTGCGCCCAAGCCAATTATATACAAATAATCATTGCACCATCAGTGAATGAGTAGACAAAAGGTGAAAAGAAAAAGGGGGGAACCCCGCTGCCATTCAGCTGTTTCTTCATCGTCTGCCCAGATCCTCCCGCAGAGATCTTTCCTCTCTCTCCAGCCACTGCACTACAATGGCGGGTTTTTCGAAGAAGTGAATCACATCTCTGGCTACAACACATAGACGGGCTGGATAGAGAATGGAGTATTTTAATTCCAAAGAGCGAAGTCTCTTTTTGATATCATTAAACTGGGCCCTTTGCTTTTGTACTTCAGCTGAGAAATCTGGGAACAATGATATTTTAGAGTTATCGATCACCAGGGCATCCCCCAGGGTACGTGCCTTTGACAAAATGATATCTCTGTCTCTGTAGTGAAGCATTTTGAAAAGAAAAGCTCTGAGAGGGTTGCCCGGAGGCAAGGGCCTGGGATACGGTGTGCCGGTTCTACTGCGAACAAAGGCGAGAATGAGTCCTTCCCAAACTTGTCCAGTAACCACTTTTCAATAAAATTGACCGCATTTCTCCCCTCCATTTTTTCAGGGATGCCGATAACGCTAACGTTATTTCTGCGGAGCCTGTTTTCTAAATCATCGAGTTTTGCAGCGTGTTTAGCTACCATAATCTGCTGTGTATGAGTCTCTCTCTGCATGGGGGCCCATTTGTCTTCTATGATGCTAATACGCCTTTCAATGGCAGAGGTCCGATCCCACAGTTTCTGCATATCCTGGCATATGAAAGACATCTCAGCTTTCATCCCTTTAACTTCCGATGCAAGTGTAGTGATAGAGAGATTGCAGGATGTAACCGCGGAAAAGATATCTCTTAGTGTGGGTTCCTGCTCTGGAGAGCCTGGGGATGGGGCCTTGTGTGAGCTTTGAGGCATGGGTATAGTACTCACTGTGTCCCAGGGTAGCAAAGAAAGCGTGCGGGTCCTCCAGGGGAACAGTATCATCTGCCTCTGACTGTGAGTCACTACGATTCTCCGCTCCGTTTCCAGTCGGCTCCGGTAAGTCCCATATATCGTTCTGAGGGAAAAGCCTCTGCACGGCTTCCCTGTGTTTCGCTGCGGCAGACTTTAATGCTGCGCCCCCATCTTGAGCCTCGTGGTCCAGAGCCGAGCGGACTGAGGATCCACGTTTAGGCAGCTTTGAGGCCATAGTAAGGTACCGCTGTAGCCAGGCGAGCGTGACGGGTGCACTGGAGGATGATCCGGTACTGAATTCGGGCGGTGGGCGGTGATTAACAGGATTTTAAAACGGATTTTCGGCGGAGCTCACAAGACGTGCGACTGACTACATCCGCTGCCAAGCCACGCCCCCCTAGTCCCTATAATTAGTTGGTCTATTAAACTCTGAGCACATGTTATTGTTAATATCACAATAATACCAGGTTATCTATGAAACCAAACACACGGTGCTGCTAGTAAAACAATATCTTATTTTATTTCCCAAGGAATTAGGAAACTATCATAAAAGTACTAAAAGGGTATTACAATGTTACATAGCTTACAATCAGAACACACTTATCTAACAGCATATCTCTACAACATATAACAACAATGAAATATCAAAGATGCTTATCACACATGGTTTCCTCTGCTGGTTCTGGATGATAAAAGGGGTCTGGGCCACATGGAATTTAGGCCCAAGCCCTCAGTCAGAACGAGGTCCCAAGATGACAGAGGAATGACTTTATGGCAGGCTTCTCAGCAACAAAGAGACAGAGCAAAAGCCTGTGTGTCCCTTTCATTCAAACATACACGCCCACTCGTAGCCACCCCCATTTGCCTTTTATCCAATATACATTGCCAAGAGGTATCCCTTCAAATGTCTGCCCATTCTCCAGGAAGCATGCTATATTGTCCACCAGGGACAGCGTCTCTATTAGCCCTGTGTCAAATCTCAATAGACATCTTGGCTGCAGTGGTCTCTTTGAAGCTTGTAATCACACATGTCACAGCAGGTGGGCTTGAGCCAAGGCATTGTTCTTCTGATCACAAAGCTTTGATGTGTTTCATTCTTACGTGGCTGTGTCAAACAGGAAGTGAAATACCAGAAGTAAGATATTAAACCATGTCGCTATCCAACATATGCCGCTTTGCGCCTAAAGGACGCATACCACCCTTCTTCAGACACGGCTCCTATTGAACAGTCCATAACTGTTTTCTCCCCAACATGTGTTTCCAAGCCAGTACCTATAGAACAGTCTTTAACTGTCTTAACGTGTTGTGTTTTGTCAACATGTGCAGAAACAGCCCCTATGGAACAGTCCATAAATGTCTTAACACATGTTGCGCCTCTCAACATAGGCCTCAGAACCAGCTCCTGTGGAACAGTCCATAACGGTCCTAACGTGCTGTGTTTCCCAACACATGCCGCTTTGCTACTGGGTGACACACCAACATCATTCTTCCGTGACAGCTCCCATGTCACCATTCTGTATCTTCTTCTTTCTAATGAAGGGGTTTAAAACAGGCAAGGGGTGTCCATACACTCACCATTCACCAGCACACATCCAGAGCAGCATCTTAACCAGCTTTCAGATATAGAGTCTCGAGGAGGGCCTTCTGCCAATATTACTGGCCTAAAATACACCTTTATCACACTATACCATAACATGAATCAACCCATTACCATAATATATATATATATATATATATATACCTATGACCCATCAGATTACTCATCCCGCTCCCAACCTCCTATAACTCTTCAGTGTAGATACGGGCCGGGATTAGGCAGGTTCGCTCCCAATGGCCTTTCCTACCGCAATTCTGGCATCTCAGCGTTATTGCAGGGCTCTGACTTGGCAGCAAAGTCTCTAACGTGTACGCAGAGACCCTACCATCACTTCGTCCCCCAGCTTGCATAGATAACTGGGCGACCCTTCTATATAACTATCAAGTCTAACAACACACATAAATCTGCAACAATGACAAAACCCACACAATTCCATCCCTGTGCCTGGATTTAAGAGACCATGCCCAGGGTATACCATGCATCTCTACCTATGGTTAGCTTCAAGGAAACCTCTAGTTCCATGACTAACGTTACATCGGTATTCTTTAGGACAAAGAATGTCCCAAAATAATACCCAGGTGCTTCCTTCCTAGCAATGACCTGTCTATCCAGCACACAGAGTGCAATATCTTCCCAACATTTTTCGCTCACCACCTTGTATTGACCTGGCATACAAAGGACATCATGGTCATGCTTCTGACCGAGGGAAGTATCAACCTGCCTCCAGGTTCCATCCTCTCTGATCATATGTGGGCAACAGCCTCAAATGCAGCAAGATAGAATCCCCAGTCAGTAAGCCCATCGATGCCACCAAATATACAGACCGAGTCTGCACTTCTGTACAGCATAACACTTCACAATCCAAACTGGTATAGCCCATCCAGGCATTCGACCACCACTTTGGATTAGTGTAAGTGACGTGTTTTGGCAAAGTCTTACTGAGTGGTGATGCTAACTCATCAGGCCACTGCCCCTCATACAGAGACTGTACAATCAGCTTAACCACTTAAGGACCGCCTTACGCCGATTTACGTCGGCAAGGCGGCACGGGCAGGCAGAATCATACATATACGTGATCTGCCTCCCGCGGGTGGGGGGTCCGATCGGACCCCCCCGATGCCCGAGGCGGTCCTTTTTTGTCCCCCGGCGATCGGAGGTGAGGGGGAGGCCATCCATTTGTGCCCCCCGATCAGAACATTCCTTTGCTGCTGTATGCTAAACAGCAGCAAAGGAAATTATGTCATCTCTCCTCGGCTCGGTATTTTCCGTTCCGGCTCAGAGGAGAGAAGACATCAATGTGAGTGCACAAACACACACACAGTAGAACATGCCAGGCACACAAAACACCCCCCCCCCATCGCCCCCCGATCACCCCCCACTCACCCCTCCCCCCGCCCTCTCACACCAAGCATTTTTTTTTTCTGATTACTGCATGGTGTCAGTTTGTGACAGTTACTGTGGTAGGGCAGTTAGGGTTAGCCCCCTTTAGGTTTAGGGTACCCCCCTAACCACCCCTAATAAAGTTTTAACCCTTTGATCACCCCCTGTCACCAGTGTCGCTAAGCGATCATTTTTCTGATCGCTGTATTAGTGTCGCTGGTGACGCTAGTTAGGGATATAAATATTTAGGTTCGCCGTCAGCGTTTTATAGTGACAGGGACCCCCATATACTTCCTAATAAATGCTTTAACCCCTTGATTGCCCCCTAGCTAACCCTGTCACCACTGATCACCGTATAAGTGTTACGGGTGACGCTGGTTAGTTTGTTTATTTTTTATAGTGTCAGGGCACCCGCCGTTTATTACCGAATAAAGGTTTAGCCCCCTGATCACCCGGCGGTGATATGCGTCGCCCCAGGCAGTGTCAGATTAGCGCCAGTACCGCTAACACCCACGCACGCAGCATACACCTCAAAAACGCAGTGTTAGTGGAATCAGCCCAGATACCTGCTAGCACCTGCGTTTTGCCCCTCCGCCCGGCCCGGCCCAGCCCACCCAAGTGCAGTATCGATCGATCACTGTTACTTACAAAACACTAAACACATAACTGCAGCGTTCGCAGAGTCAGGCCTGATCCCTGCGATCGCTAACAATTTTTTTGGTAGCGTTTTGGTGAACTGGCAAGCACCAGCGGCCTGGTCATAGTCAAACCAGCACTGCAGTAACACTTGGTGACGTGGCGAGTCCCATAAATGCAGGTCAAGCTGGTGAGGTGACAAGCACAAGTAGTGTCCCGCTGCCACCAAGAAGAAGACAAACACAGGCCCGTCGTGCCCATAATGCCCTTCCTGCTGCATTCGCCAATCCTAATTGGGAACCCACCACTTCTGCAGCGCCCGTACTTTCCCCCATTGACATCCCCAACCAAATGCAGTCGGCTGCATGAGAGGCATTTTCTTTATGTCCTCCCGAGTACCCCTACCCAGTGAACCCCCTCAAAAAAGATGTTGTGTCTGCAGCAAGTGAGGATATAGGCGTGACACCCGCTATTTAATAATAGCGGGTGTCACGCCTATATCCTCACTTGCTGCAGACACAACATCTTTTTTGGGGGGGTTCACTGGGTAGGGGTACTCGGGAGGACATAAAGAAAATGTCTCTCATGCAGCCGACTGCATTTGGTTGGAGTCGGCTGCATGACAATCCTGGTCTTTGCATTGGTGAATGTTTTAAATGCTACCATTCACTAGTTGAGTATTAGCGTAGGGTACAGCACTGCACAGACTAGGCACACTTTCACAGGGTCTCCCAAGATGCCATCGCATTTTGAGAGACCTGAACCCAGGGGCGGACTGACCATTCGGTCGATCGGATGCCGACCGAGGGCCCGCAGCCAGTAGGGGGCCCGGGAGACACGCTCGTCGGATCTAAGGGTATGCTGCTGGGCGTGCTGCGGTGGAGCTGTTCTGCCGACTGCCGCGGGGGGGGGGTGCGGGGGGATGAGGCGGGCATCTCCTCTTTCAGTGTGGGATGCAGTGAGGGGAGTGGGAGGCGGCGATCAGCAGCTCTATGGTGCTTGCAGCATCTCCCGGGGACTTGTATTTCTCCTCCAGATTGTAGAGTGGAAAGGGGAGGGGCCTCTGACCCGGGCAGCTACAAGTTTCACTCTCTGCTTGTACGCTGTTGCCGACTGCTGCCCGGGTCAGAGGCCCCTCCCCTATCCACTGTACAGAATCAGAAGGAGGACTACAAGCCCCAGTGAGATCCACAGGCACCATAGAACTGCCGATCGCCACCTCCCACCTCCCCCTTGGGTTGGAGGTGCACAGCCAGGTACAGGGGAACCTCTGGGGGGGTTAAGTCTGGGGACCCTGATGTATGTGGGGTTCTCTGGGGACCCTGATGTATGTGGGGTTCTCTGGGGACCCTGATGTATGTGGGGTTCTCTGGGGACCCTGATGTATGTGGGGTTCTCTGGGGACCCTGATGTATGGGGGGGGCTCTCTGGGGACCCTGATGTATGGGGGGGGCTCTCTGGGGACCCTGATGTATGGGGGGGGGCTCTCTGGGGACCCTGATGTATGGGGGGCTCTCTGGGGACCCTGATGTATGGGGGGGGGCTCTCTGGGGACCCTGATGTATGGGGGGGGCTCTCTGGGGACCCTGATGTATGGGGGGCTCTCTAGGGACCCTGATATATGGGGGGGGCTCTCTGGGGACCCTGATGTAAGGGGGGGCTCTCTGGGGACCCTGATGTATGGGGGGGGCTCTCTGGGGACCCTGATGTATGCGGGGCTCTCTAGGGACCCTGATGTATGGGGGGGGGCTCTCTGGGGACCCTGATGTATGGGGGGCTCTCTGGGGACCCTGATGTATGGGGGGGCTCTCTGGGGACCCTGATGTATGGGGGGCTCTCTAGGGACCCTGATGTATGGGGGGGCTCTCTGGGGACCCTGATGCATGGGGGCTCTCTGGAGACCCTGATGTATGGGGGGCTCTCTGGGGACCCTGATGTATGGGGGGGGCTCTCTGGGGACCCTGATGTATGGGGGGGCTCTCTGGGGACCCTGATGTATGGGGGGCTCTCTGGGGACCCTGATGTATGGGGGGGCTCTCTGGGGACAATGATGTATGGGGGGGGCTCTCTGGGGACCCTGATGTATGGGGGGCTCTCTGGGGACCCTGATGTATGGGGGGCTCTCTGGAGACCCTGATTTATGGGGGGCTCTCTGGGGACCCTGATTTATGGGGGGCTCTCTGGGGACCCTGATGTATGGGGGGGCTCTTTGGGGACCCTGATGTATGGGGGGGCTCTCTGGGGACCCTGATGTATGGGGGGAGGCTCTCTGGGGACCCTGATGTAAGGAGGAGGCTCTCTGGGGACCCTAATGTAAGGACAAGGCTCTCTGGGGACCCTGATGTATGGGGGAAGGCTCTCTGGAGACCCTGATGTATGGGGGGAGGCTCTCTGGGGACCCTGATGTATGGGGGGCTCTCTGGGGACCCTGATGTAAGGAGGAGGCTCTCTGGGGACCCTAATGTAAGGACGAGGCTCTCTGGTGACCCTGATGTAAGGAGGAGGCTCTCTGGGGACCCTGATGTTTGGGGGGGCTCTCTGGAGACCCTGATGTATGGGGGGGCTCTCTGGGGACCCTGATGTATGGGGGGGCTCTCTGGGGACCCTGATGTATGGGGGGGCTCTCTGGGGACCCTGATGTATGGGGGGGCTCTCTGGGGACCCTGATGTATGGGGGGCTCTCTGGGGACCCAGATCTTTGGGGGGATTTCTGGGGACCCAGATCTATGGGTGGCTCTCTGGGACCCTGATGTATAGGGGGGCTCTCTGGGGATTTGACCCTGATGTATGTGGGGCTCTCTGGAGACCTTGATGTATGGGGGGGCTCTCTGGGGACCTTGATGTATGGGGGGGCTCTCTGGGGACCTTGATGTATGGGGGGGCTCTCTGGGGACCTTGATGTATGGGGGGGCTCTCTGGGGACCTTGATGTATGGGGGGCTCTCTGGGGACCCTGATGTAAGGGGGGTTTCTCTGGGGACCCTGATGTAAGGAGGGGGCTCTCTGGGGACCTTGATGTAAGGAGGGGGCTCTCTGGGGACCCTGATGTAAGGAGGGGGCTCTCTGGGGACCCTGATGTAAGGAGGGGGCTCTCTGGGGACCCTGATGTAAGGAGGGGACTCTCTGGGAACCCTGATGTAAGGAGGAGGCTCTCTGGGGACCCTGATGTAAGGAGGAGGCTCTCTGGGGACCCTGATGTAAGGAGGAGGCTCTCTGGGGACCCTGATGTTTGGGGGGGCTCTCTGAAGACCCTGATGTATGGGGGGCTCTCTGGGGACCCTGATGTATGGGGGGCTCTCTGGGGACCCTGATGCATGGGGGGGGCTCTCTGGGGACCCAGATCTATGGGGGGCTCTCTGGGGACCCAGATCTATGGGGGGCTCTCTGGGGACCCAGATCTATGGGGGGCTCTCTGGGACCCTGATGCATGGGGGGGGCTCTCTGGGGAGTGGACCCTGATGTATGTGGGGCTCTCTGGAGACCTTGATGTATGGGGGGGCTCTCTGGGGACCCTGATGTAAGGGGGGCTCTCTGAAGACCTTGATGTAAGGGGGGCTCTCTGAAGACCTTGATGTAAGGGGGGCTCTCTGGGGACCCTGATGTATGGGGGGTTTCTCTGGGGACCCTGATGTAAGGAGGGGGCTCTCTGGGGACCCTGATGTAAGGAGGGGGCTCTCTGGGGACCCTGATGTAAGGAGGGGGCTCTCTGGGTACCCTGATGTAAGGAGGAGGCTCTCTGGGGACCCTGATGTAAGGAGGAGGCTCTCTGGGGACCTTGATGTAAGGGGAGGCTCTCTGGGGACCCTGATGTAAGGAGGAGGCTCTCTGGGGACCCTGATGTAAGGGGAGGTTCTCTGGGGACCCTGATGTAAGGGGGGGCTCTCTGGGGACCCTGATGTAAGGGGAGGCTCTCTGGGGACCCTGATGTAAGGGGAGGCTCTCTGGGGACCCTGATGTAAGGGGAGGCTCTCTGGGGACTTGTTTACATAGGCAGACCACAGTTCTGCCTCTGTTGGAAACGATCGTCGGGGCCTGGCGGACATGGGGTCCTCCGGACCCGCTGGTTAGCTCTCGGTGTGTCCAATCACAGCGGCAGCAGGTCAAACAGCATGCAGACCCGCAAGTGCAGAATCAAGTACCTGTACATGATTCTGCTCACAGGAGACGCAGCCCTGCAGTAAATGTATGTGGTTATAGTGAGTTTATTTTTCTTTAATCTTTAAACATTTATTTTGAACATGAAGTAGAGAAATTCTGTGACCAATGCATGTAATGTAGCAGTGCAATATATACGTGGGGCTTTGTGAGGGTGTGGCTTGTGTGTGGGTGGGTGGGGACTAAGGGGGCCCCATGAGCCCCTATTGCCCGGGGGCCCCATGAGTTGTCAGTCCGCCCCTGCCTGAACCTGGAACCGAACTGTTACAGTTATAAAAGTTAGTTACAAAAAAGAGTGTAAAATATATATATATATATATATATTATTTTATATATATATATATATATATATATATATAATTAAAAAAATAGTTGTCGTTTTATTGTTCTCTCTCTCTCTATTCTCTCTCTATTGTTCTGCTCTTTTTTATTGCATTCTATTCTGCAATGTTTTATTGTTATTATGTTTTATCATGTTTGCTTTTCAGGTATGCAATTTTTTATACTTTACCGTTTACTGTGTTTTATTGTTATTGTTTTTTTGTTTTTTTGTCTTCAGGCGTACCTGAATGCAGGTACGCCTGAAGAATGCAGACGGTGATTCAGCCAGCTGACCATAGAGCTGATCAGAGACCAGAGTGGCTCCAAACATCTCTATGGCCTAAGAAACCGGAAGCTACAAGCATTTCATGACTTAGATTTCGCCGGATGTAAACAGCACCATTGGGAGATTGGGAAAGCATTTTATCACACCGATCTTGGTGTGGTCAGATGCTTTGAGGGCAGAGGAGAGATCTAGGGTCTAATAGACCCCAATTTTTTCAAAAAAAAGTACCTGTCACTACCTATTGCTATCATGGGGGATATTTACATTCCCTGAGATAACAATAAAAATGATTTAAAAAAAAATGAAAGGAACAGTTTAAAAATAAGATAAAAAAGCAAAAAAATAATAAAGAAAAAAAAAAAAGCACCCCTGCCCCCCCTGCTCTCGCGCAAAGGCGAACGCAAGCGTCGGTCTGGCGTCAAATGTAAACAGCAATTGCACCATGCATGTGAGGTGTCACCGCGAACGTCAGATCGAGGGCAGTAATTTTAGCAGTAGACCTCCTCTGTAAATCTAAAGTGGTAACCTGTAAAGGCTTTTAAAGGCTTTTAAAAATGTATTTAGTTTGTCGCCACTGCACGTTTGTGCGCAATTTTAAAGCATGTCATGTTTGGTATCCATGTACTCGGCCTAAGATCATCTTTTTTTATTTCATCAAACATTTGGGCAATATAGTGTGTTTTAGTGCATTAAAATTTAAAAAAGTGTGTTTTTTCCCCAAAAAATGCGTTTGAAAAATCGCTGCGCAAATACTGTGTGAAAAAAAAAATGAAACACCCACCATTTTAATCTGTAGGGCATTTTCTTTAAAAAAAACTATATAATGTTTGGGGGTTCAAAGTAATTTTCTTGCAGAGAAAAAATAATTTTTTCATGTAAACAAAAAGTGTCAGAAAGGGCTTTGTCTTCAAGTGGTTAGAAGAGTGGGTGATGTGTGACATAAGCTTCTAAATGTTGTGCATAAAATGCCAGGACAGTTCAAAACCCACCCAAATGATCCCATTTTGGAAAGTGGATACCCCAAGCTATTTGCTGAGAGTCATGTCGAGTCCATGGAATATTTTATATTGTGACACAAGTTGCGGGAAAGAGACACATTTTTTTTTTTGCACAAAGTTGTCACTAAATGATATATTGCTCAAACATGCCATGGGAATATGTGAAATTACACCCCAAAATACATTCTGTTGCTTCTCCTGAGTACGGGGATACCACATGTTTGAGACTTTTTGGGAGCCTAGCCGCCTATGGGACCCCGAAAACCAAGCACTGCCTTCAGGCTTTCTAAGGGCGTAAATTTTTGATTTCACTCTTCACTGCCTATCACAGTTTCGGAGGCCATGGAATGCCCAGGTGGCACAAACCCCCCCCCCAAATGACCCCATTTTGGAAAGTAGACACCCCAAGCTATTTGCTGAGAGGTATAGTGAGTATTTTGCAGACCTCAATTTTTGTCACAAAGTTTTGAAAATTGGAAAAAAAAACGTTTTTTCTTGTCTTTCTTCATTTTCAAAAACAAATGAGAGCTGCAAAATACTCAACATGCCTCTCAGCAAATAGCTTGGGGTGTCTACTTTCCAAAATGGGGTCATTTGGGGGGGGTTTGTGCCACCTGGGCATTCCATGGCCTCCGAAACTGTGATAGGCAGTGAAGAGTGAAATAAAAAATTTACACCCTTAGAAATCCTGAAGGCGGTGATTGGTTTTCGGGGCCCCGTACGCAGCTAGGCTCCCAAAAAGTCCCACACATGTGGTATCCCCATACTCAGGAGAAGCAGCTAAATGTATTTTGGGGTGCAATTCCACATATGCCCATGGCCTGTGTGAGCAATATATAATTTAGTGACAACTTTGTGCAAAAAAAAAAAAAATTTGTCACTTTCCCGCAACTTGTGCCAAAATATAAAATATTCCATGGACTCAACATGCCTCTCAGCAAATAGCTTGGGGTGTCTACTTTCCAAAATGGGGTCATTTGGGGGGGGGGTTGTGCCATCTGGGCATTTTATGGCCTTCAAAACTGTGATAGGTAGTGAGCAGTGAAATCAAAAATTTACGCCCTTAGAAATCCTAAAGGCGGTGATTGGTTTTCGGGGCCCCGTACGCGGCTAGGCTCCCAAAAAGTCCCACACATGTGGTATCCCCGTACTCAGAAGAAGCAGCTGAATGTATTTTGGGGTGCAATTCCACATATGCCCATGGCCTGTGTGAGCAATATATCATTTAGTGGCAACCTTTTGTAATTTTTTTTTTTTTTGTCATTCAATCACTTGGGACAAAAAATGTATATTCAATGGGCTCAACATGCCTCTCAGCAATTTCCTTGGGGTGTCTACTTTCCAAAATGGGGTCATTTGGGGGGTTTTGTACTGCCCTGTAATTTTAGCACCTCAAGAAATGACATAGGCAGTCATAAACTAAAAGCTGTGTAAATTCCAGAAAATGTACCCTAGCTTGTAGACGCTATAACTTTTGCGCAAACCAAAAATATACGCTTATTGACATTTTTTTTTTTACCAAAGACATGTGGCCGAATACATTTTGGCCTAAATATATGACTAAAATTGAGTTTATTGGATTTTTTTTATAACAAAAAGTAGAAAATATCATTTTTTTTCAACATTTTCGTCTTTTTCCGTTTATAGCGCAAAAAATAAAAACCGCAGAGGTGATCAAATACCATCAAAAGAAAGCTCTATTTGTGGGAAGAAAAGGATGCAAATTTCATTTGGGTACAGCATTGCTTGACCACGCAATTAGCAGTTAAAGCGTCGCAGTGCCAAATTGGAAAAAGTCCTCTGGTCCTTAGGCAGCATAATGGTCCGGGGCTGAAGTGGTTAATGCTGGTTGATAATTCCACCTGCCACTACGTGCACGCCAGAGCCAATAACAGATTTCTATCCTATACCATCACATTCTCTATCAACCTCTCAACATGGTTGACAAAATCTTGAGCCACTTTAACCTGGGTATTTATGTGACTTTGTTGAATGCTATTACAAAAGGTTGTCACTAAATGTATGCCACCAATCTCTCTGAGTAACAAAGCCCCGCTTATTCTCCGAAGCTATGGCTGCGAGTTTGTTCCTCAGGAGGCCGATGTCCACTCCATTAACAACACCCATCCCAGCTCCTATTCCCCCAATATAGTGCTGAATACATCCTTCCTCTTTCGGGTTACTCCTCAGAAATACGCACCCTGCATGAACCTCATTCTGTGTCCGCACATCTCTGGGAGCAAGTCACTGGTACAATGATCGCACTAGATTCAGTGTATACTCAGCATATATAGGGTAATAGGTTTTTATCAACCACTGTGAGATGTTGCAGCGCCATGTGGTGAAGGCATTCTACCCTGGTAGCCAGCGTTAGTTCCCTTTATCTAACAGAGCATGCTCCTGTGTGTATTCCCTGGCATTACCTGTGCAGGGTTTCAACCTCTACGGTGAGACATCAACCAGGCGTATCCCCCCATAGAAGGAAATTTTCACCCCATTGATGTGTCACCTGGCACCCTCTAGTCTGGCCAACCGACCCCTTATTATGTAGAAGTGCCAGTGTCCTGGGTACCTGCACCATGTTACGTCAATACATGTCATACATTAAAAACCTTTTCTTCTTTCAATTTCTCCCTTCAACAAAAAAAAACATATTTTACATTTCAGATTCTGACAGATTGGATGTGTATATTCCTCCCCCAACCTCCAACCCATTGCACATGTATTAATAGCACAATTGCATTCATTAGGAGAGACTCCAGCAAAAATGTTTCACAAATCTTGTTGATAGGCACAGTCCTTCAGATTCAGGATTAGCACTAAATTGTCCATAAGAAAAAAACACGTATTAAACTGAATCTTTTCTTTTGTCCCTTCTCTCCTGATGTTTATCAGAACAAATTTGCGGTGTGGTATGGCAAGACAAACTGCCAACCAGATGAACATCTGTCATCCATGTTCCAGAGACCTCTCCAATCACGCTTCACCAGGACTCTGGAAGTGAAAACAAGAGCAGAATCAAATTCTTATCCATAATATCTGCTCGCTTGCTACGTTTATTTACAGTTCCTTCCTTGGAACCCAGGAACTTAGTATTCCTGGCTTCTGCAACTCTGACCAAACTATCAAAACAACCATGACCTCTTTATGCTGAACCCACTCTAAAATGGATCCCCATGGTGTGATCAAAATTTTAAAAAAAAATGAACGTGAACGTTGCTTTTCAAAATTTCAAGCCTCAAAAAGACAATGCATTATCTGTACTTTCAGACCTATGCACTAACCCCCCTTTCAGGTGGACAAAGCGTACACCTTGTAACTATTTCCACCTGAATGAACATATAAGAAAGAGAAAAAAAAACGAACTCCAGAGGCTAGAATGGCTTCCTACCAACAACTCTTGTCTTAAATCAACAAAATGTATCCCATGACCATCTATTCAGCTGCTAATTGACGGAATAGCCAATTACCCCCCTTTCAGGCGGACTAAACCATAATTTCTCCACCTGAACAAACAAAAATAAAATGGATGACTAAACAAATACCAAAATATTAAAAAAATTAAAAAACTTAATAGCAAAAGAAATTAAAATTCTGGCCATTATCACACAAAAACAACATGACAAGACAACCACCATAAGACAATGACAAACACTCAACTTTTAACTAAAGACATCCATGGATTTTCCTCCTGAAAAGAGTAAGTGCACATTTCCATCTGAAAGACAATTAGTTAATGGGAAAGACAAAAAAAACAAAACATCTGTACCTCATCACAACATTTGTAACTTCACCTGTAACACTTGAAACCCTTAATGCCTGACTATTGTTTATCTTATTTTTTTTCATTGTTTGCAAACAATTACTAATTAATGAGCTCATGGTACCATTTGATAATCGATTTTGCCATTACAATGCTAAATGTGCGCACTGTTCTCACTTTAAACGATCCTGCAAACAAACACAGACATTAGTATCCAAACCATTTTTATCTTCTTCCAAGGTCTCTGGAAAAAGGAATACAAAGACAGTGATTACACACAATTATCATGACAATTTACTTTTTGCCATTAATTGCAATGCCAGGGGAACAATTGCTATGAATAAGGTTTAGATGTGAGCATCATATTTAAATAAAATATGGCAAGGAAACATTGACCATAAAATTCTCAGCATCCATGCAGCTCACTAAGTGCTGCTAACATTGTTTTCCCCAGTGCTACATTTGAATAACCATGCGGCTACCTCCATTTTGACTTTATGTAACTGTTCTACATACTGGTCATTTTCAGTTTGTAGTCTCCGCATTTGGGTCTTTAAAGGGAAATGGGTTTGATTACTATGGCCTCCATGCTTTGGGTTGCTACCCCATCGGGCAGAATACACTTCATAATGCCTTGGGGCCGTTTTGGGGTACTGCAACCTTCTTTTGATAACATTATTCGCTGCCCAACAATACTTAGTGATGTGACCCCCCCTTTTACACAAAAAACATTTGAGGGCCGGTCTCTCTGTACCAGCCCTTCTTTGAGCATACGGCGTTGGAAACTCCCATTGCTGGACATTATTACTACGATTACTATGATTGGAATAAACAGACTTTACACTTTCATCGTCTGAGGAGTCATCAGAATTTTCCATTGTTTCAACTCCTGAATCAATTTCAAGCGCCGTTATCACACTTTTATTTAAATCTCCAACATTGATTTCTGTCATAGCAACATCACTTGCAGCATTAAGAGCGTCTGGTTTTTCTGCATGTTGTTTCACTTCTATCTTTGTTGTCCACTGAGGATGTGCGGAGGGTACCTCCACCATTGCACATTCAGTTTTTGCATGTTTGGAAGATAACTCCATTATGGCTGCCTGTGCACCCTGCAATTCTGGGGTCTCCTGTTCCATGCTAGCAATGTTAAGGGCTTTACAAAATCTATGTCCATGCCTATTCCATTTGGAACGTCTGAACTCTCTCTGCCTTCCTGTACCTCTGCTTATTACGGATACACCTGCCTTTGACCCATATTCCCTATCACTGGACTCTTGACAGAAGTCTTGCAGGATATTGACAACATTTTGGTAGGATCTAGCATTCCTCAGAGCCATTCTAGTGGGATAGCTTACATAACACTTATTGGCCATTGAGTATATGAAACTTGTATCATCCTCCAATAAGTCAGGACAGTTGAACACTTTCGTATACAATGCAATATACTCACTGCAGAACTAAATTGGGTCATCTCCTCTCCTAAATTTCATTCGTTGTAAATCACTCATACCATTATCACGACTGTCCACAATACGCTGCAACTCTTTCCTCTGCACCTCTGCATCTGCCAAGTTATCATTAACCTGGGCAGACAACTGGCCTGCCAAAGGTCCTGGTAGCCATGCTTTCAGAAGAGAACATGCATCCTCATTACTCAAATGAAATTTAAGGACTAGAGCCTCAAATTTATTGGACAGACTTGCTGGTGATTCCAGGGCATTAAATTCACCCAGAATCTGGCACAAAGTAAGTCTCTCTTGGATTGTAATCAAACTGTTATTCTGCTTCGAAGCTATGGGTGCAATAGCAGAATGTGTTTCATCACAGCCCTTCTCCTCACTGACTGTGCAGATATTGGCCAATTGGCATGTTCCTTTGTGCTCATTGAGCGATACTATACATTGCTCTTTAGTAAGAAGCTGGGAGTGTGCATTTGCTAACTTTCTTTCTAAAGACATAACCAACTCTTCCATCTCTGACAACTTTATTCGCAATGACTCTAAAAGTTTGCTCTTCATATCACAGTCCATGCTGCACCTCTGAAGCTGTTCTTGTAGCTAACTGTTTCTTCCTGACAAACTGCCTGCTGTAGCCTGCAATTCATCCATCTCACTACTGGAGGCTGTTGCAATCTTTAGAAGGTTTTCACTGATTTTCCCTATGTCCTCCCTGAGACAACTCCTCTCTGCTTCCCACTTCCCCTCCATTTGCTCAGATATAAATTTAATTCTGAGCAACACTGCAATTTCATTTGCCAACCTTTCTTTTTTAACTTTCTTTTTTAGCTGTTTACCCAATCTGCTATTATGTTGCTGACACTGAGACAATAGTACCTTACACTGGCTTTTAAGAGGTTCATCTGCACATGAATGATAATTGGCAGAAGCGTACTTTTTAACATATGTATACACCAGTTCCATTTCACAACCATACAATCCACACAATACACAATTCTATTTGTACTAACGTTCAAACACTGCACTGAGTAATAAACCAAACTCAATTATCGTTAGCTCTTACAACTCACGGAAAAAAAAACTGAATGGCTCTTCTAGCATTCAATATTCTTCATTCATTACCACTTTTACCTGATATCATTCAAAACAATTAAACTTTTGCATATCCATAGAAAAGACTCACCACACTAATACCCCGTACACACGGTCGACATTGATCGAACATTCCGACAACAAAATCCTAGGATTTTTTCAGACGGATGTTGGCTCAAACTTGTTTTGCGTACACACAGTCGCACAAAGTTGTCGGAATTTCCAGTCGCCAAGAACGCGGTGACGTCAACCACGTACGACGAGACTAGAAAAGGCCAGTTCAGAACCAAGCGCGGCACCCTTTGGGCTCCTTTTGCTAATCTTGTGTTAGCAAAAGTTTGGTGAGAGACGATTCGCGCTTTTTCAGACTCGTGGTTTTCAGATCGTTTTCTGCTGTTCAGTTTGTGCTTGTGGGTTTGTATCTGCTCTTCAGTGCGTGCAAGCAAGCTACGCCTGACTTTGATTAGTCATTGTGTTCTTCTTCGTTCGTTACTGTTTTTCAGGTCGCTCTTCACAGGCCTTGCTGTTCTTCAGTGCGTTTTGTCACTTAGTTCTGAGCAGCCGACCGTATTCTAGCCATGTTGTGTATACGTACTCCTCGTAGAGTTCGTGCTGTGCGGGGGCTTGGTGTTGGGGTCCTGACCTTGACACAAGTCCAGTCCATGAACAGGGTGGGGAGGAGTTCATGGACCAAGAATTGGTTGCTCCAGTTGACCAGTTCTGTCATATGCCTTTGCTCCGTGAGATCCGTGAGAATAATCCTGATGATTTCAGGAACTTTCTCCGGATGACGGACCCCGTATTTCACAGTTTGTTGGCTTTGCTGACCCCTTATATTAGCAGGCAGGATACCTGCATGAGGCAAGCCATCACTCCGGAGCAGAGGCTCGTCGCCACCCTGCGGTACTTGGCGACGGGGAGAAGCCTGCAGGACTTGAAGTTCTCGACAGGCATCTCCCCCCAGGCTCTGGGGATCATTATCCCAGAGACCTGTTCTGCCATCATCCAGGTCCTGCAGAAGGAGTATATTAAGGTAAGATTTTTATCCTTTAATATCACATTTTATTGTATTTAATGTTTGATAATATATTGTATTTCTTTTTTCATTCCCTAATTACCATGATTGTAATATGCTGTGAATGTCCCCTTTGTCCTCATTCATGCTGGATTTTTATGTAATTATTTTTGTTGTCCTTCATACATATTTGCCTTCACTTACCTCCCCAGCATGCTCTCATGGACCTATATTTACCTCATGTAGTCACTTAACAATGTATTTTATCAGCTCCATAGTAGTGCTTTACCCCAAACACCCCTAAAATGTTTTTAAATGTTATTTGTGCTTTAAATTCAGGCAGAGTGCCCAAGGCTTTTTTTGGGGGTCCCCAAATCATTTGGAACCCTCCCTCCCCCCAACTGCTAAGTCAGCTGATAATAATCCTCTATCTATCCTAAATCATCTATCTGCTGACTTTGCCAAACCCATACACACTATACCCATCTCTTTTGTGCTCAGATTTATGGATGAATTCCCCAAAGCATGTAGTGCAAAGGCCTGCCTGTATACTTTCAAATGGTACTGTTTCAAGTTTTGGTATCCTATAATTATCTTGATCGGTAATAGCAGAATGTCCAAATGTGCTCAAATGTGTACAATGTGTATGTATATCTTTGTATTATGACACTTCTTACCTGTCCAGTGGGCTGCCAATAGTGTAGCTAAGGAGGGGCTGTTCAAAGTAATACCCATTATTTAGGCATTCATCTCTCAATGAAGTGTAGAGGGTTACCTGTCCAAGAGCTCCCCCCCCCCCCTATAATGTTAGAAAGGGCCCAGGAGAGGGGGAGGGGGAATATGATAGGTGTACCTTATACTTTGGTGTTTAAAAATTCCCATTAATAAATGTTATCTTGATGTTGGCCAAAAAATGTTTGTGTCTAATCTGCTTTCTATGTTTTAATGTGCAAAAAGACTAATTTTTTTTGTTTTCCTCAACAGTTTTCTTCCACGCCACAGGATTGGCAGACTGTGGCCTCCCACTTTGCCCAGCGGTGGGACTTTCCTAACTGCGGAGGGGCAATTGATGGGAAACACGTCCACATCATCCCACCACCCAACTCGGGGTCGTACTATTATAATTATAAGGGGTTCAATAGTACTGTGATGTTGGCGGTGGTGTCGGCTAATTACGAGTTCCTGTATGTGGATGTGGGGAAGAATGGCCGGATGTCCGATGGTGGAGTCATCGCCCAGACGGAGTTTTACAGGCATCTCCAGAATGGCAGCTTGGACTTGCCACCTCCAGAAGACAATGTGGAAGGACTCCCATTCGTCTTCATTGCGGATGAAGCTTTTGCGCTGGGGGACCATCTTATGCGCCATTCCCTATGAGGACCCTCACCCCGGACCAGAGAGTTTTTAATTACCGGCTGGCCAGAGCCAGAAGAGTGGTGGAGAACACGTTTGTAATCATGGCCTGCCGGTTCCGCCTATTTCTTACACCCATACATATGGCGGAGTACAAACTGAATCACATTATCCTGGTGTGCTGTGTTCTACACAACTTTTTACGGAAACATTCTGCCAACTATGCTGGCTCAGTTGGGCCTGAAGCCGGAATTCAAAATGAACCAACCCTGAGTGCCCGTGATGTCCGGCTAAGATACCTTGAATTCTTTGCGGGTAGGGGGGCTATCAATATGCCAGACAATGTGTGAAACCTTTATCAAATTAAAAAAAAGCAAATCTTTGGTGACATTTACTGCTTGTGTTTGTTTTAGCTGACCCTGACAGAAATGTGGTGAGTCCCGAAAATGGCGTGATTGTGTAACCTTATACAAGTACTGTTGGGTGTTATTTACTAAAGGCAAAGACACTTTGCACTACAAGTGCACTTGAAACTGCACTTGTAGTGCAAAGTGGATTTGCCCTTATGAAATAACACCCATTGTCACAGAAAGCAGCAATTAGAGCACCACAAAAGTGTTGTAGCGTTGAGACAATTATCCACACATTCTTGATTAACAGTCTTTTTAATACCTGCACAATCACATGTACATTTTGACAAGGTTTTTAAAACAAACCAACATGTTTGTTGTATAACAATTTTTGGGGTGGCATTAGAAAAAGTAGAAATGTCCTTTTAAGATAAAACAGGCATGTTTAAAACCAACCAACAAGAAAGACACAAATCTTGAACTTACAAAGTTCACATTTGGTAGAACTTGAAGGCAATATCAGACATGAGTATTTAGGAACTGTGTTTGATATTGCGTTCAGATGGGGTGAAGTCACCCCAGGAAAACCCAAATTTTGAAGATGCACACCAATTTACGAATGTCAACATGTGCTAGCTGCCATCATGGGGGATCAAGGGATGTGTTTTGGGGGAGCAACCCCTTCCTCACAGCTACTTTATTATTGAGGAAGGGGTTGCACCCCCAAAACACGTCCATTGATCTCCCGTGATGGCAGATAGCACATGTTGACACACTGTGTGCATCTTCAAAATTTGGCTTTTCTACAATTCGCGAAAATTTTTTAACATTGTAGCACACCATAAAAGAAAGGGCTTTGGAGGGGTTTTAAACTCTCCCCAAAACATCAATGATGTTCTTATTTTTTTTAATAACATCATTGATGTTTTTCGTGATGTTTTCCAATGCAACATTACACCCCATGATCTCCCCTATCAGGAGCTGTGCACTTTCCGAGGTGAAAGGATTTGGATCCACAACATCACGATCACCTAAAAAGAGAGAAACCAAAAAAAAACAGGTATTATAAATATGCCGGTGTCTTGCGGAATAAGTTCCCTCGGCGGATAAGTTCCCCCCTGTACTGTGCAGGCGCAGCGTCTGCGCAGTACGAACTACTAACAGCCGCTGGAGATAGCCGAAGCTCAAAATCCACAATCAGCTGTACACGGCGCCTGCGCTTTGGGTCCAGGTTCCTTCCCTACCATCCAAGTGGACCTAGAGGGGGAATCTAAAAGAGCCGAGCGCAGCGAGGCCGTGCCCGAAGCGTGGCGAGCGGAGCGAGCCCGCGAGGGGCCCTCTTACACGCGCCGTGTATACAGCTGATTTGGACCTATTTCCGGCTATTTCCGCCGGTTCCTACTGCGCAGGCGCAGCGCCTGCGCAGTAGAGGGGGGGTCCTTATCCGCCGAGCGGAACTTTCTCGGCAGAACACCGGCATCCATCTCTTACCTAAGCCTGTGGTCGCAGACACTCACCTGTTGTGGTGACTAGTTCCACCACGTCTTCTTCCTCCTCCTGCTCTTCTTGAGTTTGGGGTATTTCCCCTTCTTCCAGAGGTGGGGGGTCTCTGGTCTCCTCGGATGAGGGGTGCCCTCCAAGTCTTTTCTCCCCTATGTGAAAAAAAATGGTATACTTAGCACACAGATATTTGATGGCAGACCTATAAATATGAAACATTGCTTAGAAGTGGGGTACAATTGTCGAGTTCCAAGATGTAGAATTTTGAGTGTCCTTGGTCAAGCTTGAATACTTACCTGTCTTGTACAAGCTTCACAGATGGAGACCCCCCTATAGTATACACTAGAGCGGCTGTGTGGGCCCCCTAATAAAAATGGTGTTTTTGTGTCCCACACTAGTGCTCCAGAATCCAGATGTGTAAACTGCTGCTGAGTGTCTCCTCGGAGTCTAGTGTCGGGATATCCTGTGTCCATCGCTGCCGGAGCTTTGACAGATCTCGAGAGGAAACTCTGAGGAGATGTGCATAAAGGACTGAGGTCGGTTTCCTGGTGCATTCATATCTTGTGACCCTCTCCAGATCGGATTGCACTATTTGAGTGTCGTTGGGTATTATTTGGGCTTTAAATGCATGAGACAGTTGCATATAGCGAAATAGATGCGAGGGACGCACATTGTATTGGGATACCAGGTGATTGAAGGGGTGTATGGCGGTGCCGGTGGTGAGGTCAGATATCAGTTTAATACCGCATTTGGCCCATATTTTAGGGTCTGGTAATGAGTAGAGATGGGGTAGAGTAGGGTTGTTCCAAAGGGGGTTGTGCGGGGAGACTGCATTTCGTGGGAACTTCTCAAGTTCCAGTCCTGCCCTCCAGGCCCTTAGAGTCGTGTGCATGGAGGTGGTCAAATCTTATGGAGCCTTGGGACCTCGAAGGGGTAAATGTGTAAGGGCTTCCACAGAGTGAACCACCGCAGCCTCCAGAACCGCAGCGGGGTTGGACGCATCCGGTACTAGCCACCAAACTGCCGTGACCAGCTGGGCTGCCAGAAAATATTTCTGGCAGTGTGGAAATGCCAGCCCCCCCTGCGACACTGGACGCATTAGTGTGGAGAGTTTAAATCTAGGGGGATTTGGACCCCAGAGGAAGGAGGAGAAAATTTGGTTCAACTTCGTGAAAAATGAGCAAGGTATCCATTGTGGGGAATTGCGAAATAGGTATTTAAATTTAGGTATGATTTTCATTTTAATTAAGTTAATGCGGCCTAATAGGGATAGAGGAAGGTTCTCCCAGGCTTTGAGTTTGGCCTTGACTACTTGGACCAACGGGTCTAGGTTAAGGGAGATAAAGCTGGATGCGTCTCTCGAGACGCGTACCCCCAAGTACACTATTTCGTCCACCCATTGCATCTGCAGATCCTGTGGGGCCAGTCTTTTTGCTTCAGTGTCAATAGCCAGCAACTGGGATTTTGTCCAGTTCACCCTTCATCCTGTTACCTTGGAGAATTCAGTCAATACTTGCAGCGCTCCTCTAAGAGAGGAGTCCGCGTCATTCAGAAAGAGCAAGAGGTTGTCTGCATACAGAGCTACCCTCTCCCCCAGCCAGGCTATTTTTAATCCTTTTATATGGGGCGAGACCCGCAGTGCCTCCGCCACCGGTTCCATAGCTATTGCGAACAATGCCGGAGAGAGGGGGCAGCCCTGCCCGGTACCCCTGGACAGCGGGAAGGGGGGAGAAACATTACCTCCCAATCTGATTGCTGCCTTCGGGGATTTGTATAAAGTTTGCAGCCAGGCAATAAAAACCAACGGAAATTCCATCCTCCGCAGAGTTTCCCAGAGAAATGGCCATTCGATTGAATCAAATGCCTTTTCGATATCGAAGGAGGCAACCGTTCTAGTGCCCACATTGTCATGTATGGCATGTAAATTGGTGAATAATCTGTGGTGGTTAATATCCGTTGACCTATGTGCCATGAACCCAGTCTGATCTGTGTCTACAATAGAGGGCAGAAGTGGGTTGAGTCTATCAGTAATTAGTTTAGATAAGATTTTGAAATCAATGTTAAGTGCAATGGGCCTGTATGAGGCGCACTGTTTGGGATCTTTATTGGGCTTAAGGATTAGAATAATGTGCGCATCTGCCATAGAGGGTGGGAGCGCTCCCTCCTCCAGACATCGGGTAAACAGGTCCGCCAACAGGGGGGCCAGTAGATCCGCATGAGACCGATAAAATTAGATGGGTAGACCATCAGGACCCGATGCCTTCCCAACTGCCAGTGTGTTAATGATAGCATGTACCTCCTCCGCAGTCATAGGCCTAACCAGATGGGACCTCTCCTCATCCAAGAGCCACCCCAGAGCCAGGGGGTCCAGGAGAGGTGCCATCTCGCCAGGGGTCACATCCCGAGGGAGTGTGGTACTGTATAGTGTCTGATAAAAGGACTGAAACTCCTTTAGGATATCTTCTTGGGACGTAATAAATTCACCCGTGGGAGAGATCAGTTCGGGGATCAAAGTTATGGGGGTGTCATGATGGGACATCATTGCCAGTAGTCTGCCATTTTTATCCCCCTGCTCAAAGAATCTTTGTTTGGTGTGGAATACCTCTAAGCGCGTAACCTCAGTGAGATGGAGGTGGAGATCTCTCTTTGTGGACTGCAGCAGTTCAAAATTGGAAACTGAGGGGTCAGACCCGTAAGTGGCTGATGCAGCCTCAATCTCCCCCTCCAACCGCCTTGTGCTGGCTTGCTGATTTACTTTCGCCGCCTTAATTGCTGACATATAGTGTCCTCTAGTGAACGCCTTGAAGGCGTCCCAAACTATGGGTGGAGAGGATGGCCCGGCGTTATGTTCCCAAAATTCATGCAATGTTTGTGGAGTCTGCCCTGAAATCTCGTCATGGGAGATCCAGTGGGCCCCAAGGCGCCACATGGAGCCACTGCCTTTGTCTCTGGTCCGCATAGTGATCTTGAGGGGGGAATGATCAGAAAGCCCGCTAGGTAGGTATGTTGCCTGCACTGTCATTTAGCATAAGTTGATTTGCAAATGCATAATCAATTCTAGAGGAGGTTTTATATGAGGTAGAAAAACATGAATAAGCTTTAGTCTGGGGGTGGTAACCACCTCCACACCTCAGTAACCCCTGCTGAAAGTGTCCACCCCAGCAGGTCCCCAGTAGAGGACTGCGAAGGCGTGGGCCTATCAAGATCAGGGGAGAGGGTATTATTGAAGTCTCCTAGGATTAACAATTTAGCTGGACAGTACGGGGTAATCCTCTCCAAAATAGTGTATAGCACTTTCGGTTTGAAAGGTGGTGGGATATAAATTCCTACTATGATATACCTTTGTTGCCAGGCCGTCAAAACCAAAATTACAAATTTGCCATGGGGGTCTGTATGAACCGCCTCAACATTACACGGGTAGGATTTATTTATCAGTATTGAGACCCCCCTGGCATATGAGGAATACGTGGCATGAAAAGTTTTCTGAACCAAGGGCTTTTTCAAGGCCATCAGTTTGCCACCCGTCAAGTGGGTCTCCTGTAGGATCAGTACCTGAGGGTTGTGCGTCTTGACATACTGGAACATCAGTGCCCTTTTAAATTTGGAGTTGAGGCCTCTTACATTCCAGGATATCACCGACATTGTTCCCTGATCACGTGAGAATTGCTAACTTCAGGGTGAATGCGTCCCAACTGAAACCCACCTGATGAGTGTATTTAGAGCCAGAGCCAACCACACATAACATAGAAAACATAGCAACCAATTTAAAACTTCCCAAGCACCAGGTGCTTATCCCACCATTTCCCATCATCCCCCAAAACAACATGGGGGGGTCAGGAAGCGGCCTATACCCAAAAAACAAAAAAACAAAACACAATGCCTGTGAACCTGATAGGTCACAGTGCAGTCTTCATTAGCACTGAGCTGAATTTAAGCTCGACTTTTGAATAGTAAATGTCTCTTACTGGAGGCTCAAAATTCCTGGGATCACCCCAGCTAGTGTTCAACCTCTAGGGTTAGGGGATATGTATCCCAACACAGCCAGGAGGACCAGGTGATCTGAAGCAGTTGTATAGTTCCACCGGTTAGTGGAGTTCTCCAGATAGGTAGATAAAACCCGGCCCTCTGCTCTGAGAGATAAGAACAAAACAAACAAAAAACAAAAAAAACTGGAGTAGGGGGGTCACGTGTAAAGGTACACTTGAGGTAACTCCGGTGTTTACAGATAGTTTAGTAGGATAGATCAAAACCAGGATGTGGAAGATCCGTGCATTAGATGACTTAATGAGAAGAAACTTTTAACGCAAGTTGGTCAGCCAGTCGTCAGCATCTGCTGGGTTGTCAAAGAAGAGGGTCGCTCCATTGGACTCGTAAGCGGCTTGGGTAGAGCATGCCATATTTAATGTTCTTGTCTCTGAGTCGTCTGCGGACATCATTGAAGGTTTTCCTCTTCCTCTGCAGATCGGCCGAAAAGTCAGGGAAAAGAAGAATAGAGGAGTTGGAATGTTTGAGTGTGGGGTGTTTGCGGGCTTCCGAGAGAATCCTGTCCCTGTCCCGATAATTAAGAAAGCGGACCAAAAAAGGCCTGGGAGGACTCCCTGGGATGACACAGCCCGTGGGCACCCGGTGGGCCCTTTAAACAACGTATGTAGGGGGAATGTCCGTGAAGCCCAATAGGTTTTTAAAGAACTCCTCTGTGAATACAGCAGGGTGGTCCCCTTCTTCTCCCTCAGGCAGACCCAGGACTCTAACATTATTGCGCCTCAGCCTGTTTTCGGCGGCGTCCGATTTTGCAACAAGGGACTGTACTGTGCACTGCAACTTGGCAATAGAGGTGGCATGGGTGGCCGTAAGATCGTCAGTGGCTGATACTCTGGACTCAGTTTCTGACATTCTCCCCCTTATTTTGTCGAGGTCGTTCCGTATAAGATTACACTCCTCAGCGAGGTGGTCGATGCGTACCAGCAGCGAGGTCCTACTTCGCTCGATCGCAGCAAGGATCATGGCTGTACCGTCTTGAGGCAGTGGGGCTGATCCCTCTGCCATTGGAACCGGGCCAGGGTCCATTTCCAGGTTGGCCAGCAAGGCCCGAAGCCGCCCCACTATTATTGGGTCGGTCTGTGGGGAAGATGGCAGCGGTAGCCTGAGCGGTGCGTCGGTCTTTGTGGTTTTGGAGGACCCCCTCCCTTTTTGGGAGGAGAAGGACATCAGACAGTTCACCCCGAGAGCCCCCTATATGGGAGATTTATCCGTGCCCAGGTGAGCATGCAGGAGGCAATTAAAGGGCGATCAAGCTGGCAGCAGGCGCTGAGCCCCAGGAGAGAACACGCTGGGCCAGTCGTCAGTGTTCGCCAGCAGCTCCCAACTTCACCGCAGACACAGAGGCAGAGACCAGGTGGTGAGGATGTGATGCTGGGGGGCACTAGGGTGGAGAGGGTCCAGGGCAGTATGAGAGGCAGAAGGGTGGCAGATGACAAACACTAGGCCCCAGGAGTTTTCAGCCAGCTCAGGTAAGCAGTCTCTGCTGGGCAGCACACCAGGCCTTGGCAGGGGTGTGGGTGGATGGCAGGAGTGTGGATGGATGGCAGGGCACGAGGAGACAGATAATCCACGCGCCTGAGTTTGGGCAGGCCGGCCGCGGCGCCCCCCCGGCGGGATAGCGGCTCAGGAAACACTGGTGCTTTACAGGCTGTACTAGGCCGCTGCGGACGTCCCTAGCAGCCAAACGGGCCTCCGGACCGCACTAGACAGGTGGATGGGCAAGCAGATGTGGATGGATGGATGGAGGACAGTCCCTTACCTCAAGTCCGGCTGGGATCAGATCTCCTCAGAGTGGCACAGGCCTGCAAGATGGCGGTGGCCACAGGTACCTGGAATCTGTGGTGTACAGACGGCCCTGGGGGGGGGGAGAGACTCTGCAATTTTGACCCAGGACAAGGCAGGGGACACAGAGGAACGAGCTGGCAGGGTATCAGCCTGATTTGACAAGGCAGATGCACGGATGGGATTCAGATCAGGATGCCCGGAGCTCCCCAGATAAACGTCCTCCTGTGCTCACATCAGGACACGCCCCAATCACGCTTGTTTAATAATAATAAAAAGGTTAACAGAGTAAGCGTAGTCAATACATAGCCAGAGTTCAGTAACCAGATCGGGTAGTCAGCCAATGCCAATGTCAGAGAGCCAGAGATCAACGTAGTAGTACAGCAAGCAGGATCATGAGCCAGAAGGGTCGTCAGCCGAGCAAGTCTTCAACAGGAATACAGGAGAAAGTCTCTGAGATGTGACCAAAGGCGAAGGCAGAGATAAAGTGAGCTGGACGGCTAGCCAGGACTGATGAGCAGATCAAGAGCTGAGTCACTGGTGGAGAGAAAGGAGCTGGCAATTAGCCAACAGCTGAGCAGTCAGCTCAGAGAAGGAAGGGCTGAGCCCAGCCCTGACAATACCCCCTCCTCAATGACCCCTCCCCCTCAGAGGACCACCGGGCTTGAGGGGAAAACGTCTGTGGAAATCACAGAGAAGGACAGGGGCATGTACGTCCGAGGATGAGACCCAAGAGCGTTCCTCTGGACCATACCCCTTCCAATGCACCAGGTACTTTATGCGCCCATGGAACCTATGGGAGTCAACAATGGATTGTACTTCATACTCCTCATGGTTCTCAACCTGTATAGGATGAGGACATGGCACTGAGGTGGTAAAGCGGTTGCAGACCAAAGGTTTCAATAAGGAGACATGAAACACATTAGAGATGCGCATACTAGGAGGAAGGTCCAAGGCGTAAGCCACTGAGTTAATCCTGCGAAGGATACGGAAAGGCCCAATAAACCGAGGTGCAAACTTCAAAGAAGGAACACAAAGACGGAGGTTGCGGACAGCCAGACTGTCCCCAACCTGGTAGGAAGGCGCAGGCAGGCGTCTGCGGTCAGCATGGAGTCTGTACCTATCATTAGCATGTCGCAAAGCCTCCTGGACTTGTGCCCAAGTGGAATGAAGTCCCAGGAATACTCTGCGGAACAAATGAAGCAGGCAACACGGAAGGTTGGAAACCATAGTTCGCCATAAACGGGGACAAACGGGAAGCTGAATTCAAGGCACTATTGTGAGCAAACTCCGCCCACGTTAAGAGGTCTGACCAGTTGTTATGATAGTCAGAAATATAGCAGCGTAGGAATTGCTCCAAGGACTGATTGGCTCGTTCTGCGGCCCCATCAGACTGCGGGTGATACGCAGAGGAGAAAGCAATCTGAATACCCAACTATGCACAAAAGGCTCACCAGAACCAGGACACAAACTGACCCCTGTCTGAGACAATCACCTTGGCTAGCCCATATAAGTGAAAGATCTCCCAAGCAAAAATAGAAGCCAGTTCCTTAGAAGTAGGCAACTTCTTGAGTGGAATACAATGCAACATTTGTGTGAACCGGTCAACCACCATAAGGATAACTGTGTTGTCCTGGGAGTTGGGTAACTCCACAATGAAATCCATAGACAAGTGGGTCCAGAGCCTCTCTCCATTGGGTATGGGTTGTAGGAGGCCCACTGGAAGGTGTCGTGGAGTCTTACTCTGAGCACACACGGAACAAGCAGCTACAAAGGCGGTTACATTAGCACGTAGACTAGGCCACCAGAATTGTTGGGAAATGGCCCAAAAGAGTTGATTCTTCCTAGGGTGGCCAGCAGCCTTAGGAGAATGGTAAGTCTGGAGCACAGCAGTACGGAGACTCTCGGGAACAAAGCAGCGGTCACAAGGTTTCTCAGGAGGAGCATCGACCTGAACAGCAAGAATTTTGTCACCCAAAGGAGAAGTAAGACTGGTGCGAACCGTAGCCAGAATACGATCAGGAGGAATCACAGGAACCGGAACCGACTCCATCTTGGAAGTGGAGGAAAATTGTCGTGACAAGGTGTCAGCCCTTACATTCTTAGTATCGGGTAAGAATGAGACTGTAGGCAAAAATCTGCGATTTTTATCGGGACTGCAACATTGCAGTGGACAGATCGGACGCGTTTGACACTTTTTTGTGACCATTGACATTTATACAGCGATCAGAGCTAAAAATAGCCACTGATTACTGTATAAATGTAACTGTCAGAGAAGGGGTTAACATTAGGGGCGATCAAGGGGTTAAATGTGTTCCTTCAGAGTATGTTCTAAATGTGGGGGGATAGGACTGACTGGGAATACACTATCTGTCTCCTCTCCCTTGACAGAATGTGGATTTGTGTGTTTACACACACAGATCCCTGTTCTGGCTCTGTCAGGAGCGATCGCGGGTGCCCGGCAGACATCGCAGCTGCCAGGCATGTGCATTGGCTCCTCAGTGATGCTGCAGGCACACGCCCCCTATACCCCTTAAAGTGCCCGCCGTACAGCTACAGTGATTTGCCCAGGGGAGCCATAACCACCGCCGTCAAACGATGGTGGGCGGTTGGCAAGTGGTTAAAAACAACCACACCGTCTTTTTGGAGAGCAGCCTGTATTTCTCCTGATGTTACCTGTGGGTGTTTCTTTGTGTCCTGGGCAATTCTTCTGTCAGTTGTGGCTGCAATCTTTCTTGGTCTACCTGACCTTGGCTTGGTATAAAAAGAGCCCCGCATTTTCCACTTCTTAATAAGGGATAAAACAGTACTGACTGGCATATTTAAGACTTTGGGTATCTTTTTATATCCTTTTCCATCCTTATGAAGTTCCATTACTTTGTTACGTAGGTCTTTTGACTGTTCTTTTCTACCTCCTCATGGCTCAGTGTCTAGCCTGCTTAGGGCATCCAAGTGAGAGCTAATAAACTCATTGACTATATATACACAGACACTAATTGTGATTCAGATGTTGAGTATAGCCTCACATAACATTCAGATAACAACCATAAAGGAGTACCATCATCCAGATTGACGTATGTGTTTCTGTTAGGGTGGGGTATAGATATTCCTCTACCGGTTTCACGTTATAACCGCTTCTTCAGGAGGATGAGGGGTCTATAGGAAAACAATATATTAAAAGATATACAGAAAAACAAATAATTGCGAAGCATGGCAAAAGTAACAAGAGTACGGAAAGATCTGCCCACCCAAAAGGACCAGGCACGGCTAACAGCAGAATCCCACAAATCCCCCCCCCCCCAAGGGGGAGTGCCAAAAAAAGTCTCTAGTTTAAAATAAATATATCAGATATAAGATATGAATTGTAAATATTATTAATTATCAGAGAAATATTATTGGGTGAAAGATTATAGGGATGAGAAACCAATATAGGGTGCATGTGTGGTTTAGAATAAGGAAAGATTGGCGAGAAAAGAGATATAGGTGAAAGAGGGGATGGGGGAGGGAGGGAAAAAGGAAGGGGGGGAGGGGAAAAACGAGCGGGGAGAAAGGGGGGAAAAGAAGAGAAACCATCCCAGAAAATTAGAAGACACCACACCGCATACTGTATAGGGATCTCACCAAATTGCAATATACTGGTAAAAAGAATTACTAGGGCTGGGTTGTTGAACGGGCAGAAAGGCTTGAATGTATGTATACATAGTCCAGAGTAGCTATCCAATTAAAACGAGAGCCACTGGGTACTGTAGGTCTAGATAGCTGGTAAGTCTGGCAGGTCTCTGGGTGAGAACACTGGCTACAGGAAAAAGCACATAAAGGGGGCTCTGTAAACAAACAGTTACAGAGTGTGAGGAAAAAGTGAAAGGGAGCGGGTGGAATAGGTAACAAGAGGTCCGGAACAAACTGGAGAAGGATGCCTTCACAATGATGACTTACCATATCCGTACTGCTGCCCATGCATCTGCCCAGCATGGAAAGGTATTTCTGCTCGTCTAGCAGTCCATGAGGACTGCTATAAGAGCTCCCCAACCCAGTGAGCGTCAATGTACACCACCGAGGGTGGCGTCTGACGTCACGGGGTCAGTTTACCCACACTGCGCAGGTGCACGGTTCCGTGCTCCTGCGCATGTGCGTCCCAATAAAGCCCATAGGCCAAGAGGTCCAGGCCAATCAGGGCAAGCAAGGGCGGCAAGAGCCGCCCCTGGCCAGGGTAAACACAAGTCCGCCAGGGAGAATAAGAAGGGGGAAGTCATGCCACCGAACCACCACAAGGGGGAGCAGACTGACCGTACCAATGATTAACACAAGAATACAGGGTCTGATGTTTACAATCAGATATACACCAAAATGAACATAATTTTAGAATTTTCGTTTTAATTGGATAGCTACTCTGGACTATGTATACATACATTCAAGCCTTTCTGCCCGTTCAACAACACAGCCCTAGTAATCCTTTTTACCAGTATATTGCAATTTGGTGAGATCCCTATACAGTATGCGGTGTGGTGTCTTCTAGGGATGAGCTTCGTGTTCGAGTCGAACCCGTGTTTGACTCGAACATCGTCTGTTCGCCCGTTCGCCGAATTGCAAACAATATGGGCCGTTCACACCAAATTTGTGTGGCACAGTCACGGCCCATAATTCACTGCGGCATTGCTGGCCGATGATTGGCCAAGCATGCACTATGACCCGCATGCTTGGCCAATCACAGTGCCATCTGCAGAGAGAGCTGTATTGGCCATAGCCAGGGTGGCTTTGGCCAATTATGGCTCAGGGGGTTTAGTACGTGCCCCACACTATATAAGGCTGCCTGCACGGCGGCCCTGTGTAGTGTTTTCTGGCGTTGAGAGACAGAGAGACAGTGTCATTTGATTTAAGTTAGATAGATTAGGCAGGACAGTCAGTCAGTTAGCTGCACTTACAGTGTATTGTGTATATATATATATATATATATATATATATATATATATATATATGCATCCCAGGTGCTACAAGTTAGTGTAGTACACAGTGTTCAGCTAAAGCTACAAGTTAGTGTAGTGCGTCCTCCTCACAGTGTTCAGCTAAAGCTACAAGTTAGTGTAGTGCGACCTCTGCACAGTGTTCAGCTAAAGCTACAAGTTAGTGTAGTGCGACCTCTGCACAGTGTTCAGCTAAAGCTACAAGTTAGTGTAGTGTGTCCTCTGAACAGTGTTCAGCTAAAGCTACAAGTTAGTGTAGTGCGACCTCTGCACAGTGTTCAGCTAAAGCTACAAGTTAGTATAGTGCGTCCTCCTCACAGTGTTCAGCTAAAGCTACAAGTTAGTGTAGTGTGTCCTCCTCACAGTGTTCAGCTAAAGCTACAAGTTAGTGTAGTGCGTCCTCCTCACAGTGTTCAGCTAAAGCTACAAGTTAGTGTAGTGCACAGTGTTCAGCTAAAGCTACAAGTTAGTGTAGTGCGTCCTCCTCACAATGTTCAGCTAAAGCTACAAGTTAGTGTAGTGCGACCTCTGCACATAGTTCAGCTAAAGCTACAAGTTAGTGTAGTGCGACCTCTGCAGTGTTCAGCTAAAGCTACAAGTTAGTGCAGTGCGTCCTCCTCACAGTGTTCAGCTAAAGCTACAAGTTAATGTAGTGCGTCCTCCTCACAGTGTTTAGCTAAAGCTACAAGTTAGTGTGGTGCGACCTCTGCACAGTGTTCAGCTAAAGCAACAAGTTAGTGTAGTGCGTCCTCTGAACAGTGTTCAGCTAAAGCTACAAGTTAGTGTAGTGCGACCTCTGCACAGTGTTCAGCTAAAGCTACAAGTTAGTGTAGTGCGTCCTCCTCACAGTGTTCAGCTAAAGATACAAGTTAGTGTAGTGCACAGTGTTCAACTAAAGCTACAAGTTAGTGTAGTGCGTCCTCCTCAGTGTTCAGCTAAAGCTACAAGTTAGTGTAGTGCGACCTCTGCAGTGTTCAGCTAAAGCTACAAGTTAGTGCAGTGCGTCCTCCTCACAGTGTTCAGCTAAAGCTACAAGTTAATGTAGTGCGTCCTCCTCACAGTGTTCAGCTAAAGCTACAAGTTAGTGTAGTGCGACCTCTGCACAGTGTTCAGCTAAAGCTACAAGTTAGTGTAGTGCGTCCTCTGAACAGTGTTCAGCTAAAGATACAAGTTAGTGTAGTGCACAGTGTTCAACTAAAGCTACAAGTTAGTGTAGTGCGTCCTCCTCACAGTGTTCGGCTAAAGCTACAAGTTAGTGTAGTGCGACCTCTGCACAGTGTTCAGCTAAAGCTACCTGTAGAAGGTTGGTGGTGTTTTCCTGATCCTATCACTACCGTAGGCAGCTACATTATTTACACGTTAGTGTAGTGCAGCGGTTCTCAACCTGGGGGTCGATTGCCCATTCGCTGGCTGAGACGGACTCGACGTTACTGCCTGAGTCTTTCCGTCTCGGCCAGCGAGATGTCACTTCCTGGAGAGGAGAGACCACATGGAAGTGACCTTTCGTCCCCGCCATCTTTGTACTCTCATCTGCAGTAAGGCTACACTTAGAAGTCGGCAAGCAGACATCTTTTTTCACCCACCGAGGGCGGGGACGAAACGTCACTTGCTGAATCTGAAGGAACACCTGTGATTTTTGGTAAGTCAGACACAGTAATTATAAAAGCATTTTGTACTGTGTGTCACCAGGGCAATCAAGACATAGATTTTTTAAAAGTAAATGCTGACATGCCAAAAATTTTTTTATTATGGAACAATACATATCATTTATATATAGACGTCCCAGTTGGTTCCTCAAAAGTGGTTATTCCGTGCCAGTGCTAGATACATGTTTGGGTGCTATACACTTTGTATATCTAGCACTGGCACGGAATAACCACTTTTGAGGAACTAACCGGGACGTTTATATAAAATAAAATTAAATCAGTGGTGGGGGCGCAAACAAACTGAAAAAATCTGCAAAAAAAAACACATGAAAACGCCGCCACTGTGCCATCAAACGCAGCCACTGTGCCCATCAATTGTCGCCACTGTGCCAGCAAACGCCGCCACTGTGCCATCAAATGCAGCCACTGTGCCCATCAATTGTCGCCACTGTGCCAGCAAACGCCGCCACTGTGCCATCAAATGCAGCCACTGTGCCCATCAATTGCCACCACTGTGCCAGCAAACGCCGCCACTGTGCTATCAAACGCAGCCACTGTGCCCATCAATTGTCACCACTGTGCCATCAAACACCACCACTGTGCCCCCACCGTCTGCCCGGCAGCCCAGTACCACCTCTTCAGGCACTGCCAGCCCTCCTGGCTGCAGCTGCCCTTTCTCCTGCCCACTCCACAGTCCTCCTGACTGACCTTCCATCCATCCCAGACTGCTCCCAGTCCCATCAGGCATGAATAAAAAATAAATGCAAGTCGTAAACATTTTATTCATTTGTAACTTATATGTTAATTATAAATATTGCGCACTATATATTACAGATTGTTTTTGTGATTAATCACTATGCTTTCAAATGTTAAATTGGTAAGAATGAAAATGCATCCTGCATATCAGATATTTATATTTCCTCTGCACAGTGTTCAGCTAAAGCTATCTGTAGAAGGTTGGTGGTGTTTTCCTGATCCTATCACTACCGCAGGCAGCTATATTATTTACAAGTTAGTGTAATGCGACCTCTGCACAGTGTTCATCTAAAGCTACCTGTAGAAGATTGGTGGTGTTCTCATACTACAGGCAGGCAGTTGATTTTGCTAGCTGCAGTATCAGTGTATATATATATATATATATATATATATATATATATATATATATATATATATATATATATATATATATATATACATACACACATATATTTATAATATATATATATATATATATATATATATATATATATATATATATATATATATATATCCCAGCTTAGTGCAGCTACATCTCACTGCAGGCCATTAGTATGTCTGGAAGGCCAACAAGGAGAGGCAGACAGTCACAAGCCAATAAAAGAGGGCAAGCAGGCTCTGTGTCTAGAGGCAACAGTGCTAGTCATGAAGACAGTGCATCCTCATCAGCACATGGCCGTGGGACAAGCTTGGCCTTTTTTTCGGCAGCTGGCCGTGTTGAGCCGCAACATGCAGAAGACTTGGTCGAGTGGATGACCAAGCCGTCCTCATCCTCATCATTCTCTCTCACCCATGCTCAGGGTACCTTGTCTGGCAAAGCAGCTGCCAATGTGGCCTCTTCCCTCGGCTCAATGGCATCAGTGACTCCTTCCCTAGCCCCACCATGACCTCCTGAGGAGTCCCTCGAACTGTTTGACCACAGTGTTGGGTACATGCTCCAGGAGGATGCCCAGCGTTTAGAAGGCTCTGATGATGATACTGAGCTAGATGAAGGCAGTAACGTGAGCACGGACAGAGGGGGTGCCCTAGAAGGACAGCAATCTGGCAGGCATGCTCTGCTGCAGCATACTGCCAGGTTTGCTCCAGTGATAAGAAGGGAGGGGATGATGAGGTCACTGACTCAACGTGGGTGCCTGATAGGAGAGAGGAGGAGGCACATCAACAATGAGGCAGGATGCCCTCCAGGGGCCAGCCTAAGGGCAGCACACTGACTGCATCACACCGTGCATGTGCAGGGCGCTGCTGTCTCTGTGCGTTATTCCAAAAGTTCTTTGGTGTGGGCCTTTTTTGAGACGAGTGCATCAGATCGCACCGCTGCTATTTGCAACATATGTCTCAAGCATATCTCGCGTGGCCAAAACATCTCCCGCTTGGGCACCACATGCTTGACCAGACATATGTTGACCTGCCATGCAGTTCGTTGGCAAGCGTATCTAAAAGACCCACACCAAAGAACAAAGAGGACCTCTCCTTGCTCCTCATCAGCTGAGATCTCCAACCCCACTATACCTTCAGTCCTCTCTGAGACCTGCACTGAGAGGAATGAAGGTGTAGAATTAGGTGTGTCACAGCCAAGTACTTGTGAGCAATCTGCTTTCGGTACACCGACGTCAGATTTTACCAGGCAAATTTCCCTGCCCCAGCTGCTGCAAAATTGCTAGCACTGCTACCTTTTCAGTTGGTAGACTCTGCCCCCTTCTGTGAGTTTGTGGAATGTGCGGTTCCTCAGTGGCAGGTACCCAAACGACACTTTCTCACGGAAGGTGATTCCGGCTCTCTACCGGCATGTGGAAGGCAATGTCCATACCTCGCTGGACAGGGCGGTCAGCGGTAAGGTGCATATTACCGATGACTCATGGTCCAGCAGGCATGGACAGGGACGTTACCTAAGTTTCACGGCGCATTGGGTGACTCTGCTGGCAGCTGGGAAGGATGCAGGACAAGGTGCAGTAGTGTTGGAGGTTGTTCTGCCACCACGCCTCCAAAATGCCACTACTAATGATTCTGACACACCTCTCTCCTCCACCCCCTCCTCTTCTTCTTCCTCCATGGCCTCTTCCTGTGCTTTGTCCTCAGAACCAGCGGTGCTCCGTAGGCGTTCAAGGGGCTACGCAAGTATGCATGCCAAAAGATGCCATGCGGTGCTTGAGCTGGTGTGCTTGGGGGACAGGAGCCACACTGGGGCAGAGGTTCTGTCAGCTCTGCAGGGGCAGGTTTAGAGGTGGTTGACGCCACGCCAACTTAAGGCAGGAATGGTGGTTTGCAACAATGGCACCAACCTCCTCTCCACCCTCCGACAGGGACAAATGACCCATGTTCCCTGTTTGGCTCACGTCCTTAACTTGGTGGTGCAGCGGTTCTTGGGCAGGTACCTGGGCTTACAGGATGTCCTGAGGCAGGCCAGGAAAGTGTGTGTGCATTTCCGCCAGTCATGCTCGGCTGGCAGACCTCCAAAAGGAATTTAACCTGCCCAAGAACTGCCTAATCTGTGACATGCCCACCAGGTGGAACTCAACGTTGGCCATGCTGCAGCGGCTGCACACGCAGCAGAGGGCCATCAATGAGTACCTGTTCGACTATGGCACCAGGACAGGGTCAGGGGAGCTTGTTTTTTTTTTCCCCCACGCCAGTTGGCCATGATCAGGGATGCATGCACTGTCCTGTCACCATTTGAGGAGGCCACGAGGATGGTGAGCAGTGACAGTGCATGCATCAGTGACACTGTCCCCCTTGTCCACCTGTTGGAGCACACGCTGCGTGGAATAATGGACAGGGCACTTGAGGCAGAACAGAGGCAGGAAGAGGAGGACTTCCTTAGCTCTCAAGGCCCCCTTTATCCAGATAGTGTTCCTGCGTGCCCGCCGATCACACAGGAAGAGAATGAGGAGGAAGAGGATTGTGTCAGTATGGAGGTGGAGCCTGGCACTCAGCATCAGCAGCAGTCTTTAAGGGATCATTTACAGTCCCAAGAAACACATGGACTCGTATGTGGCTGGGAGGAGGTGGCTGCGGATCATGTCGTCCTTAGTGACCCAGAGGACTCTGGACCGAATGCCTCAGCAAACCTACGCTGCATGGCCTCCCTGATCCTGCAAAGCTTGCGAAAGGATCCTCGTATTCGTGGTATCAAGGAGAAGGGACAATACTGGTTGGCAACCCTCCTTGATCCACGTTACAAGGGTAAGGTTGCGGACCTTATCTTGCCGTCACAGAGGATGAAACATCTTCGGGAGGCCTTGCAGAAAGGTCTGTGCAACGCGTTCCCAGAGACTGGGAGGTTACAAACTCCTGTTTCTAGACAATGTGTTGCTGAGGCTTCGGTCAGTCAAAGAAGGAGCGGTGGAGAAGGTGGCCGCCTGACCGATGCGTTCAGACAATTTTTTAGTCCCAGCCCCAAGGTATGATCAGTTCCAGCAACCATCGCCAGCGTCTGTTTTACATGGTGCAGGAATACCTAGGGGCAAGATCTGACTTGGACACCTTTCCCACCGAAAATCCTCTGGGTTACTGGGTCTTGAGGATGGATCACTGACCAGAACTTGCACAGTATTTAAGTGAGCTACTGGCCTGTCCTGCATCCAGAGTTCTTTCGGAACGCACATTCAGTGCTGCTGGAGGCTTTATAACTGATCACAGGGTGCGTCTGTCCACCGACTCGGTCGATCGACTGACCTTCATAAAAATGAATCCGTCTTGGATCACCACCAGCTACCAAGCACCTGATGCTGATGTAACCGAATACATTTTTTTGAAATGTCAGATCCCTTCAAAGACTGCCTATGCTGATGCTGAGTGACTATCCTGTTATACTGATTAATTATCCTCTTCCTCCTCAATGATCATGATGATAGCTTCTAAGAACATTTTTGGTTCTGGGCGCCGCCAGTCCCGCCACCAGTGCCTAAGGCCCAATTTTTCAGCCCCTATTTAACAGGGGCATGTAATTACAATTTTTCATGCAATTCTTTGCAGCAGGGCTAGTTCCTGCACTCCAACTAGAGCATCTGTGAGGGGTTCCAGTGTTGTGGCACCAGCACCAGTGCCTAAGGCCCAATTTTTCAGCCCCTGTTCAACAGGGACATGTAATTAGAATTCTTGATCTAATATTTCACAGCAGGGCCCGTTTCTGCGCCCACCAAGAGTATCTGTGAGGACTTACAGTGTTGTGGCACCAGCACCACCACCACCAAAGGCCCAATTTTTCTGCCCCTGTTCAACAGGGGCATGTAATTACAATTCTTGATCTAATATTTCACAGCAGGGCCCTGTGAGGGCTTACAGTGTTGTGGCCACAACAACACCTAAGGCCCAAATTTCTGCTGAGTATATAGGGCAGGCCCCTACTTTCAAACATTCAACTTACAAACGACTCCTACTTGCAAACGGAATGAGACAACAGGAAGTGAGATGAAATCTACCCCTAGGAAGGGAAATTCTGTCCTGTAAGAGTTAATATGGGAAAAACTTTTCTCCTTTCCACTGATGCTTTACCACCAATCCTTGTTTCACAAAAAAACCCAAATTTTCAACAAACATTTGTCATTGGAACAAAATGTGAGGTGAAACTTCTGAAGAGGAGCACAGACAGCAAAACAAATGTCACAGGGGTGATAACCCTTCCCTTTAAGCTTTCCAAAAAGCTTAAAATAGATTTTTTTGGCTGGCTCTAAACACGTTAAAAATGTACCAGTTCAAAATTACAAACAGATTCTACTTAACAACAAACCTACAGTCCCTGTCTTGTTTGCACCGCCTGTATACTGCTGTTCAGAGTATATAGGGCCTGGGGGCCCCACACCTTTCCTTTTTGAATTTGGGTGCAGGGTTCCCTTTAATATCCATACAAGACCCAAAGGGCCTGGTAATGGACTGGGGGGTACCCATGCCATTTGTCTCACTGATTTTCATCCATATTGCCAGGACCTGACATTACATTAAAGCCGCAAGCAGTTTTAAATGACTTTTTTTCCTTTAAAAAATACATTTTGTGCAGGGACTGTTCTAGGCACGGGAAACACGTGCCACTTTACAGGCATACTATAGACACCCCCCAGGTATGCTATTTAAAGGAATATTTCACTTTTTTTTTTTTTTTACTTAAAGCATCATTAAAATCACTGCTCCCGAAAAAACATCCGTTTTTAAAACTTTTTTTTTGCATTGATACATGTCCCCTGGGGCAGGACCCGGGTCCCCAAACCCTTTTTAGGACAATACCATGCAAATTAGCCTTTAAAATGAGCACTTTTGATTTTGAACGTTTGAGTCCCATAGACGTCAATGGGGTTCTAACGTTAGTGCGAATTTTCGGTCCATTCGCAGGTTGTGGTGCGAACCGAACCGGGGGGGTGTTCGGCTCATCCCTAGTGTCTTCTAATTTTCTGGGATGGTTTCTCTTCTTTTCCTCCCTTTCTTCCCCCCTTCTTTCCCCTCCCCCCCTCCCCCTTCCTTTTTCCCTCTCTCCCCCTTCCTTTTTCCCTCTCTCCCCCATCCCCTCTTTCACCTATATTTCTTTTCTCACCAATCTTTCCTTATTCTAAACCACACATGCACCCTATATTGGTTTCTCATCACTATAATCTTTCACCCATTAATATTTCTCTGATAATAATATTTACAATTCATATCTTATATCTGATATATTTATTTTAAACTGGAGACGTTTTTTTTTGGCACTCCCCCTTGTCTGTCGGGGGGGGGGGGATTTGTGGGATTCTGCTGTCAGCCGTGCCTGGTCCATTTGGGTGAGCAGACCTTTCCGTACTCTTGTTACTTTTGCCATGCTTCGCAATTATTTGTTTTTCTGTATATCTTTTAATATATTGTTTTCCTATAGACCCCTCATCCCCCTGAAGAAGCGGTTATACTGCGAAACCGGTAGAGGAATATCTATACCCCACCCTAACAGAAACTGTACCGGGGAAACCTGCTATGAGTTAGTTCTATGTGGTGTATACTATATCATATATTTTATAATTTGTTTTTGTATACTCTCTTGTTGTGTTTTTAAGACACCGTTTGTACATTGTTACAGAATAAAATTTTGGATTCTTTTAATCAAATTTTGTGGTTATATCAGTACAGAGAAAGTCCATTAAATTCCCCTTTGGGTGTCTAGGTGTATGGGTTAGCTTTGGCAACTACCCCCACATCTTCACCCTCCCTAATCGGACACTAATTGTGATTTAAAAAGCCACAAATGTGATAACTTAGCATTTAATTGCCATTTTAACCTGTGTGTGCCACCTTCTGTGTCTGTACCAATGCCAAACATTCAAGGGTATGTAAACTTTTTATCAGGGCCATTTGGGTGATTTATGTTTTCAAAATGATTTTAAAAGGATCCAGAAAACTATGTGATAATAAATGGCTTCATGTGATCACCATCCTTAAATAGAAGACAGTTTTTTGACATGATCAGTCTTATTTTCAATAGTAATGCAAAAATGTCACAATTTCTGCCAGGGTATGCAAACTTTTGAGCTCAACTGTATCTGTAGTGTTTCCTTATCTGTCTCCTAAGCACTAAGTCCAGTGTGTTTGTGCTGCTCTGTTCTTCTGTTATCATCATGGTAACTTCTGACACATTCTCCAAGACAGGAGATAAAAGCAGCCTGGAATGTGTGTGTGGAAGGTTGCTATAAATAGATTAGCAGAGAGCTTGACTTTTCCTTTTCCTTATGCCAATGTGGAGAGGGGGTGTGTGCTTTTCCTCCAATCAGCTGTCACACAGAGTATGTCAGAATGACACGTCTACTGCTGCATGAGGAAGTGAAAATTCTTACCAGATGTAAGAATTCTAAAGAATATAGCAGACAGCAGATATACATGTAAAACTTACAGTATCTCACAAAAGTGAGTACACCCCTCACGTTTTTGTAAATATTTTATTATATCTTTTCATGTGACAACACTGAAGAAATTACACATTGCTACAATGCAAAGTAGTGAGAGTACAGCTTGTATAACAATGTAAAATTGCTGTCCCCTCAAAATAACTCAACACACAGCCATTAATGTCTAAACCGCTGGCAACAAAAGTGAGTACACCCCTAAGTGAAAATGTCCAAATTGCACCCAATTAGCCATTTTCCCTCCCTAGTGTCATGTGACTCAGTGCTACAAGGTCTCAGGTGTGAATGGGGAGCAGGTGTGTTAAATTTGGTGTTAACCGCTCTCACTCTGTCATACTGGTCACTGGAAGTTCAACATGGCATCTTATGGCATGAACTCTCTAAGGATATGAAAAAAAAGAATTGTTGCTCTACATAAAGATGGCCTAGGCTATAAGAAGATTGCCAAGACTCTGAAACTGAGCTGCAGCATGGTGGCCAAGACCATACAGCGGGTTTAACAGGACAGGTTCCATTCAGAACAGGCTTCGTCATGGTCGACCAAAGAAGTTGAGTGCACATGCTCAGCTTCATATCCAGAGGTTGTCTTTGGGAAATAGACGTATGAGTGTGCCAGCATTGCTGCAGAGGTTGAAGGGGTGGGGGGTCAGCCTGTCAGTGCTCAGACCATACGCCGCACACTGCATCAAATTAGTCTGCATGGCTGTTGTCCCAGAAGGAAGCCTCTTCTAAAGATGGTGCAAGAAAGCCCGCAAACAGTTTGCTGAAGACAAGCAGACAAAGGACATGGATTACTGGAACCATGTCCTGTGGTCTGATGAGACCAAGGTAAACTTATTTGGTTCAGATGGTGTCAAGCATGTGTGTCGGCATCCAGGGGAGGAGTACAAAGACAAGTGTGTCTTGCCTACAGTAAAGCATGGTGGTGGGAGTGTCATGGTTTGGGGCTGCATGAGTGCTGCCGGCACTGGGGAGCTACAGTTCAATGAGGGAACCATAAATGCCAACATGTACTGTGACATACTGAAGCAGAGCATGATCCCCTCTCTTCGGAGACTGAGCTGCAGGGCAGTATTCCATGATAACGACCCCAAACACGCCTCTAAGACAACTGCCTTGATAAAGAAGCTGAGGGTAAAGGTGATGAACTGGCCAAGCATGTCTCCAGAGCTAAAACCTATTGAGCATCTGTGGGGTATCCACAAATGGAAGGTGGAGGAGCGCAAGGTCTCTAACATTCACCAGCTCCGTGATGTCATCATGGAGTAGTGGAAGAGGACTCCAGTCCAGTGGCAACCTGTGAAGCTCTGAGCTCTGGTGAACTCCATGCCAAAGAGGGTTAAGGCAGTGCTGGAAAATAATGGCGGCCACACAATATTGACACTTTGGGCCCAATTTGGACATTTCACTCACTTTTGTTGCCAGCGGTTTAGACATTAATGGCTGTGTGTTGAGTTATTTTGAGGGGACAGCAAATTTACACTGTTGTACAAGCTTAACACTCACTACTTTATGTTGTAACAAAGTGTCATTTCTTCAGTGTTGTCACATGAAAAGATAATAAAATATTTACAAAAATGTGAGGGGTGTACTCACTTTTGTGAGATACTGTAGTGAGATTTGTTTCATCCCTGTGTATCATCTGAGGCTGTTCAATTCACTGGGTATATGTGAGAGTTTACATCCACTTTAAATCCCCATCCATTTTGAACTTCAGCAAGTCGTCTTCACCACGTCTAGACACCTAAATGCATTGAGTTTCTGCCATGGGATTGGCTGAATAGCCATTTGTGTTACCAAGCAATTGAACAGGTGTGCCTAATAAAGTGGCTGGTGAGTCTATATGTCCACTTTATTTATTTTTTTTTTTTTTAAGGAAATCTGTGGTGAGGAAAATGTTTGCTGCCATTTCTGACTTTGTTCTGAAAGGGCTAACTGCAGTCTTTGCTAATCTCCTTATTTAAATACTTGTTGCCTAATTGTTTAGTTATTATAACTAAACAAGTAGAGGTAGATTTATTAATTTTTTTATAATTGTTGTGGGCCAGTGACGTCAAAAGTCAAGGGATCAGCATTAAAGCCAGGAAATCAGCATTTTTAGAAGTAGGACAGCAGTGGCAGCCCATGTATTTCTCTTAAAATTCAAGGAGGTGATGATGGAAGTGGAACTAAAATTTCTTAGACAGGCAGTAAATAATAGCAGCAAATCTGCCACTGCCAACATTTTTTTACTTATTACACCTCTTTTAACGGTGAAGTATTTATGAAACTTATGAAAATGTATTTATTTCATTTATGAAACATTTTGTGGGTAATTATTATTTCTTATAACAATGAGTTTGAATTTGTACAGTATAAAGACACTAACCCCCAACTTTCTTTTGTGAGTTACAAATCGGGAACATTTATCCGCCAGCATGAAAACTGATACCACCTTAGTTTAGGAAAAACGATATGACAAGGATTAGAAATAACATGAGAACTTATAAAATGTTATATTGTAGTACTGCTCTATTGATCTAAAATGCTTGTAGGTTAATAGGTTTATCTCTGAGAGAGAACAAAGTGACTATTGGCTTTGGCCTTGTGAAACTCCACTGGAGCAATTAACAAAATCTACAAATAACGATACACTGCAATGGGCGTTCAGACCAGATTTTGGTTGGATTCACTGGAGTTTGCATGTTCTCACAGTGCCTGCGTGGGTTTCCTCCGGGTACTCCGGTTTCCTCCCACACTCCAAAGACATGCTGGTAGGTTAATTGGACCCTGTCTAAATTGTCCCTAATACTGTGTGTATAAATGTGAGGCCCTTAGATTGTAAGCTCCTTGAGGGTAGGGACTGATGTGAATGTACAATGTATATGTAAAGCGCTGCGTAAATTGATGGTGCTATATAAGTACCTGAAATAAATAAAATAAAATATTTTGCTGATCTAAAAGATCTTACTAGCATTTGGTATGTTTAAAGAGTACATTCAGCCTATAATTACTTAATGGACATTAAACAGCCATATTACAAAGGTACATACCTTGATAAATGCATAGCACCATGTTTGCTTGTTAAGCAATAAGCATTGAAAAACTGCCAGCTATTACCAGTGATGCTATGCAACTCATGGGGTCACTTAGGTTAGGCTGCTCCCAACAGCCTAAGGGCTCTTTCACATGGGGCGGATCAGTGATGATCCGCCCCGTGAACATCCGCTTGCTCAGCGGGGATCGCTCCATGGATCCTCGCTGAGCAGGATGATGACGGACCGTAGAGTCCGTCGTCACCCGATCCGATCCGAAAACTGATGGAAAAGTAGGGTTTTCCTCGGTTACACTTTTCGGATCGGAGCGGGTCGGATGTCAGCGGACATGTCACCGCTGACATCCGACGCTCCATAGGGATACATGTATGTCCGAAAACGGAAGGATGAAAAACGGACATACGGATCCTCCGTGTGAAAGAGCCCTAAGACAGCGATGGCAAACCTTGGCACCCCAGATGTTTTGGAACTACATTTCCCATGATGCTCATGCACACTGCAGTGTAGTTGAGCATTGTGGAAAATATAGTTTCAAAACATCTGGGGTGCCAAGGTTCACCATCACTGGCTTAAGGCTGCCCTCCAGTGGTACCCCAGCAGGTTACCAGAAAAAAACATGTACAAATAGGTGTGCCAAAGGATAAAAAAAACAGCCAAAGCGTTTCAGGGGTCAAAGAACTGCCCCCTTCATCAGGGATACAGCAAAATACAATTTAATGTATAACATACATATACGGTACCTAAATAAGCACATACAAGTTCACATGCATCAAAGAGAAGATAAAGAAATCTTAGATGGTAAGTGATAACATGTAATAGGTTAATTTTTATAATTATGTTATCATATGCTGCATGATTAGTACATACCATTATACATACAGTATAACTGAAATAATAGGCATGAGATAAAACAAATCTAAAATGAAATTCGTCCTCAGTGCACACATGTCTAAATAAAAAAAATAAAACATAGGAATCCGTGTCAGGGCATAGTTTGCCACCACCCAACAGTCTGTGCAAAGACTGATCTGCTAGGTAACCACACACACACACACAGATCTCCATCTGGCAGACCTTCTAGTTTACATGCATTGCATGCAATCTGCCAACATACAGTGCAATTGCATGCAGATTGTCAATTAACTTAGACTGAGCACAGACACTAAAATGTAACAATCTCTCCAGGCATATAAGCCCTATCATAGCACACAGAAGTCACTTATTCATTTTGTAGTTTAATATCCCGAAAGTGGGCAGTGCATAAATTATATGCAAAGAAAACAAAAAATACAAAAAAGACGTACACAATTGGCTATTAACTATGAAAATAAAAAGGGATAAAAACAGAAATAAACTTTAATAAAGTGTATTCTTTGACAGAAGCATATCAAAAACATCCATAACTCCCCAGTTAAACCGGCTTTGTTGGAATCACCCCATCTGTGACAGACCGCTTGGGTGTTTTTGTCAGTATACAGCTTCCTCTAGTCTGGAACCAGGTATTATAGTGGAATATTGCACCAAGGGATGAGCTGAACACACCGCGGTTCGGTTTGCAGCAGAACATGCGAACTGACAAAAAGTTTGTGCGAACACCGTTAAAGTCTATGGGACCCGAACGTGAAAAATCAAAAGTGCTTTAAAGGCGATAAAAAAAGAAAAAAGAAAGGGGGACGGCACCTTCTAAGTGCAGCATGTATGTTAAAAATATTATTATACAATAGATAAAAACACTCACATTTGAGTTGCTAAGTAGTAGTTTCATCCGCGTGCTCCCGGGGGATGTGGGTGTCACGGGCCAGTGGGGGGGGGTCCTGGGATGTGAGTCCTGTGACCTGGGTCCTCGTAGCCAAAGCGGTGGTGCCTAGGGTCCTCAGAGCCTCCGGGCGGCTAGGATGTGGGTCATGGATCCTCCGTGGAGCGCCGTGCTGACCTGTGTCTTCACTTCCGGGAGTGGGATGAGGCGGGCGGTACTTCGCTTTCGGAGCATGCGTGCTCCTTCATCAGGCTAGCTGGCGGCCATATACAGTGTGGGAACTTATGCCACAGGCACGGGGAGGGGTGGAGAGGTGATTGGGTGGAGGGCGGGACTATGTATAATGACTGGACGCATAGGTAACCATGGAGATGGGGTGTACACAATATGGAAGGAGAGTGAAGGGGGACGGGGAGAGGACGGGGAGAGGACGGGGAGAGGGCGGGGAGAGGGCGGGGAGTGGGGGGGGGATTTAAGTGGTAAAGAATGTGATGTGAATGAATATGTTATGGTATAAAATATATATGTGTATATAGATCGTGGGGTAAGGAGAAGGCGGTCTACAAAAAGAGGAATGATGTATTGATAGTAGTGGACGAGAACAGAATATATATATATATATATATATATATATATATATATATATATATATATATATATATACACGTAAATATATATGAGAAGGGAATACAAAAATGCACAAAACAAGTATATAATTATAGGGAGAGATGGGTGGTGGGTATATGAGGAGAAATGATGGAAATGGAAGGAAACATGTAAAGATGTAATGTATATATGTGTAACAGAATGTGAACATAAAATACTATTTATATAGAATCCTTTCACATATATACACATATGTACACAACTAAAAAGATGCGTAAGATTGGGACAAAAAGGAAGGGGGATGAGGGGATGTGTGTTTCCAGACGGGTATTGGGAATAAGAGGAATACTATGGGGAATGCTGGGAAATAAAATGAAAATAGAAAGAAAGTAAAAATAAAAATAATAATAAAAATAAAAATAAATGTAAAAATAAAATTAAAATTAAAATAAAATAAAATTAAAATAAAAGTAAAAATAATTATAAAAATAAATAAAAAAATAAAATTAAAAATAAAAATATAAATATAAATATAAATAATGGCGAAGGAGGGAGGGAGGGGGAAGGGGTTGTTAGGGGGGAAAATGATGAAATGGCAGGGGGCTGGCTGGCCATGAAACTGGAGGTGTATCGGAGAGGGCCAGGGGGTGCATATGTGTTGTACGCTAGGGCTATGTAGATAGGGGTAATGGGTGGGATACAAGTATACACTCACACTAGTATACAGATATACCCACACACGTATTCCACATAGACAGTGAGTTAATGAGGCGGTGACTAAATGATGGATAGAACAATGAATAAGACAACTGATAAGACAATGGATGAAACAATACATGGTGAATTGAGATGAAATGATGTGATGGGGCAGGGATGTGGTTGGCCTATACGCACGCTTCCCAGATGGATACTTTCTCCCATCAGTAACCATCCCCCATCTGGAATACAGACATATATGTGCGAAGTTTCGCAAAATAGAGGACACCATTAATAACATTAACCAACAATAGTGGGATAAGTTCTTCTTGGAACTGTATTTGAACTACAAAATTTCTCCCAGAGGTCTCAGAAATCAAAAGTATAATTAGAAAAGTCCGCGCTTAAGACAGTGTGAGAGCTGCTGCCTATTCCTAATTGGTACCCCAAAGGGTCCAATATGAAAATAAATAAATAAAATGATAATGGAATAAAGACGGCGCTGCCCTCAATGTAATTAGGTTATATAGGCTAATAAAGTAAGTAAACCCAAACTATATATTCATGATGCAATCTCACTGAATTTGCAGAAATAACCTAAAAACGAAAGATCCAAAAAGGTCAAAAAACACAAGACAGATGCCGCAATCTCACTCCATACGACACTAATAGTACATTAAAAGAAAAAATAAATTAAAATCCTCCCAGTGAGTAAATAAATAAGTACATAGTGTAAGTGATAAAGTAAACTATGATTAAATATACAATATTGTGTTTCCTCAAAACTCAAAAGTTTTGGGACAAAATGGCGCCAGGGTGATATAAATATTGTGCTGAAAAATGATTAATTGGATGTGTGTATAATATTACTAAGGTCTCCATATATCATTACCATGTGTGTATAAGATAATTCCTAAAATTTCCAAAAGTATTGGGACACCATGACACTTGTGAACCACAACAACTTAATTGTGAACCATAAAAAAAACTTTAAAAAACTTTTTTGTGACACCCTGTTAGCACACTCCTGATGGGTTAATTGCAGTTATATAAAAGTGCATACAGCAACCATAAATCCAGTTATAAAAGTACATATTCAGCAGACATTAGTTCCTAAAAGGTCCGTGCAGGGGGTCATCCATTAATAACCAGATGGAGAAGACAAAGTTCAACACTATAAATGCTGTAGATTTTATCCTTGGGGACACACTGCAGTGACTTCCGTGCCTTTCACTCAAGACAGTGACTTTCAGGTGCTCACCCCCCAATGATACCCCACTCACCAGAGATGAACACCCCTACAGGGGTACCGAGCGACAGAGTGGGTGTCCCGGGGCATGTGATATTCACTCCAAGTCTGCTTGCTATCCTCTGCAGCGTTCGATCCTCACCGATACTCCAGGGAACAGATGTGTTCTGATGTGATCAGGATACTACAACCGTTTGCCACCTTCAGCTCAGATGTTTTGTTTAAAAGGGATGACTCTAGTCAATACACGACAGCTCTAACAACTTGTTATTCAGCAGCATGCTGAATGCTGCTGAATAACAAGTTGTTAGAGCTGTCGTGTATTGACTAGAGTCATCCCTTTTAAACAAAACATCTGAGCTGAAGGTGGCAAACGGTTGTAGTATCCTGATCACATCAGAACACATCTGTTCCCTGGAGTATCGGTGAGGATCGAACGCTGCAGAGGATAGCAAGCAGACTTGGAGTGAATATCACATGCCCCGGGACACCCACTCTGTCGCTCGGTACCCCTTTAGGGGTGTTCATCTCTGGTGAGTGGGGTATCATTGGGGGGGTGAGCACCTGAAAGTCACTGTCTTGAGTGAAAGGCACAGAAGTCACTGCAGTGTGTCCCCAAGGATAAAATCTACAGCATTTATAGTGTTGAACTTTGTCTTCTCCATCTGGTTATTAATGGATGACCCCCTGCACGGACCTTTTAGGAACTAATGTCTGCTGAATATGTACTTTTATAACTGGATTTATGGTTGCTGTATGCACTTTTATATAACTGCAATTAACCCATCAGGAGTGTGCTAACAGGGTGTCACAAAAAAGTTTTTTAAAGTTTTTTTATGGTTCACAATTAAGTTGTTGTGGTTCACAAGTGTCATGTTGTCCCAATACTTTTGGAAATTTTAGGAATTATCTTATACACACATGGTAATGATATATGGAGACCTTAGTAATATTATACCGCATCCAATTAATCATTTTTCAGCACAATATTTATATCACCCTGGCGCCATTTTGTCCCAAAACGTTTGAGTTTTGAGGAAACACAATATTGTATATTTAATCATAGTTTACTTTATCACTTACACTATGTACTTATTTATTTACTCACTGGGAGGATTTTAATTTATTTTTTCTTTTAATGTACTATTAGTGTCGTATGGAGTGAGATTGCGGCATCTGTCTTGTGTTTTTTGACCTTTTTGGATCTTTCGTTTTTAGGTTATTTCTGCAAATTCAGTGAGATTGCATCATGAATATATAGTTTGGGTTTACTTACTTTATTAGCCTATATCACCTAATTACATTGAGGGCAGCGCCGTCTTTATTCCATTATCATTTTATTTATTTATATTCAGAAATCAAAAGACTTGTTCATTTCTGGGCACAGATTTAGCCGCTGAATGGTCCATCATATCCAAATTCTGCACTCAGAAATGGATGGAAATCATCATCAACCAAAGGGACACCCTATTCAACTTATTATCGTCCAAATTAACCTATTTTATAGATGAACTAAGATCGTACATTACACCCTTACCCACCTCATGGTACAAAAAACTGAAACTTAACACTAAGTACCAAGAGGATTGCCTCATCAAATGTAAATTACAGAAGATTCGCAGAGACTTTGACGATTACAATTCCAACAGGATTCACTGTTGGAAAAAACCCAGGCGCAATACACTCCCCCCAAACTTAACAACCACCCCAATCTCAACACTCCATCAGGGCAAGAGAACCACACCCCGGTCCCCCTGATGGAATGCGTACCAAGGCCTACCACGGCCCTCTTATCCTGTCAACGCCCCTCCACCAAACCATATAAACCACATAGGCCACCGGCATCTTCCAGATAGCCACAGCCTACACCCACACCAAAAGAGGACCATCATCGTCCACCACCCCCCGTGCCAGCCTCTTCCTCCAGTATACCCGAAACTTCCAAAAGTATAAAGAAGAAACCTCACACTGGCACCCTTATCTCCATCCCTGCTATACCGGTTACCCTCAAAGAGACACAGAACGGCAGTGTCATATCAGATCACAAAACCTATGAGGATCCCCAGTCATTCACTCTAGATTTTGGTATTGGGAATTTACACTTCACACAGCCCAAGATCACCCATGTATCTGGGCCCACTACGGACCACCCCAGTATCCACACCAGTTCATCACCCTCCATCAACAGCCCGACCATCAAATAGGAAGGTCAGATGCAAAGAAGCGAAGCGGAGGTAATATCATGGGCTGTGTAGAAATAACAGAACGAGAGTCCCGGGTAAAGCAGGCAAGTACTCAGATGACCCAAATGACAAACGACAGTGTCGTAGGAAACGGCAAGAGATCCCCTACAACAGGGAGAGGGAGGAAGACCCCAGAGCCAAGCCCCCCTGGAAGTGATGGGAGCCCCAAGGTAATTGGGGCTAAGAACAAGGGCCAACATATACTTGATAATGGACTTCAACCAGGGGGCATACAAAGCCCACTAGTAGAAAGCCGGGATACTATGACGCAATGGGAAAATAGCAGGTGGTCACTAGAAGAGGCACCAGACACAGAGACCATGACTGGAAGAGGAGGAGAAGACCCAAGCCCCGATATGGACCAAAGCACAAGACAGGAACATATAGAAATTACAAGGTGGGACATGGGAGTAAAAGGGGTACCACACGGATATGAGCATGACCAGGAGAGCGCTCAGGATGGCGAGGGGAACCCACAGGGGCAGAATGGAACAAATGCAGAACCAGAAAGGGACATCTGGGAGTTGTTGAAGGCCCTCCCCACCAAAAATGACATACAGGAATTAATAAAAGCAGTTGAACAATCATGTATGCAAGCTGTGGCAAGTCTAAAAGAGGACGTCAGGGATCTGGGATACAGAGTAGAGAGGGCAGAAAAAGAACAAGAAACCATCACACAGGCAGTGGTTGATGTACAAGAGTCCATGAAAAAATATGAAGAGATATTAAATTCATACAGAGACCAGCTGGACGAGTTTGAGAATAGGGACAGGCGACAAAATATACGTATAAAAGGATTAAAGGAGTCAATTACAGCGACAGAATTAGCCCCAGCAGTACAAAAAATTTTTGGACAGATTCTGGGGGAGCAAGCTCCAAGCATTATTGAAATAGATCGGGCACACCGGGTCCCTCTCCAGAACACAAAAGCTGATACACCTAGAGATGTAATTTGTAAAGTTCACAAATACACCGTGAAAGAAAACATAATGAAGACAGCTCGTAATATTCCCACAATTACATTTGAAGGCTCAAACATAGCACTGTATCCAGATATCTCAAAAAGAACTCTTTTTAAACGAGGGTCGGTCCGCCCACTGCTAGAAACCCTACGAAAGGCCGATATTAAATACCGGTGGGGGTTCCCCTTTAGCCTAACAGCTTCTAGGGACGGGAAAACTGCAACCCTGCGAACAAAGGATGATTTAAATTCATTTATAGAGAAATTAGACCTCCCAAAGGTGGACTTTATGGACTGGAGAATAAACTCTTCAAGGCCCCCCCTGCAACGAACAGAAAAGTGGCAGGAAGTACCGGCAAGGGTTAACAGGGGTGGAGCCCAAAGAAGGACTTAGAGGACTTTTTTTTTTTTTCTCTTTATTCTTTTTTCCCAGTTTTTTTTTTGTGTTATATTTATTTATTTATTTTTTTTCTTTTTTCTCTGGGAAGAGTTCTACAGGGTGAAGCCCGGGAGGAGGGGGGAACAGAGGGGGGGACTTGAGGGAAAATGAGGACCTTGTGTAGGTCAATAGGCCAACCCCAATTAAAGGGGAGAGTAATCCTGCGGAATGCAGGGAAGGGGGGTAGCATGCGCATGGGAGGTGTTGATATGCGCAGGCTCCCCGCCCGATTTTTAGATGTACCCCTAAAGAGAGGTTTTTTGTATGGGGGAAGAGTATGTAAGGGTTATGTTTATAACACAAAGGTGATGTATTTTTTTCTTTTTTGCTATGTTATGCATAAGTATGTGTTTAATGGGGTACTGAATGTTGGAAAGGGGGAGGTAATGGGGGGGTGGGAGTGGCAGAGGGGAAGACAGAGATTAAGGACAAGGGAGCAGGGGGTTTCTGGGATAAAAGGAAATGACAGCAATATTGAAAATACTTTCATATAATGTGAGAGGGTTGAGCTCACCAAATAAGAGAGGGAGACTATGGGTGGCGTTGCAACATCTGGGAGCTGATGTGATTCTCTTGCAGGAGACCCACTTCGGGGGCGGCTCGATTTCAGGCCTGCCCCAGAATATACTGAAGCAATGGTATCATGCGGTATCCCCAGTAGCTAGGGCAAGAGGGGTCTCAATTGCATTTAAGAAAACATGCCCCTGGATATTGGAGAACGTACAATGCGACCCAGAAGGTCGGTATTTGTTTGTAAAAGGAGAAATACAGGGGAGACGATATACCTTTGCTTCGATATATGCACCCAATGAAGGGACTGTTAATTTTTTGGTTAAAATGTTTAAAAAACTGGAATAATTTAAGGAGGGATGTGTAGTGGTGGGAGGAGACTTCAATATGGTGCTAGATCCAAGTACAGATACATCCACGGGTAGATCCGCTTTGTCTTTTGGAGCCATAAAAAGAGTTAAACAAACCTTATGCGCACAACATCTTGTGGACAGCTGGCGAGCTCTACATCCAGGAACTAGGGATTTTAGTTACTACTTTAAAACACATGATATGTACTCACGGCTGGACCTTTTTCTGGTGGATCAATACTACCTGGGAAATGTTAACACAAGTACAATCGAACCAATAACTATATCCGACCACGCTCCAATAATTCTGACCATTAGACCAACTCAAATGGCTCGTTCAGAACGAATATGGCGGCTGAACGAGTCATTGCTAGATAAGGAGGAAACAGTGGAGAATCTAAGTATTAAGATAAAGGAATATTTTGAAATAAATAAAATAGAAGGAATGTCAGATCAATTGGTGTGGGAAGCCCATAAGGGAAGTTGTAAGAGGGGAGCTAATCGCCATTGGTGCGCACAAGAAAAAGGAAGGTAAAAGAGAGATAGACGAACTAAGGCCCTAGAGATAAAGCATAAGGAAAATCTCAACCAAACAGGATGGTAGGTGTTTGGAAAGCTTACGAGTAGAGCTTTCACAATGCCTAGAATATAGAGCAAAGAACAAGATCAGGTTTTTTGCTAACAGAGCATACGAACAAGGAAACAAATGTGGAAAGCTGTTAGCAAAACAACTTAAAAAACAACAGGACTCTAGACACGTGCATAGCTTATTAGTGCAAGGCAAGAAGATACTGGACACAAAAGCTATAGCTAAAGAATTTGGTAAATTTTATGAAGCATTATATAACATTGATAAAACGGAACCATCTGAGGGAGGGGAAAGCAAGGATCAAAGGAGGAATGAGATCGATGAATACATGGAGAGTGCTGTTATGTCCACAATACCTAAAGAGGTATCAGAGGATATGGAGCGTCCAATCACGGTTGAAGAGTTGAGTAGAGCGATAGCAGACTTGCCCCCCGGGAAAAGCCCAGGGCCAGACGGGCTGACAAACTCATATTATAAGAAATTTCTCCCAGTTCTGGTAAAACCACTCTGCAGTTATTTTAACTCCATTAATGCTGCGAACCCACTCTCTCCAGAAGCATTAATGGCATATATAACGGTATTACCAAAAGAGGGAAAAGATCCCCAGGTGTGTGCTAACTACAGGCCTATCTCTCTGCTGAACTCCGATACAAAACTACTGGCAAAAATCCTGGCATCGAGACTTCGGGAATATGTAGGTGATCTGGTACATCCAGATCAAACGGGGTTCATAAAAGGACGGGAAGCCAGGGACAATACCATCCGCGCTCTCCATGTATTGCATTGGACGCGACATGGTCCGGATAGAGCCCCAGGTATCACTCTGTCGATGGATGCCGAGAAGGCCTTCGACAGAGTGAACTGGGGCTTTATGAGAGCAGTACTGGGTAGGATAGGTCTGGGGGGGAAAATGCTAGGATGGATCATGTCACTATACGGGAAACCAAGAGGAAGGATTAAGGTTAATGGGACAGTATCCGAATGCTTCAACATACAAAACGGTACTAGGCAAGGGTGTCCACTGTCCCCCTTGATATTTGCGTTAGTGATGGAACCATTTCTACGCAGGGTTAGGAAGAATGAGGACATAGTGGGGACATACATAGGACATATGGAACATAAAGTAGCAGCATATGCGGATGATCTGTTATTTTTTCTCTCCGCTCCTCAGACATCTATACCCGCACTGATGGCGGAAGTACAAAGATTCGGAGGGGTGTCTGGTTTCAAGATTAATTTTGAGAAATCAGTCATCCTTCCTAGTAATATATCAACGGAGATGGAGAGGTCGCTGAAAGAGATGTATCCATTTACCGTATATACTCGAGTATAAGTCGTTCCGAGTATAAGTAGAGCCCCTAATTTACCACAAAAAAAATGGGAAAAACTTATTGATCCGAGTATAAGACGAGGGTGAGAAATGCACAGCTATTGTAAGTGGAAAAGAGGGTCAACAATGCCCATTTGCAGCATCACTGTTCCCATTTGCATGCCTCACTGTGCCCATTTGCAGCCATAGGTCCCCTGAACTTCAAACTCGGTAGTTAAGTGTTCCTAGATGCCCCCTAGCTGCAGCCAAAATTTGGGGTCTCTGAACCCAAAGGGTCCCGAAATGACATTGCTGCAGATGGACACAGTTGACCGAATTTTGGGCCCTGTATCTTGGGGCCACTTAGTGCTAAGAACCCCAAATTTGGTGTGCAAACCCAGTGGAACTAGCACCATAACATTTCCAAAGCTGGGGTTACTAGCACCAAGTGGCTCTGAGATACAGGGCCCCAAATATCAGTTTAGAAAATGTCAAGCACTTTTCTGCAGCAGAAAATGACATTTTCTGATCTGGTTTTGGTGCCCCGTATCTCAGTGCTAGGAACCCCAGCTTTGGATATGTTATGACACCAGGTCCACTGGGTTTGCACACCAAATTTGGGGTTCCTAGCACTAAGTGGCCCTGAGATATGGGGCCCCAAAGTCGGTTCAGAAAATGTCAAGCACTTTTCTGCAGCAGAGAATGACATTTTCCGAACCGATTTTGGGGCCCCGTATCTCAGGGCCACTTGGTGCTAGGAACCCCAGCTTTGGATATGTTGTAGTGATAATTCCACTGGGTTTGTACACCAAATTTGGGGTTCCTAGCACCAAGTGGCCCTGAGATACGGGGCCCCAAAGTCGGTTCAGAAAATGAAATTTTTTGCTGCAGAAAAGTGCTTGACTCGAGTATAAGTCGAGGGGGGCACTTTCAGCACAAAAAAATGTGCTGAAAAATTCGACTTATACTCGAGTATATACGGTATATGGAATAAGGAGTCACTGACATACTTGGGGGTACAAATTAGCGCAGACTATGAACTATTGTATGAACGTAACTATGGCTCACTACTGAAAGAAATAACAGAAGAGCTAAAGCAATGGAAGGGTAAATTTCTGACTTGGTTCGGAAGAATCAGTGCCATAAAAATGAGCATACTGCCCAGAATGGTTTATGTACTGCGCACAGTGCCAATCAAGTTGCCAGTGACTCTGTTTAGGCAAGTGCGTAGGCTATTTGTGTCCTTTGTATGGAATGACAGGAGACCTAGATTAGCCTATGATATTTTAAGAAGAAGCAGAGGCGAGGGAGGCCTAGGACTCCCGGATATATCCACCTACTATAAGGCCATGACTCTAGTAAGAATAGTAGACTGGTGCCAGGACCTAAAGAGGAAACCATGGGTACAGGCAGAAATGTCATTGGTGAGAAGAAACCTGGCAGGAGCTCCATGGATCCAAGGGTCATCGAGGGGGCTGTCACAATGGACATCACCGATGACCCTGAATTCATTAGAAGTATGGGATAGAGTGAATAGTAAGGGTAGATATGCCCCCCAGACCTCCCCTCTGGCTCCTCTGGAGGGATTTCCTTGGTTCCCCCCGGGGGAGGAGACGGGTAGTCTGGGGGCATGGGGTCAGGATGGGAATACTAGATGTGGCAAGTTTGCTCCTAATGGAGCCCTTTTATCACTGACAGAAATGGTCATGAAATTCGGTAAGATACGAATGGCAGAATGGAAACATCACCAAATGAAGAGTTTTCTCAAGAAATCTAAACCATTAAGACCCATGAATTCACTCACAACATTTGAGAGGCAGTGTGTACAGACTTCAGAGTCTGGACATATGCTATCTCGAATGTATAGAATGATTTTAAAGGAACAAGAAAGGACACCCCCATACTTTGTAAAAGAGTGGGAGAGGGAGCTAGGCCAAGTATGGACAGATAAACAAATTAATAGAATGATATCGTTAACATTCACAACATCCATAAGCTCAAAAGTGCAGGAGATGGCATATAAGTTCCTGGCGAGATGGTATAGGACACCAGTAAAACTAGCACAAATCTTCTCGGTATCTAGCGATAGATGTTGGAGGGGGTGTGGACAGAGGGGAACATTTCTCCATCTTTGGTGGACATGCCCAATAATTAAATCATTTTGGGAATCAGTGGCCCCATGGATTGAGAAACTAACAGTGGATCCCTTGGAATTCGGGCCCATACAATATTTGTTCCATGGGAACCCTAGATCTGTCAAAAAGTATAGGGAAAGCCTAACCCCACACTTATTAAACGCAGCAAAAAAACTGATCCCGAAGTACTGGAGGCGGGATCGGAGCCCGTCAGTCATGGAGTGGAGAAATGAGGTTAACATAATAAAGGAAGCTGAGAGGTGGGTTCATGTGGTTAAAAACCAAAAAAAGAAATTTGAAATTATATGGGCAAAATGGGAACAGTGCGACAGGGAGATAACGTAAGAGGGGAATTAATAATGGATAATGGAAGTAGAAACGGTATAGTCATTAAGAAATAAGATAAGCCCAGAAAGAAAGAATTAAACATTAACATGACTTCTCCAATGCCAATTAAGTAAAGGGGGTGGGGGGTAAGATAATGTATGGATATATGGTCTCATTTTTCCGAGGGAGGTCTTCCTCCTTTTTTTCTTTTTTTTTTTGTCTTTCATTCACCTTGATTCCCTTAATTAACACTGAGTGGTGAGGGTAATGTGGGGTAGGGGGTTTGTTTTTCTCCCTTTTTTCTTTTTTTTTTTCTCTTCTCTTTCTTCTTAAATAAATAGGAATTATAATGATCACAATGATTTATAACACGATTCAGAAGAAGGGGGATTTCACTGTATAATTCAGTCTATTAGGTCTACACATCGGGGGGAAGAGTAGAGTTAAACCAATACTAAAGAAGGGGGGAGGGGAAAGAGGCACAATTTATTGATTATGGTCTATAGTGATCTAAGACACGTATTGAATGAAGGGGAAACTCGCTGTATAAACGTAGTTAAGCACCTTTGGATATGGGGGGAGGAGTTGAGCAAAGTGGTATTAAAGATGAGGGGGAAGAATCACAGAAGATTAAGGAAGGGAAGGGAAAAGAAAGGGAAGGGGAAAGGAAGAAAGGGGGAAGAGGGAGAGAGGAGAGGAGAGGAGAAGGGGAAAGGGAAAGGGAAAGGGAAGGGGAAAGGGGTTACTTTTTTTTTTTTTTTTCTTTCTGTGTTATAGTTTGGGGAAGTCACTTACAACTTATAATATTGTTATTCACGTTTGTATGATGGGGAAAGGGAGTTGGAGCAATATAAGGATAGGGGTGGTTGGAGATACTAACAAGGAGGAAGATTGTGTTGTTTTTTTTGTTTTTTTTTTGTTTTGTTCTACCCTGGTTAAATGGGATACATGGGGTAATTGGTGTCTTGTTATTGGATTTTGGGTTGAAAGTAGGGGTATAGTAAGTTGAATGAATGTTAATGTATGATGTATCATATAAATGAATAAGTATGTATTATGTATCATATAAATGAATAAAAAATTTTGATTATAAAAAAAAAACAGCCTGACCATCAAACATACATCCCCACCCCTACCCTCTCTTTTTTAGTTGATCACCCCCCAACCCTGCCCAAAAAGAAAGCTCACCGACGAGGCAGGAGAGGGGGAAGACACAGACACAAAAAGGAGGGAGAAATTGCGCAGACTGTAAAAATCTTCAAGCTCTCTGATCACACCTTATCCATGCCGGAAAAATCTCTACTAGCACGTGGACTCACCTTTGCCCCCACAGCATCTCCCAACCGTTTTACTCTCTTCCTGGATCTAAAAAGGTTCATTAGAAATATCACCATCAAACGATATTTCAACATTCAAGACACCAAGAGAAGTAACGGTACCCCAAACACTACCCCATATACTACTAATGACCACGCTGAATGCAGCACTACTACTGAAGACTCCTCCACCATAGGACCCGCAGAACTCCTAGACCTAGACCAGTTAGAAGATCTCTACACCGATGACCAGATTGAATCTCTAACTCAACATCCACCTACCTCTCCACCAATCTTACACACTAATTTCAAACAGAAATCTATCTTTTACCTTACATTTGCCGAAGGACCATACGTCCAGACCTTCTATCAGGTTGTATATGCTACGAATATATACTATACTATACTATATACTACGAATGTGTCAAACGTCCAACTCGCGCTCCAATCCACCATCTAACTTAACCCCTGCAGAACGCATGGCCCTTAAATCACTCACCAACAACAGGCAACTGGTTATTAAGCCCGCAGATAAAGGAGGTGGTATCGTAGTCCAGAACCGTGCAGACTACAAGCTAGAAACAACAAGACTCCTATCTGACACATCCACATACAAAAAACTTTCCGGAGATCCCTTACCCAAATTCTCCATTGAAGCACACGACTTAATAGATCGAGCACAAGCAGATGGTATAGTTACTGCACCCGAAGCCACATTTCTTAAACATTACTTTTACAAAAGGCCCTACTTTTACCACCTTCCAAAGGTGCACAAAGACCCCACACACCCCCCCGGTAGACCAATAGTGGCGGCCATGGAAAGCGTAACCAGCTACTTCTCTATCTATATCCATCACTCAACCCACGTCAGAACCAATTTTTACTGGAAATATTAGAATTCTGCCTAACCCACAATTATTTCGAATCCCACGGAGACTTCTACATTCAAATACAAGGAACTGCCATGGGGGCCAATTTTGCCCCCAGCTACGCGAACCTTACCATGGGTTACTGGGAGCTTCAATATATACACAACAATAACCCATATGCGCCCCACATAGTCTACATAGATGATGTGGTCATTATCTGGGATGGTCGAGAAACCTCTATCCGATCCTTCGTCCAACACTGCAACAACACCATGGGTCTATCATTTACATCAGTCACAGACAATAACAAACTGGCCTTTTTGGATCTGGAACTCTTCCACTATGAAAACACCATCTGTGCCCAGAATTATACAAAATCCACCTCAGGGAATTCTTACCTACACTTTAACAGTTGCCATCACCCACGATGGGTTAAAAACATCCCAAAAAGCCAGTTCTGCAGCCTAAAACACAATTGCACGCGCCTACAGGACTATGAAACACATGGCCAACTACTCAAAGCCAAATTCAAAGACAAGGGTTACCGAGACCACATCATTGAAGACGCCTGTCAGGTCACCTAGAGGCTGGGTGACAGATGCACAACGTTGGGATCAAGAGTGCACCTCACAGCTGACTGCTGCAGATTGAACCCTGGGAGGTTCAGGAAGCAGGTCTACTGGATCACTGACACAGATCCCACTGGGAGCTAGAGCATAGATTCCCCAGGGCACGGAGTCTAAGAGCCAGCAGGTGTTCACCAGAGCCTTTTAAGGTAAGGATGGACTGCGCTGCAGTCTGGCTCCAGGTCGCGGCCCCCAGGGTCTCACAGCTCACGCTCACGGTAGACTACAGGAGAAGAGGAAGGAGGCAGCAGGGAAAGTAAGGGACAAGCCAAGGTCAGGGCCACAAGCAGACAAGGACAACAGAGTACACTCCAAGGTTCAGGGTCACAGGCAAACAGGGATGGTCGGGAACACGCCAAAGGTCAGGGTCACGAGCAGACAGGAATAGTTAAGAACAGGCCAAAGTCGGTAACAGGAATCAGATGTAGGAAACACAGCAAGTACACAGAGGCTAACACACAATGGTTGATCAGCACTGCTGGCTTGCAGTGCACAGGTTAATATAGTGTTCCCTGATAGGGCCTGGGGTGGGGCCATGCTTAGAGGAGAGGTTACAAAAGCAGTCAGGTGAGGGTCAGCTGGTCTCTAGAGATGAACACATGGAGACAGGTATGCTGATCGACAAACTCTATTGCATAACCATGACAACGCCTTTCAATACTATCTCAGTGAAAACGTGAAGGACAAGAGACAAACCAGTATAGACAACACTACCCAACCGGTCAGATTTGTGACACAATACCACAACAGATTTAAGCAAATGGAAAAGATCTTCTCCAAACACTGGTCCATTCTGCGTGAGGATACGCTAAAACCCACCATAAGTGATAAACCACTGGTCACCTACAGACGGGCCAAGAATATAAAGGCCCAAATAGCACCCAACAAAGTGAAAACAGCACGCCCCACCACCAGTGCCCCGTTAACCTTCTTTAACATCAAAGGCATGTATTAATGTAGGAAGCCCCTCTGCCTCACATGCGCTCATGTTACACATAGGCAAAAAGACTTCCCTCATAAGGGTAAACTATATGTCATCCATTTTTCAATTGTGGTTCAGATTATGTGGTCTATTGCCTCACATGCCCCTGCGGCCTTCTATACGTAGGCCGCACCATACGCCCGCTCCGCAAAAGGTTTGGTGAGCATCGTAACCTTGTAGAGAAGGGCATTAATAAGCATAGCGTACCAAGACATTTTAAAGAACATCATGGGCAAATATCTTCAGGGCTACGCGTGTGGGTTATTGAGTCTATTCCACCCACTCTCCCTACCGTTGAATGCTACAAAGGGTTGTGTGAAAGAGAAAACTACTGGATATACACACTAGACACTTTATCGCCAGGAGGCCTCAATGAAGGCATCGAAATTAACATTCTGTTGTGACCCCAAACACATCCCTGCCCCATCACATCATCTCATCTCAATTCACCATGTATTGTTTTATCCATTGTCTTATCAGTTGTCTTATTCATTGTTCTATCCATCATTTAGTCACCGCCTCATTAACTCACTGTCTATGTGGAATACGTGTGTGGTTATACCTGTATACTAGTGTGAGTGTACGCCCCATAGCCCTAGTGTACAACACATATGCACCCCCTGGCCCTCTCCGATACACTTCCAGTATCATGGCCAGCCAGCCCTCTGCCACTTCACCATTTTTCCCCCTAACAAACCCCCCCCGCCCCCCCATTCGCCATTATTTATATTTATATGTATATTTTTATTTTTTATTTTATTTTTTATTTATTTTTATATTTTTATAATTATTTTTTTTATTTTAATTTTATTTTTACATTTATTTTTATTTTTATTATTATTTTTATTTTTACTTTCATTTTATTTCCCAGCATTCCAGTATTCCTCTTATTCCCAATACCCGTCTGGAAACACACATCCCCTCATCCCCCCCTACTTTTTGTCCCAATCTTACGCGTCTTTTTAGTTGTGTACATATGTGTATATATGTGAAAGGATTCTATATAAATAGTTCCTTATTTTATGTTCACATTCTGTTACACATATATACATTACATCTTTACACGTTTCCTGTCATTTCTCCTCATATACACCACCAATCTCTCCCTATAATTATATACTTATTTTTTGTGCATTTTTGGATCCCCTTCTCATATATATTTACGTATATATATATATTCTGTTCCTGTCCACTACTATCAATACATCATTCCTCTTTTTGTAGACCGCCTTCTCCTCACCCCACGATCTATATACACATATATATATATATATATATATATATTTTATACCATAACATATTCATTCACATCACATTCTTTACCACTTAAATTTTCCTCCCCGCCTGCCCTCTCCCCGTCCTCTCCCCGTCCCCCTTCACTCTCCTTCCATATTGTGTACACTCCATCTCCATGGTTACCTATGCGCTCAGTCATTATACATAGTGCCGCCCTCCAGCCAATCACCTCTCCACCCCTCTCTGTGCCTATGGTATAAGTTCCCACACTGAATATGGCCACCAGCATATCCTGATGAAGGAGCACGCATGCTCCGAATGCGAAGCACCGGCCACCTCACCCCGTTCCCGGAAGTGAAGACGCAGGTCAGCGCGGCGCTCCACGGAGGATCCATGACCCACATCCTAGCCACCCGGAGGCTCTGAGGACCCTCGGCACCACCGGAACAGCTACTAGGACCCAGGTCACAGGACTCACATCCCAGGACCCCCCCCCCATTGGCCCGTGACACCCACATCCCCCGGGAGCGCGCGGATGAAACTAGTTTATATGCTGGTTTTTAGAAACTCAAACGTGAGTGTTTTTATCTATTGTAATAAATATTTTTAACATACATGCTGCACTTAGAGGGCGCCGTCCTCCTTTCTTTTTTATTGTTCCAGAGCTTCTTCTAGCTTTTATAGACTGGCTGCCTTCCATTTACTCAGCATCATTTTATCCTTACATGGACTAATACCTGAACTTGTTGTGAAACATTAACTATCATCACCAAGTTCCCCCCTCTCAGGAACCCCTGGCTATATCCATTGTGCACGATATTAACCCCTTGATCGCTAACTTTAAAGGCTAATATGCAAGTTATTGTCATAAAAATTGTTTGGGGACCCGGGTCCTTCCCCCCACCTTTTTTGGTTATGTATACCTGGCTATATCCATTGTGCGCGATATTAACCCCTTGATCGCTAACTTTAAAGGCTAATATGCAAGTTATTGTCATAAAAATTGTTTGGGGACCCGGGTCCTGCCCCAGGGGACATGTATCAAAGCAAAAAAAAGGTTTTAAAAACTGCCGTTTTTTTCAGGAGCATGGATTTTAATAATGCTTCAAGTGAAACAATAAAAGTCAAATATTTCTTTAAATATCCTGCCTGGGGGGTGACTATAGTATGCCTGTAAAGTGGCACTTTTTTCCAGTGTTTAGAACAGTCCCTGCAGCAAAATTACATTTCTAAAGGAATAAAAGTAGGGCTGTTACTGATTAAAATTTTCGTGTTCGTTAATCGTTTTTTTTTAAATTGATTAATCGACTAATTTCGATTAATTATAACACACATACGGATCCAACTACTTTTAGCTGATGTCATGCGTAGCTCCTCCCCCGTACGCGTTGCGCTCAATCAGAACTTCCTCAGTGGGGTGGGGCTACGGTGTCACCCTACAGTCTATTTAAATAGCACAATTCTGCATCAGGGGGACCGATGGAGAGCTAGAGACATCCATCACCTGCTGAGACAGCAAAGTGTCAGCTCTTTGGAAAAAAGTGCCCTCATCATAAATGTTTCTTGATTGCTGGATAACCAATCAATGTCAGTTCATCGTCAAACTGACTTACAGCCAGGAAAGCCCTCAGATATGTTGATTTTCATAGCCAAGTCCAGGATTTACATAGATGTATTTCTGAATACTTTGACCAGTGAGATCAATCAAATCGTTAGGATCTGTCTTCCTCAATTTATGATTTCATGGACACCTCCCCCCTCCCTTCCCTCCGTTCCAGAGGCCCACGCTGCTGCGGCGCAGGGGTGGGCCCAGAAGCTTGTCTGGGGCCTACCACAGCAGCCGAGGAATGGTCCTGAGCTATCTATTCAAAGGGAGGAAGCTGGACAGCCAAGGAGATCCCATGGGAGGACCCGTCATGGAAGGATCACGCAGTGTGCTGGTCTGGAGAGGGGCCTGGTGACTCGGTTGAAGGACGTATCCTAAAAGTAACTATACAGCATAGTGTTGCCGGGTTGGCTTAAAGGTTCAAGCACTGTGACTGACGTTCATTGCAGAAAACCCATACATCCTGTGGCAGAGGATCATACCGGTTTATCCCCAAACAAGTCTGTGGCAGAGACTTTTGTTTGTGCTATGTACTGGCTGCTAGGCAAGTGAGAGAGGCCTATTCATGCGAGCAAGGAGTGTGTCCCGCGAGGGGAGCGCATTCTATTATAATATTCAAATTCTACCAGGACATTTGTCAAGAACCTTATGAGAAGATATTTGAGTTTCTTCTGCAGTTTCCCTTCTGCCTCTTTCCTGCTATTTCCTTAGTAAATTGTTGAATAAAGCATTGAAAACGTACTCAAGTGTTGGTGCGTGTATCGTCCAGAGGTAAACTCAACGGAACCCCTAGACCCGGTGCCGGTAAAAACAGAGGGAAGGAGAGTGAAGGTAACAAGCCCACTTAAACCAGCAGCTCCACCGAGAGTTAGTGCTACACTAGTATCTGGATAAAGGGGGCCTTGAGAGGTAAGGAAGTCCTCCTCTTCCTCCCGCTGTTCTGCCTCAAGTACCCTGTCCATTTTTCCATGAAGCGTGTGCTCCAACAGGAAGGCAAGAGGACAGTATCACTGATGCATGCACTGTTACTGCTCACCATCCTCGTAGCCTCCTCAAATGGTGACAGGACAGTGCATGCATCCTTGATCAGTAGCCACTGGCATGGTGAAAAAAAGCCAAGCTCCTCTGACCCTGTCCTGGTGCCAGGTACTTATTATGGCCCTCTGCTGCGTGTGCAGCTGCTGCAGCATTGCCAACGTTGAGTTCCACCTGGTGGGTATGTCACAAATGAGGCAGTTCTTGGGCAGGTTGCATTCTCTTTGAATGTCAGCCAGCCGAGCACTGGCATTATATGACTGGCGGAAATGACCAAAGACTTTCCTGGCCTGCCTCAGGAGATCCTGTAAGCCCAGGTACCTACTCAAGAACCGCTGCACCGCCAAATTCAGGACGTGAGCCAAACAGGGAACATGGGTCAAGTGTCCCTGTCGGAGGGCGGAGAGGAGGTTGGTGCCATTGTCACATACAACCATTCCTGGCTGAAGCTGGCGTGGCGTCAACCACCTCTGAGCCTGCCCCTGCAGAACTGACAGAATTGCTGCCCCAGTGTGGCTCCTGTCCCCTAAGCAGACCAACTCAAGCACCGCATGGCATCTTTTTGTCTGAGTGCTTGCGTAGCCCCTTGAACCCCTATGGAGCACCGCTGGTTCAGAGGAGAAATCTGCAGAGGAAGAGGCCATAGAGGAAGAAGAAGAGGAGGGGGTGGCAGAATCACCACTAGCATTTTGGAGGCATGGTTACGGAACAAGCTCCAACAATACTGAACCCTGTCCTGCATCCTTCCCAGCTGCCAGCAGAGTTACCCAGTGCGCCGTGAAAGAAAGGTAACTTCCTTGTCCATGCCTGCTGGACCATAAGTCAGCAGTAATATGCACCTTACTGCTGACTGCCCTGTCCAACAAGGCCAAGACATTGCTTTCCACATGCTGTAGAGAGCCGGAATGTCCTTCCATGAAAATAAATGGTGTTTGGGAACCTGTCACTGAGGTACTGCACATTCCACAAATTCATGAATTCATGAAAAGGGGGCAGAGTCTACCAGCTGAAAAGGCAGCAGTTGCAGTGCTAGCAATTTGGCCAAGTTAGCATTCAGACGCTGAGCATGTGGATGGCTGGGGCTGAATTTCTTTTGACGGTTTAGCAACTGGGCTAAGGAAACTTGCCTGCTAAAATCCGATGTTGGTGTACCATTAGCAGATTGGCCGCAAGTACTTGGGACACCTGTTTCTATACCTTCATTCCTCTCAGTGCAGGTTTCTGAGAGGACTGGAGGTATAGTGGGGTTAGAGATCCCAGCTGATGAGGAGCGAGGAGAGGTCTGCCTAGTTCATTTGATGTGGGTCTTTTAAGTGCTGTTGCCAACGGACTGCATGGGAGGTCGTCGTATGTCTGGTCAAGCATGTGGTGCCCAAGTGGCTGCTGTTTTGGCTACGCTTGATACGCTTCAGACATATGTTGCAAACAGCAATGGTGAGATCTGCTGCACACGTGTCAAAAAAGGCCCACACCAAAGAATTTTTCAAAATATGCGGGGAGTCAGCAGCGCCCTGCACCTGCTTAGCTCTGCAGTGTGATGCAATAGGGTGGCTGCCCCTTGAAGGGCATCCTACCTCATTGGAGATGTGCCTCCTCCTCCTCTTTTCTATCAGGCACCCAAGTTGAGTCAGTGACCTCATCATCCCCTCCCTCCTCGTCACTGGAGCAAACTTGCCAGTTTCTTGACCTTCTTGGGCACCTCCTCTCTCTAGGCTCACTTCTCCCTTCCTCAACCTGGGTACCATCATGCGCATGCTCCTGCAGCATGTACCTGACGCTGTGGTCGAATAGTTTGGGGTACTCCGCCGTGCATGATGGTGGGGCTAGGGTAGGAGTGACTGTTGACATGGAGCCGCTGGAATAGGCCACTATGACAGCTGCATTGGCAGGCAAACTACTCTGAGCCTGGGTGACAGAGGATGTGGAGGATTAGGTTATTCATTCCACCAACTCTTCTGCATGTTGTGGCTCAATAACACGGCCAGCTGCAGGAAAAAAGGACAAGCGTGCCCCACGGCCACGTGCTGAGGATGCACCGTGTCCATGACCAGCACTATTGGCTGTAGACACAGAGCCTGCTTGCCCTCATTTAGTGGCCTGTGAGCATCTGCCTTCCGGACATGCTGTAAATTTTGTTTTGCAAAAAAACACTACACTGTATTGTGTACTGTGTACACCACCAAGAAAGTAGTAGCAACTGCACTAGGGGTGCACGGTACTGTGTACACCAACAGAAGTGTAATAACAACTATGGGTGCACTGTATGTATTGTATGTACCCCCAGGAAAGTAATAGCAAAACTGCACTAGGGGTGCACGTTACTGTGTACACCAACAGAAGTATAATAACAACTATGGGTACACACCACCAGGAAAGTAGTAGCAACTGCACTATGGGTGCACGGTACTGTGTACACCAACAGAAGTGTAATAACAACTATGGGTGCACTGTATGCATTGTGTACACCACCAGGAAAGTAGTAGCAACTACACTAGGGGTGCACGGTACTTTGTACACCAACAGAAGTGTAATAACAACTATGGGTGCACTGTATGTATTGTGTACACCACCAGGAAAGTAGTAGCAGCTGCACTAGGGGTGCACGGTACTGTGTACACCAACAGAAGTTTAATATCAACTATGGGTGCTCTGTATGTATTGTGTACACCACCAGGAAAGTAGTAGCAACTGAACTAGGGGTGCACGGTATTGTGTACACCAACAGATGTGTAAAACAACTATGGGTGCACTGTATGTATTGTGTACACCCCTAGGAAAGTCATAGCAACTGCACTAGGGGTGCACGGTATTGTGCACACCAACAAAAGTATAATAACAACGATGGGTACACACCACCAGGAAAGTAGTAGCAACTGCACTAGGGGTGCACGGTACTGTGTACACCAACAGAAGTGTAATAACAACTATGAGTGCACTGTATGTATTGTGTGTACCACCAGGAAAGTAATAGCAACTGCACTAGGGGTGCACGTTACTGTGTACACCAACAGAAGGATAATAACAACTATGGGTACACACCACCAGGAAAGTAGTAGCAACTGCACTAGGGGTTCACGGTACTGTGTACACCAACAGACGTTTAATAACAACTATGGGTGCACTGTATGTATTGTGTACACCACCAGGAAAGTAGTAGCAACTGAACTAGGGGTGCACGGTATTGTGTACACCAACAGATGTGTAATAACAACTATGGGTGCACTGTATGTATTGTTTACACCCCTAGGAAAGTAATAGCAACTGCACTAGGGGTGCACGGTATTGTGTACACCAACAAAAGTATAATAACTATGGGTGCACTGTATTGACCACCAGAAAAATATGAGCAACTGCACTATGGGTGCACAGCACTGTATACTGTGTACAGCGCCTGAAGATATTAGAAACAGTACACCAGGAACGGCCTGCAGTCAGATATAGCTTATATATATAATACGAGACTATCTGTGTGTGTGTGTGTGTGTATATATATATATATATATATATATATATATATATATATATATTTATTAAATTCACTGCAGCTAACTGAATCACCTGCCTGCCTGAAGTATATTAGAAACAGTACACCAGGAACAGACTGCAGTCAGATCTAGCTAAACTGGATACAGTGGATATATATATATATATATAGATATATATATATATATATATATATATATATATATATATATATGAGACTAACTGTATATATATATATATATATATATATATATAATACACTGCAGCTAACTGTATTCAGTTATATCTGCCTGCCTGCTCAATCTAAATGACACTCTCTCTCTCTGCCCACACCAACGACACACTACAGGAGGCCGACGTGCAGGTGGCCTTATATAGTGTGGGGCATGGACTTAGTCCCCCTGAGCCATGATTGGCCAAAGGCGCCCTGCCTTTGGCTGATTATGGCTCTCTTAGCTGAGGGCGCTGTGATTGGCCAAAGCATGCAGGCCATGGTGCATGCTCTGGCCAATCATCATACAAATAACATGCTTGTGCAGTGAACAACAATAAAGAAAAAATTATAATAAAGAAAAAATAGTGTTTGCTGACAAACAATAAAAACTAGGACCTCACAAATTAAACCATTGCAGTCAATATTTAGGATACAGAGAATCAGAAGCCAAGAAAATTGAGCAAAGTCCATACAGTCAAAAATTCCTGCTGGAAAAATCTTACATAATAGAGATACATAATATACTCCTTACAAACCACTTGCAGTATAATGCACTTTTATAGGTTTCACAATATGTCATTGCCCTTCCCCCCTTTCTCCTTCCCACCTTATCGTTGTTATGATCTTTTGCAACCGTTGTTTTGATACCATATCTATATGAATATATATTGTCTTTATAATTTGTATTTTCATGTGTTCAGTGTATTTACAGATGTATTTGGAGACTGTCTTTACCACCTGGGACCAATCTTCCATCTGCAGTGTTATGGTGGGGCCACTAGGGGCAATGTGCGGCCGCCCAGCGCCACCTCTACCACCCTGTGGATGGTGGCGCGTTCGGTATCCCCTGGCTGCTATGTCGTTGCGGCCGTGTCTGCGCCGACCATCCCTCTCTCCCCCCCTTCCCATTGTGGACGGACGTCCGATGGCCGACGTGGATGGGCGGATGCGCGGTGTCGGACCTCCCTGCATCCAGATCTACTGGATGCATGGGATGGACCACCCCCCTGTCTGCGCCCCCTTTGCGCCATTGGATGATCTGCCCACAGGGGGATGAGCGGTCGGCTTTCCAGACCCGGCCCCTTCTGGTTGCCTGGTTACCCAGACGCGACTGCCGCCCCTCTCCCCGGCGCGCTGTCAGCTGTTCTGATATGCGCCGGTGATTGGGACATGCGCAGTACGCGCCAGCGGCCGGCCTGAATGACGTCACGTCGGGCTAGCCGATTGGTGACTACAGGCGGGGCGGGTGTACAAGAGACGCCGCCATGGCGTCTCTCTGTGTACCTTATCTACAAACCACTACCGATGGTGAGACAGCGGCGTTACGCTCCACCACCCACTTCTGCTCCTTTATTCTTACATGTTCTACAATTAGGTAAGTCTACATTCCCCAGCATCCCTCTTCAATTCCATCCAGCCCAGAGTCTATTGTATATGACACTCTCTCTACTTATCTAACAGACTCAGCAAGACTGGGGGAACTACATAGCTCCGTAAGGAACTTGAATGTGCATACATCTTGATGAAATCTACAAGTCTGTCCCTGATTGACAGCCTTTTCGTTTTTTGCCCCCTGCCTCATTCACCATAATGCTGGGAATTACCACTATCTACTAAAGTGTCGGTTACGTTTGTGGGTTCTTATCCTTCCTAATTATGAGTTTCTACATTTACTAGGGTAAGTGTATCTTTGCCCCTTCAAATCACTTCTAAATATTAAATATATATGCCATCCCCACTCATTATATTGGGAATTACCTCCACATATACTACCTATAGATTATATTTAACACCCACCCCTATCCCTTTTTTTCCCCCCTTTTCCCTTCCCCCCCCCCCCCTTTCCTTTCCGTCCCCGGCCCCATTTCCTTTCTCCCCTTCTCCCTCCCCCCCTTTCCCCCCCCCCCCTTTTCCTTCTCCGTCCTCTGTTCTTACCTTCCCCCCTTATCCCCCCTCCCCCCTCCCCTTTTCCCCCCCCCTCCCCCTTTCCCCCCCCTCTTCTTCCCTCCTTACATCCATCTTTATTCCTCTTTTCCCTTCCCTTCCCCACTCCCCCACCCCACTTTTCCCTCCCCTTATCCCCATTCCTCTCTTTCTGTTACCCCTTCCCCTACCCCTCCCTTCCCCTTTTCCCCTTTCCCCCACTTTTTTCCCCCCTCCCCCCCCTCTCTCCCCCCCCCCCCTCTTCCTTTCTCCTTTTCCTTTCTCCCCTTCCCCCTCCCTTCCAGCCCATTTCATTCCTTCCCCGCCCCTTCTTTCCCTTCCTCTGACTATACCTATTCACTAGTTCATATTATATTTCTCTACTTTTCTTACGGTTTATTACAGATATGTACTATGTTACACCTGTCCCCACATTGCCCTTTCTCCGCCTGACCACTGCAGGATTGATGCTCCCTTGGTGCCTTGTTTAGACAGCCCCCATCTTTTTACCATATGTACTAATTCCTTTTTTCTTGGTGTATACGTTAATGTACAGACATAAAAATGTCCTGGAAATTCTGATAATATTGTATCATTTATTACAGTTTTTTCACTCTATGCTCATGAAGAAGCGCACAAGGCGCGTAACATGTCGAGCCTATGAGCTTACACAGAACTTGACTGCTACCATCACATAGTGTCTAAATCCAACAATATGTACTGTAACTATGTAGATCAATAGAATGTGTTGATCTTTTTTTGTTTTTACAATTCTCTTGTTCTTTCTATATGAACTGACCTATTGTGTATGGAGTGCATATTCTGTGTATATTGTATGTCACACCTAGTTTTTATTCTTTTGTCCTTCCCCATTTTTTAATATAATATTTTTGAAATAAAAACAATACTTTTAATATTATAGTATCTTTACTGTGCCTCTAAAGTCTTGGTGCCTGCCCACACTTTTTTGTTTTTCCCAATTTATCCATATTAGACGTGGCACACATAACTATTCTGTATCCGCATGACCACTATGCGATGATACATATATGATCCATTTAAATAGAGAGAAAGCATCAATCTTCAAACGGTGTGAGGCATGCAAAGGATGTCACCCTGGGGAGCGTGATGTTAAAGAAAATTCCTCCACCTCAAACAAATCTGCCCCTTACCAGATCACTAGATCTCCTGTCACAGAGATCATACGAACAAGTGGCTGTGTCCCCAGCCACTGGGTCTCTGTTGGGAATATATCTCACAGGTCACCGCTCAGAAGATCAACTGAATGAAGTATTACCGCTCAGATCCCAAAGATAAATATAAAAGAAAAAGCTCCATAGCGTGATACAGTTACCGTTTATTAAAAAGAAGAATAAGAAATGCACTTACAGTGTATAAAGTTTAAAACGCCTGTAAAACAATGTATGCCGGCCGGCTCGCAGCTGCTGCCCGTAGCTTCCGGGATCTGCGTTATGTGATGGTGACGTCAGCACACAGCTCCTCCCTACGCCGTTTCGACAAATCTGTCGTCTTCCTGGGGTACGGGCGGCGTGCTGACACACCACCTAAATAGATCCAATCATTGCATGGAAACGCCCCCCTCTGAGATCAAGGCGTCCGAAGCTATCCTCACCATTTTTGAATTGGGCGAAGGGAACTCTTATTCCCTTACAGTGTATGATACGTACTCTGCCGGATTGGCTTGATGAGAAATTGTTCTTTTATTCTGCTGATTTTACAAATTTCTGCCACCAGCACAAGGAACATAACGTCACTGCCTTGGGAACTAATAACATTAAGAGAAAATCCCTAATCTGAATGCAATAAATCTAAACGTACTGTCAGTGGAAATGACTGGAACGTAGGAATACAGAAAATTGTCACTTTAAAATCCATGTGGGTAACATGATGTCAAAAAAGATTATTTGCTTTAAACTTAGGTCATCAAGAAATTAATCAAGAACCCTCAAACCCATAAGGTAAGCAGAGGCACTAGATTTCTTAAAGGTAAAAAGACAAAATGAGAAAGGGGGTCACACCACCCCTGCTCACAGTTCACGGTGGGTTTCCAACTACCTAGACTCAAAATACTGAATGTCAATTAATAATACGCAGTAATCAAACTGATATAAAAACAAAAATCAAAACAAAAATAAATTTAAATAGAAGAACGAATTAAAAAAAATATTTTAAAAAATGGTTTAAAAAAGGGGATAATAACTGACCTCCCCAAATTAATGAACACATAGAGGGCATCACCCGCCCACATTTACCCTAGGCAGATGTTAATGGGATGATATAGTTGTCACCTATGTGCCCAGAGAGAACACACAAATGTAACAAGTTAATTATCAAGGGTTGTAAATCTTAGTGAAGAAGAGCCTAAATTAACCTCCGTATTATGTATACGGGTTTGGTCTCTTAATGAAATAAGTAACGTCCCCATTTGATGTTGATAAATAAATAAAACATTATGGTTTTTAAGAGAATATTTACTTAGTGTATTGTGTACTGAACAGTCTGAACAGCCTGGTTGTCCACCCGGGACTGTGAAAAAGGGGAAGTGTCCTATACATAACATACCCCAACCGGATACCTTGATCTCAGAGTGAGGCCCTTAACATAAATTTTCAACCATTATCAATGAAAGCGTTTACATCAGTATCGATGTTTAGACCATGAGGGGTATAACACCGGACTCGATGGATCCAAACCATTTCTAATCTAGACAGTTCCCTGACCAGAGATCCATCCCTCCAGTGAGCACTATATCTATCTATCCCTAAAAATAAAGTGTTAGCAGGGTTCCGATTATGATGTAATGCATAATGTTTAGACACCGAATGGTATTGGTAGCCATTTTTAATGTTTGTAATGTGTTCACCTAGACGGACTTGCATAGGACGTTTAGTCCGGCCTATATATTGCAACCCACATGGGCATTGCAATAAATATACCACCCCTTTTGTACTGCATGTGATAAAAGGCTCTATTTTATGAACCCTAGATGTACTGAATGATGTGAAGGACTCAGTTTTCCTCTGCTTACTCTTATTGAGTGAGCACATCTGACACCTCCGACACTGATGGTAGCCAGATAAGTTCTAGAAAAAAGACACCTTTTGGGTAGGTGGGTCCACTACATTAGGAGCAATTCTGTCCCGCAACGAGGGGACCCCCCTGAAAACGATTTGTGGTTTGTTAGGCAAAATCGTTTTGATAACCTTATCATTCTCCAAGAGGTGCCAATGCTTCCGTAAGATCTTTGTGATCTGGTAGTGTTGTGTAGAAAAACCAGGAATGAACGGTAAAGAGGGTCCCCCCGAGTCCCCCTTAGGGGCTTCACTCAGCAAGGAGGCTCTGTCAATAGTTTCCACTTGTTCCATTGTTTCAACCAGAGATAAAAATGGTTCCCAGGAGCCTGAGGTGGGAGGTTTGCCCACAGAAAGGAGAGACCAAACTGGAGGAATGGTTCCGGTATTTTAATGGTGCTGGTATTGATTTCCTCCAGTTCTTGATATCTCGTAAAAAAGATAAACTAACTAGATTAGATCTGGAAATCAAGACCCTTAAGGACAGCCTTCTCCCCTACAAAGATAGTGAGGAATATAAAGAAAGGACCTGTTCTCTGATCAAAACTCTTGATAAAGAGGAGAAAGAACAGAAAATTAAGAAACACAAAAAATATAATAGGGACTATGATGATTATCAGGCCAGTTTGGTCTTTGAGTGGCAGAAAAAAATGGTGGCCCACTCCGATTCCCGTATGGAGGCTATCACTCAGGGAGAAGAATGCTCAGGCACGACTCCCACAACGTCACAACATTTGCCTAAAACACATTATACACAACAAACATCAAAGAAACCATCAAACAACACCAAGGGTGATAAGAAAGGGAGAATTGACCACTTCCTCCAACCCCTGGTACATAAAATGCCCTCATATGTAAAAGACACACGACACATAATTAATCTGCTGTCAGAACTAAGGCCCAGTGATCAGACATTATTGGTGACAGCGAATGTCACATCCCTGTACACCATCATCCCTCACCATCTGGGAATTGCCGCAGTTGAACATTATATGAATAAATTTTGTCTTTACATGAACAACAGGCATACATTGTTGAACTACTAGAATACGCAGCTGGCCATAATTTTTTTTGGTTTAGTCATCAATTTTATTGCCAACAACGTGGCGTAGCCATGGGGGCAAAGTATGCCCCCAGTTTGGCCAACTTATTTATGGCCAAGTGGGAGGAGGACGTCATCTATAAGGACCGAAGCCCTTATCTTATGTTTTGGGCCAGGTACATAGATGACGTCCTCCTCCTATGGGATGGATCCATCTCCCAACTGGATGATTTCTTTTCCTCAATTAATAACAATAATAGGGGGATAAGGTTTGTTCATGAAAGTAGTTATGAGAGGATCAACTTCCTTGATCTAACTATATCCAAAGAAGGAGGTATCTTTAAAACCATTTCTTTTTTTTAAGAAAACTGATCGGAATTCCTTCATTCCCCTCGGAAGCTGTCATCATGATCCATGGCTTAAGTCTATCCCTAAAAGCCAGTTCATAAGAATGAGACGTAATTGTACAGACATTAGGGATTACAGGATACAGGCTGGTATCATATCAAGCAGGCTGGAGGAGAAGGGATATGATAAGAATTCTCTGGTTGAAACAATGGAACAAGTGGAAACTATTGACAGAGCCTCCTTGCTGAGTGAGGCCCCTAGGGGGGACTCGCGGGGACCCTCTTTACCGTTCATTACCAGTTTTTCTACACAACACTACCAGATCACAAAGATCTTTCGGAAGCATTGGCACCTCTTGGAGAATGATAAGGTTATCAAAACAATTTTGCCTAACAAACCACAAATTGTTTTCAGGGGGGTCCCCTCGTTGCGGGACAGAATTGCTGCTAATGTAGTGGACCCACCTACCCAAAAGGTGTCTTTTTTCCAGAACTTATCTGGCTACCATCAGTGTCGGAGGTGTCAGATCTGCTCACTCAATAAGAGTAAGCAAAGGAAAACTGAGTCCTTCACATCCTTCAGTACATCTAGGGTTCATAAAATAGAGCCTTTTATCACATGCAGTACAAAAGGGGTGGTATATTTATTGCAATGCCCATGTGGGTTGCAATATATAGGCCGGACTAAACGTCCTATGCAAGTCTGTCTAGGTGAACACATTACAAACATTAAAAATGGCTACCAATACCATTCGGTGTCTAAACATTATGCATTACATCATAATTGGAACCCTGCTAACACTTTATTTTTAGGGATAGATATATAGTGCTCACTGGAGGGGTGGATCTCTGGTCAGGGAACTGTCTAGATTAGAAATGGTTTGGATCCATCGAGTCCGGTGTTATACCCCTCATGGTCTAAACATCGATACTGATGTAAACGCTTTCATTGATAATGGTTGAAAATTTATATTAAGGGCCTCACTCTGAGATCAAGGTATCCGGTTGGGGTATGTTATGTATAGGACACTTCCCCTTTTTCACAGTCCCAGGTGGACACCCAGGCTGTTCAGACTGTTCAGTACACAATACACTAAGTAAATATTTTCTTAAACTATAATGTTTTATTTATCAACATCAATTGGGGATGTTACTTATATCATTAAGAGACCAAGCCCGTATACATAATACGGAGGTTAATTTAGGCTCTTCTTCACTAAGATTTACAACCCTTGATAATTAACTTGTTACATTTGTGTGTTCTCTCTGGGCACATAGGTGACAACTATATCATCCCATTAACATCTGCCTAGGGTAAATGTGGGCGGGTGATGCCCTCTATGTGTTCATTAATTTGGGGAGGTCAGTTATTATCCCCTTTTTTTTAAACCATTTTTTAAAATATTTTTTTAAATTCATTCTTCTATTTAAATTTATTTTTGTTTTGATTTTTTTTTTATAGCAGTTTGATTACTGCGTATTATTAATTGACATTCAGTATTTTGAGTCTAGGTAGTTGGAAACCCACCGCTCGCAGCTGCTGCCCGTAGCTTCCGGGATCAGCGTTATGTGGTGGTGACGTCAGCACGCCGCTCCTCCCTACGCCGTTTCGACAAATCTGTCGTCTTCCCGGGGGAAAGGCGGCGTGCTGACACACCATCTAAATAGATCCAATCATTGCACGGAAATGCCCCCCTCAGAGATCAAGGTGTCCGAAGCTATCCTCACCATTTTTGAATTGGGCGAAGGGAACTCTTATTCCCTTACAGTGTATGATACCTCTGCCGGATTGGCTTGATGAGAAATTGTTCTTTTATTCTGCTAATTTTACAAATTTCTGCCACCAGCACAAGGAACATACCGTCACTGCCTTGGGAACTAATAATATTAAGAGAAAATCCCTAATCTGAATGCAATAAATCTAAACGTACTGTCAGTGGAAATGACTGGAACGTAGGAATACAGAAAATTGTCACTTTAAAATCCATGTGGGTAACATGATGTCAAAAAAGATTATTTGCTTTAAACTTAGGTCATCAAGAAATTAATCAAGAACCCTCAAACCCATAAGGTAAGCAGAGGCACTAGATTTCTTAAAGGTAAAAAGACCCCTGCTATATATAGTTATTGGGGTGGGGGTTGTCTCACATCTATGGTTGCAGCAGCACCAACAATTTTGTGTTTTTCATACACGCACTTTGAATGTTTATTTGATTTGAGGGATAGCGCAGTATTTTTTGATTTCCAATCATCATACAGCAATGCACTGCGCTCCCACAGTGCATTATGGGCCATTACGTGCCACTCGAATTTGGTGCGAACAGCCAGTGTTTGAGTTGAACTCATGTTCGACCCGAACAAAAAGCTTAACCCTATTAGGGACATTAAGCTTGTTTTTTAGGGAGCTTAATGTGGCTTAACATACAAAAAAGACCTTAAATGTTAACCAATTTCCCCCAAACTTCACACAATAGAAGACTCTATCCATGCCAACATATTCTGAAAATTTCAGCTCATTTGGTTAATCACACCAAAAGTTATTCAACTTCCCAAACCTATCCAAGAAGTTTCATGCAATTCGGTGTTCCACAAGGCAAACTAGGGACATTAAGCTTGTTTTTTGGGGAGCTTAATGTGGCTTAACGTACAAAAAAGACCTTAAATGATAACAAGCTTAACCAATTAAGCCCCTTACCATTTGGCTGTCCAAAGACCAGAGTTGATTTTATGTAACTTGATTTTTATTTGCTGTTTTTTACCGAAGATCTCTATAGATCTATTGTGGACCAAAGCAATTTATATGCTGGTCAATTTATCGCTGCTAATCCCCAGCTGACCCTTGCCAGAGATTGGAGACCAATTATGGTTTCTGAATTTAAGACCTTCCTGGGCCTATCCCTCGTCATGGGCATAACTAAAAAGAGTGAGTTGCGGTCATATTGGTCCACTGACCCAATTCACCATATGCCCATGTTCTCTGCCTCCATGACCAGAACACGATACGAGCAGATCTTGGGGTTTATGCACTTCAGTGAACTTCAGTGAACAATGAACTCTGTCATCCTGGGGGTGACCCTGAATTTGATTGGCTCTACAAAATCCGGCCCCCCGTTAACCACTTTGACTAACGTTTTGCAACCTTGTTTACTCCCCATCAAGTTGTCTGCATTGATGAGTCCCTGAATAAGTTTTCTGGCCACTTGTAATTCAAACAGTATCTTCCCAGAAAGCGTGCCAGGTATGGGGTCAAGATGTATAAGCTCTGTGACAGGGCCACAGGCTATACATATAGTTTTATGGTTTAGAAGGTAAGAGATACTTACATAGAGCCGGAGAACTGCCCTGACTACATAGGGAGCACTGGTAAGATTGTGTGGGACTTTGTGTCACCCTTATTCTGAAAGGGGTACCACTTGTATGTGCCACTTTTTAGTCATTTGTTTGATCATCAAATGGCGCATGTGGCACCGTGCGATCTAATCACTGGGGCTTTCCCCAGCGGCTTGTAGATTCCCGGCTTGAGATGTAATAATTTGCTTGCTGTGAAGTGGAGGGATAACAAGAATGTTTACGTTCTTTCCTCCCTTCACGCAGACACGACTGTCCAAATTACTACGGCGACTGGTGTTGTGGAGAAACCCCTCTGTGTCCACGATTATAACCTCAATATGGGAGGGGTGGACCTCAACGACCAGTTGTTGGCACCGTACCTAATTGCCCGTAAGGCCAGACGCTGGTATAAAAAAGTGTCTGTATTCTTATTTCAATTGGCTTTGCTGAACGCTCATGTGCTATACAGAGCTTCAAGACGAACTGGATCCTTCCTTAAATTCCAGGTAGAGATCATCCAATTCTGTGGTATAGATGTGGTACACCAATCTTGGAGGGGCTCTAATCGAATTAGAAACCTCTCTCAGAGAGAAACTCGATGGATCTTCCAGCTCAAGAGCTTGTTCCCTAGAGGAATGAATATTGAGCTGGATTTGAATTGTTTCATTAGCAACTCTTAATATAAAAGACATTTTTTTATATTGGGAACACTTATTAGGTTGACCACTGAGTGGATGCACGGAATATCACAATTTACTAGGGTGATTATGAGGTATGGGATCACATGTTAAAATGGTAAAGGATTGGGGATTCATAATTTCATGTAAAGTGGCCAGCGTCAGTTATATGATGTTAGGCATTAATTATTTTGCACGTAGGAACAGTAATATTGTAGCTTAGAGGTTTTATGGGGAATTAATTTCTCTATTAAATCTTCTCTATCTGCTCTCAATTATTCTTTTTTCTTTTTTATTTAGTTCACACGGGGTATAAGGATTAGGGTGGCCACTAAGTGGTGGTATTGAATATCGTAATTCATTGGGGCTAAATTCCATACATGTGTTATGAGATCACATGATTATAGGGAACATTTGATACAGTGTGATTGATGGTATGTCACATGAGATCATGGATTTTTCCTGTGTGCAGGAACATTAATATTTCAACTTTAGTTTCAGCTTCATATTTATTTATTTTTATTTTTACTTTTATCTTTATCGAGTTTATTTTTATTTTATTTTATTTTTAATTTTATTTTAATTTCATTTTTATTTTAATTTTTTAATTTTATTTTTATTTTTATTTATAATATACTTTATTTATTTACTTTTTCACTTTATCACATTATAGGATATACTGGGGTGAATTATACTATTAGGATTCATAATTTGTAAGTGCTATAAATGCATCGGGTTCTAGAGATCTAATTTTATGAGGAGTTCTGTTGCTGTTTTATGTATATGGGGACACAGGAAGTGTGGAGAAGCCGAGAGATTGGCGCCCGCCCACGTGTCTAATTATTTGCATAAATGAGTGATTAAAAAAAGAAAGAGAAAACCTGCGCTATCAAGCAAAAAATTAATATAACTGCAGCTGCAACAAAACCACAAATATCAATGAGGTGAAAAATTACATACAAAGAAAAAATTGTGCGCTTGCATTAGATATTTAAATCTATATTACTACATGATTATCATAAGTAGATAAACAAATAAATAAAAAATAAATAAAAAACACCATCAAAGTTAATTGTGAGTGATTTAGAAAGTCGCTATGCTACAGAGCAAACAGCGACATGTAAGTCAAATACTAATATTGACCATTGCATACATATAAACCAACAATAAAGTTATAAACTGGTGTGCAAAAAAGAAAAAAACAAAAAAACAAAGGTTATTCCACCCAAGTGCAAAGTCATAAAGTTCAAAATTGCATCCTGAGTCGCAGGAAAAACGCATATCCAAAGTTCATGAATTGCATTCCTTAGTGTGTATAAATATATATATATATATATATATATATATATATATATATATATATATATATGTATATATATAAAAAACACCATCAAAGTTAATTGTGAGTGAATTAGAAAGTTGCTATGCTATAGCATAGCGAACAGCAAACAGCGACATGTAAGTCAAATACTAATATTGACCATTGCATACATATAAACCAACAATAAAGTTATAAACCGGTGTGCAAAAAAGAAAAAACAAAAAAAACAAAGGTTATTCCACCCAACTGCAAAGTCATAAGTGAAAAAGTTCAAAATTGCATCCTGAGTCGCAGGAAAAACGCATATCTAAAGTTCATGAATTGTATTCCTTAGTGTGTATAAAGGAATAAAGGGACGTGAAGGGACCTCCAACCACCAGTGGATCCGAAGGTTGATAATAGATGTATGATTGGCACCTTGACACGTTGGACCTCCTTTATAGCAAGGTCTTGGAAGCATGCAGATTTAGCCCTCTGCAGGGACAGTAGATGTCAACTCACCACACAGCTGGAGATGGTTCGGACACTTCCGCATTGATGTAAACACTCCCTCGTTTGGACTCGTAGGTAAAGAAGGGGAGAAAGAAAAAAGCTCCAATGGTATAGTATGTAAAAAAAGGGGAATTTTATTGCCTCAGACAACTAGGCATCTTTAAAACATCCAAAACATAAAAACATAAAAGCCGGCAAAATATAAAAACAACAGAGACGCCCGTGCTAGGTTACATGGGGCTCTATGGCGATCTGGCGTACACTGCGTAGCCACGCCCTACATGTTTCGTGATAGGTCACGTCTTCAAAGGGGCACGGGCGACGCAGTGAACCATCGCCATTTATAGTACTTCCTTACATTCAAGCCTCGTTTTCATCTGAGTTTCAATTACAATCTGAGCATGTGCAAAGGATACCAAGCCTCGATATGGCTCCCGTTATAATGCTTCCTCTCTATTCAAGCCTCGTTTTCGTCCAAAGAACGAATTACAATCTGAGCATGTGCAAAGGATACCAAGCCTCGACGTAGCTCGCATTATGAAACGCAAACCAGGAAGCTTGTTCCTGAATGTCATTAGCACACTTTATATGGCCAAAATTTTGTTCTCATCTCAAACTAATATATGTCCTCTATTATAGGTCTAAGCAATTAGTAATTTTGGGGTCAAATCGTCCCATTTTACATACTGTAGGACACTACTCCTACAGTAATAGACATTTAGCAACAAAAAAAGGGGAACATTTTGAAAAGGACGAAAAAATAAATTAAGCAAAAAAAACAAAAAAACTGCTAAATCTAAACAATGTTGCTTGTTCTTTCCTCAGACCACAACTACTGTATTATTGAAAAAAATCTCTATATTTGGGGGTTACATTACTAAGAATCGTAATAATCGTAACCCCCAAACGAGGGAGTGTTTACATCAATGCGGAAGTGTCGGAACCATCTCCAGCTGTGTGGTGAGCTGACATCTACTGTCCCTGCAGAGGGCTAAATCTGCATGCTTCTAAGACCTTGCTATAAAGGAGGTCCAACGTGTCTGGTAAGGATGCATCTATTATCAACCTTCGGATCCACTGGTGGTTGGAGGTCCCTTCACGTCCCTTTATTCCTTTATACACACTAAGGAATACAATTCATGAACTTTAGATATGCGTTTTTCCTGCGACTCAGGATGCAATTTTGAACTTTTTCACTTATCACTTGGGTGGAATAACCTTTGTTTTTTTTGTTTTTTCTTTTTTGCACACCGGTTTATAACTTTATTGTTGGTTTATATGTATGCAATGGTCAATATTAGTATTTGACTTACATGTCGCTGTTTGCTCTGTAGCATAGCGACTTTCTAAATCACTCACAAATAACTTTGATGGTGTTTTTTATTTATTTGTTTACTTATGATAATCATGTAGTAATATAGATTTAAATATCTAATGCAAGCGCACAATATTTTCTTTGTATATAAATGAGTGATTGCCATGCTGTGTAGCCAACCCCATGACTAAGTCCGTATGACGAAACATGTCCAAAAAAAAAAAAGAGGGGCGTGGCTACGCGGCAATCCCTTACTAGCATTAGAGGGAGGAGAGGCGGCGGAGTGAGCGGAGCATCGTTGTGAGTAGCCAGGAAGCGCCAGCAGCGAACCGGTGAGGTGATCTGCAGGCATCCATACTCCACACTTCCTGGGTCCGCCGTGACCATTTAGTGGCTCTAGTGTTTCAAAATTTTCGCTGCATGTGTTACCACATTTATCCTGCTTGCTGTGAAGTGCTGTGACTACATTTACCCTGCCTGCTGTGATATGCTGTGAAGTGTCATGCCCATTGTTTTTATGGATCATGTGAGTGCATTGGTTTTAGTTTCAGTTTGTGATTAAATCTTTTAAACGATAATACACTATCTGGAGCATTCTTTATTCTTTATGTGGAACCATCATCCCAAGAAAGGTGTTTGGCACATTGAGCAGTGGATGACTGTGCTCACATGGTAACCCCCATGTTAGTGGGTTAAAGCCCTGTCCGGCCAAATGCAAGAGTGTAAGGCCTCAACAGCTGGTGAGTTTGCCATCCGTAAGGGAGTGGATTCATGTCACTGAGGTGTGGTGGACAGTACGGCACAGGATTGTGAAATAGAGACACTCACTTTTTGGAAATATCTTCTTTTCTCGTTTCTGGCACGATTACACATACCGTATATACTCGAGTATAAGTCGTTCCGAGTATAAGTCGAGGCCCTAATTTACCACAAAAAAAATGGGAAAACGTATTGACCCGAGTATAAGACGAGGGTGAGAAATTCACAGCTACTGTAAGTGGAAAAGAGGGTCAGCAATGCCCATTTGCAGCATCATTGTGCCCATTTGAATGCCTCACTGTACCCATTTGCAGCCATAGGTCCCCTGAACTTCAAACTCCGTAGTTAAGGGTTCCTAGATGCCCCCTAGCTGCAGCCAAAATTTGGGGTCTCTGAACCCAAAGGGTCCCGAAATGACATTGCTGCAGATGGACACAGTTGACCGAATTTGGGGCCCTGTATCTCAGGGCCACTTAGTGCTAAGAACCCCAAATTTGGTGTGCAAACCCAGTGGAACTAGCATCATAACATTTCCAAAGCTGGTGTTTCTAGCACCAAGTGGCTCCGACATACAGGGCCCCAAAATTCAGTGCAGAAAATGTCAAGCACTTTTCTGCAGCAGAGAATGACGTTTTCTGAACCGGATTTGGGGCCCCGTATCTCAGGGTCACTTGGTGCTAGGAACCCCAGCTTTGGATATGTTATGTTACCAGTTCTATTGGGTTTGCACACTAAATTTGGGGTTCCTAGCACCAAGTGACCCTGAGATACGGGGCCCCAAAATCGGTTCGGAAAATGAAATTTTTTAGTGCAGAAAAGTGCTTGACTCGAGTATAAGTCGAGGGGGGCACTTTCAGCACAAAAAAATGTACTGAAAAATTTGACTTATACTCGAGTATATACGGTATATTGTGGACTTTTCACTATTATTTGTTTTCATCTGGCTGTTCGTTTCAAGAACATGCTGAAGCCTAGTCACTAAGGCAGATCATTTTGTTCACTATGTTAATTAATGTTATTTTTTAATGTATTATCTAATGATTTTCACTTTATAACATTTCCTGTATATATATACATTTTATATAATTGTAGCACTTCAGGTTTATAGTTTGTGGTATATCACCACACTAAGGAGACTTCCTAAGTGTGGTGATATACCACACTAGGAAATTGTATTTCACACATACATTTTTGTTGATCACACTATACACCAATTTATCATAGTTTTATGGGTGTACTGGATCCTATAGGACCAGTTTGAATAGATTTTTCTTCATTAAGAGTGTATTGATTGGTTATTTCACTCTATTTATTAGGAATATAGCGCCACTAGTCATCCATAGGGTGTTTTCAGTTTTAATAAAGAGATCATCAGAGCCCTTCTGTTTCCAGACGGTGCTCTGGCCCAACTTCCCAATGCAAATGCAGTAAGCCGGCTGCATGAGAGGCATTTTCCGCATGTCCTCTCTGGTACCCCTACCCAAAGAAACCCCCAAAGAAGATGTCATGTCTGTAAAAAGACGTGACACCCGCTTTTATTGTCCCTCCTGTCCTGACCAACCTGGTCTTTGCATTGGTTTCGAAAGCTATCACACTCTAGTTGAGTATTAGCATAGGGTACAGCACCACACAGTCATAGGCACACGTACACGGGGTCTCGGGTCTCAGGGTCTCGAAAGATGTGATGGCCATCACATTTTGAGAGACCCTAATCTGCAACGTTCAGTTTATAGTTTTTTTTACAGTTTTTATAAAAGTGAGAAAAGTGAACAAAAAACACGAAAAAAAAAAATATGAAAAAAAAATAAAAATTGTTGTGGTTGTATTTTTCTTCTCTCTCTCTATTGTTCTCTCTCTTATGTTCGCTCTCTACTTTCCACTCTACTGTTCGCTCACTATTGTTCTATATCTATCATTTTCTCTTGGTTTTATTTTTACTATATTTTATTGTGCTTGCTTTGCAGGTATGGTATGTTATACTGTAATGTTTGTTTTATTGTTAACCATCATTTGCTTAGCAGGTATGCCATTCAGCTGCAGCGCGGATTTATTTATCTTGACAGCAACAGCGCTTGCTCCCACGATAGATAAGCCGTGACTCCAGCGCTGTAGGACGTGATTTCACCACCACAGTTAAAAAAAAAAAAGCATATATGCCGAAGCATGGGGGCAGCAGGGGTGAAGGAGCGATTTGCTCCTAACTTTTGGGACGGATGCCCCCTTGCTTTGGCATATATTTATTTTAGGCATAAAAATGTTTTAATTTTTTACTATATTTTTTTTTGTATTTGCTTTGCATATATGCTTCGGCATATATTTTTTAGGCCATTCAGCTGCAGCAATGATTTATTTATCTTGACAGCAACAGCGTTTGCTCCCACGATAAAGCCATGACCCCAGCACTGTAGGAGGTGATTTTACCACCACAGTTAAAAACAAAATGGTGCATGTATGCCAATCATTAGAAGTGGGTGGATTAAGGGAGCTATTCTAACCACAGGCTGCATCAAAAAAAAGATTACAATATATGCCCAACAAGGACCAGCAACGTACTGGTATGTTGCTGGACTTTGAGTGGTTATACCAGAATGATTCCTGCAGGTTTAGGTATCATCTTAGTATCATTCTTTTCAGCCAGCGGTCGGCTTTCATGTAAAAGCTAATTAGCCTCTAGACTGCTTTTAAAAGCAGTGGGAGGGAATGTCCCCCTCCTCCTACCGTCTTCCATGGTTTTCTCTGGCTCTCCTGTCCTAACAGGGAACCTGAGAATGCAGCCAGTGGTTCCGCCAGCTGACCATAGAGCTGATCAGAGACCATTGGGAAATTGGGAAAACATTTTATCACACCGGTCTTGGTGTGGTTAGATGCTTTGAGGGCAGAGGAGACCCCAATTTTTTCAAAAAAGAATACCTGTCACTACCTATTGCTATCATAGGGGATATTTACATCCCCTGAGATAACAATAAAAATGATAACAAAATGAAAGGAACAGTTTAAAAATAAGATAAAAAATAAAATAATAATAAATAAATAAAAAAAAAAAAAAGCACCCCTGTCCCCCCCTGCTCTCGCGCGAACGCAAGCATCGGTCTGGGGTCAAATGTCAACAGTAATTGCACCATGCATGTGAGGTATCACTGCGAAGGTCGAGGGCAGTCATTTTAGCAGTGGACCCCCTCTGTAAATCTAAAGTGGTAACCTGTAAAGGCTTTTAAAAATGTATGTAGTTTGTCGCCGCTGCATGTTTGTACGCAATTTTAAAGCATGTCGTGTTTCATATCCATGTACTCGGCCTAAGATCATATTTTTTATTTCATCAAACATTTGGGCAATATAGTGTGTTTTAGTGCATTAAAATTTAAAAAAGTGTGTTTTTTCCCAAAAAAATGAAAAAATCGCTGGGCAAATACTGTGTGAAAAAAAAATGAAACACCCACCACACCATTTTAATCTGTAGAACCTTTGCTTTAAAAAAATATATATAATGTTTGGGGGTTCAAAGTAATTTTCTTGCAAAAAAAATTATTTTTTCATGTAAACAAAAAGTGTCAGAAAGGGTTTTGTCTTCAAGTGCTTAGAAGAGTGGGTGATATGTAACATAAGCTTGTAAATGATGTGCATAAAATGCCAGGACAGTTCAAAACCCCCAAATTACCCCATTTTGGAAAGTAGGCACCCCAAGCTATTTGGGGAGTATTTTGCAGACCTCGCTTTTTGTCACAAAGTTTTGAAAATTGAAAAAAGAAAAAATAATACATTTTTCTTTTCTTTCCTCATTTTCAAAAACAAATGAGAGCTGCACAGTGGCAAATTGTAAAAAGTCCTCTGGTCTTTAGGCAGCCAAATGGTCTGGGGCTTAAGGACAAACAAGGCTTTCTTTTTGTGAATATTGTCCTGCAACAATAATTTTTTTTTTGCAATCCTAAGACTATTAAATGTAATAAAACTAAACAAAAGGCATTTTTTATTTTTTTTCAGCAGTAAATATATGTAAAAAAGGTATAAAACATTAATAAGCAAAGCAAACAAAAACAGAAAAAAAAGTTTAACTATGAGTTAATAAATTAGAAAAGAAAAAATAACCAGGAAAATAACAATTGAATAAAGAATGAGAATATACAGTGCTGATTAGAGAAAACTAAAGGGTTAATAAGGGGTTCAATATTAGGGGTTCAACAAAGGAACATTTAATTAGAAAAAAATATATTTTTTTTTTACTTGTCAAGGTCTCTTCACCTGCAAATCAAAGTTCATCCCTTTGATGCAAAACACAGAACATTAACTTTCTGTGATGTGGTTGTTGATAAACATTGCCAGCCTGCTTCTTTTTTTGACAACTCTTGCTGAATTGTTGGGTACTAAGACAGGGAAGGGTCCCAGCAGCAGAGCAGAAGGACTGGATGTACTAGACACACCCTGATGACATGTTTTTGGACATGTCTGGTACACCCAAAGTCTGAAACTGGTTAAGGATGTAAAAAATGGTTAAATGTGAATAACATTTGGTGTTATTTGCCAAACTATCTTAAATTTTCAGAATATGTTGGTATGGATAGAGTCTTCTATTGTGTGAAGTTTGGGGGAAACATTTCAGGTCTTTTTTGTACATTAAGCCACATTAAGCTCCCCAAAATACAAGCTTAATGTCCCTAGTTTGCTTTGTGGAACACCAAAATGCATATAATTTATAGGATAGGTTTGGAAAGATAAAAACTTAGGCTGTGCAAAGTTTCAGGGCAATTGGTTGAGGCTTAGGCACTTTATTACACGTTAAGCCATTTTAAATGTTTTAGTATGCCCCCGTAGCAGATACATACCGAACACATACTGTGCCCATCCGGGCGCGCGCTACTCTACCGAACGGGTTGTTACCTACCTTTCATTCTTATCACACCTAAATTCTTGTCTTTGTATCCTCTTTTCAGGCATACTGACCAGCTAGGCCAAGGCACACCTCAGGCCTTGATAGTTAGGGTATCGCATTTCCAAGTGAAGACTCTGACTACAGGTTAGAAGGCTGGCTGGAGGCCAGCCTGTATTTGTGGGAGGAGTCTGAGGGGTACATATCCCTCCTCCCCTGAATTGATCCAGTGTTGGCCTCACGTTCAGGGTTCCCACCCACCCGTTTCCCCCAAACCTTCATACATACTCAAACACATCGTACATTTTTTTTAGTTTATAAATTCAGGCATACTGACCAGCTAAGGCACACCTCAGGCCTTGATAGTTAGGGTATCACATATACTTTCCACACGGATTTCTTATTTTATGTACTATTGGTCTTATTTGAATAAAATACTACACCATATACCTTTTCTGTGTGGGCTCCATGGTGTGAGCTTTATATGCAGAGAAAGGATTACCGGCACCTGAGCTGTTGGAGTCTCATGAATATCAGGCGATATATGGATTGGATGTGTATTTTCTCATACATTTCATCTATCTGGTGAGTGCATTCATCTGGTGACAACATGGATTAATTCTGAACTTGGGGACACTGCACATGCATTGATTAATATTCATCCTTGTACCTAATTTTGGGGCTTTGTTTGCACTATTAGCACTTTTTTAAGGAGGAAGATTGATATTCATTTTGCATTTGTTTGCACCATCAGCACTTTTTAAGTATGGTTGCCACTTAGTGGTGATTGTTTATGTAAAATTTTTGTTTTGGTTTAAATTGGTTTTAATTTAATCATAATAAACTCCAGCATTTCATTTATGCACGCTATTAGGTGTCATCTGCTTTTCATCCTCAGTACAATGGTCAGACCGAGAGGACCAATCAAACATTGGAGCAGTACCTTCATTGTTTTGTCAGTTATCTTCAGCTATTATATGTGTATTTAGAATTCCCAAATGCTGCACTGTCACTTTTCATACATGGAATTCCTCAGGATATGGGGTCTCACAGAAGAATGCAGTTTACCTCAATATTTTGGAAAAACTTTTGTTCAGCATTAGGTGTAACTATTAACTTGTCATCTGCTTTTCATCCTCAGTACAATGGTCAGACCGAGAGGGCCAATCAAATATTGGAGCAATACCTTCGATGTTTTGTCAGTTACCTTCAGGATGACTGGGTGGACTATCTTCCCACAGCAGAGTTTTCTTATAACAATTCTAAACATAGCTCCACTTCTCCTTTTTATTTAAACATCAGGTAACAGCCAGTTTTTATTCCTGATCTCCCTATCTCAACTTCAATTTTGCTTTTTACAAATAGACTAACTACATTACAGGAGATTTGGAAAAAATTGTTCGATACTTTGTAGGAGGCATACATCATAGTATACTTCCTACTTTTCATGTGGGTCACAAAGTTTTTGTTCTCTACCAAAAAATTGAAGGTTCATGTTCCATCTGCTAAACTGGGCCTGCTCAAATCAATTCGGTCACCTTTCGCTTATAACTTCCAGACAGTATGGAGATTCAATCTGTTTTTTACATATCACTACTCAAACCTTTGCGTGAAAATCCTTTTTCTGGAAGAATTCTTCCAACTCTTCCACCTGTTGAGTTTCAGGGTAAAGAAGAATTTGTGGTGGAAAAAATTCTTGATTCCAGGATCTTTAGGAACAAATTACAATATTTGGTTTAATAGGAAGGATGTGGGCCAGATGAAAATTCTTGGGAGCCTGAGGAGAGCTTCATGTCCCTAGATTATCAAGAGAATCCCACCAGGAGTTTCCACTCAAACCCGACCCCAATGTCTCTTCTTGCTGAGCTACCTGGAATGCTGGACAATTCCCTGAACAATTCCTTGGATGATCCTGCCTTAAACCTTGTATGTCTTGAACCCTGAACTTGTTGCTCCTCCCATGAACTTCCTGATTTAAGCCACTTCCTCTCTCCAGCCAATATCTCGCTCCTGCTTATCCGCTACTGGACACCGCCTTACCCCCTGGTAGGGTGATCCTGAGGACCGCAACCAGTGGCGGCTGGTGAATTGTTCTGGGGGGGGGGGCGCAAACCCCACCAGTTTTAATAAATTTCCCCAAGTACGTATCCTTTAAATAATTCATTCCCAATTCTGGGAAGAATCGTTCGTTCAGATCGTTGCATGCATGGCATTATCAGAGCAGAGGGCCCAGCATGCATTGCAATTGGTTCTGAGATCAAGAAAACCCTTGATCTGAATGCACATAAGAAAAATTAGGAAGTTGCATGGTCCCAAAATCAGTGTGCTAGCAGTCAATGAGCTGAGGATGCCTTGAGATAATAGCTCAGGCCTACAGAGCTCAGAATGCACTTGGTGATGGAACACAGCTGGGAAAGTTAGCAGTTGCTGGGAGGGGCAGCTGGACCACTCTGCTAGATAGAGAATCCGATAGGGAGGAAGGCTGAGGGCACACACACACTGTATCAGGACAAGGACAGAGGGGGATCCCTCAAATCCAGGAAGGAGGGGGGCACACATCGCCAGGGTTCTGGCGATGTGATTCCAAGTCCTGCTTTGCTTACATTCCCTCCTCCCCCACCTGCCTGCCATCGCCTTCCACCTGCTTGGAAAGAAAGATTTCGGATTCGGGGGATGATGGTGGAGTGGCAAGCTGCCCCTAATAGTAGCTCGGACATCTGAGACATCTGTGACAGCTGCTGTCATCCTCCTCCATCTATTCAACCATCCATCCTGGGGATTCTCTGCAAGGAGGGGATCTGGGGAGACGCTGCCATGGGGGACAAACCATGCCTGTCCTAAATGGTCACTCGGCACCCAGGCGACACACAAGCGACACTCTGCTCCCGACAGTCCCCTTCACAACAGGCACAGAAGGCAGGTCCTCCTATACATGACATATACAACTGTCCCTGTCCTAGGAGATGAACAGTCCCATCTGATAAAAGGTGTATGGAGGGAGAAGTTGTGACACCTGAGGAGTAGGTAGCTGTAATAAATGTGAAAAATATATCCGCGCTTAGAATAATAAAGCAACCAGCAGCTGTGCACTATAACCCAGATACCAAGCACAGAAATAATGTTTAACCAGGGCATTTTCACCCCCTTCCTGTCCAGACCAATTTTCAGCTTTCAGCGCTGTAACATTTTGAATGACAATTGTGCAGTCATGCAACACTTTACCCATATGTAATTTAACCTCCCCCTTCCACCCCATCCCTGATTGGCATTGGGGTGCTGTTGTTGGCCTACCCATCACCTATGGGGGTTAGGGGAAGATTGTTGTACATCACTATGTGAACCAGGGGCGTTGCTAGGTCTGCAAAAGATCTTGGGCTAGAGCCCATAGCCCATAATAAAGTGGTTCAACTCACCATACTGCAGAATCAGTGGGAGCCCCGAGCGTGTCACTTGCCACATCTCCTGCCACCAGATGCAGCGTGTCACTTGCCACCATCACCTGTCACCAGATATAGCAATTTACTTGCCACTGTCAACCTGCCACCAGATGTGGATTTTCACTTGCCACTTTCACCTGGCAGCAGATGTGAATTGTCACTTGCCACGTCACCTTCCACCATTTGCAGATTGTCACTTGCCACATCTCTTGCCATCATTTGCAGATTGTCACTTGCCACATCACCTGCCACCATTTGCATGTAGCATCCTCTACCAGAAGGTAGGTGCTAGTAAGGGTTGTTTTACTAGGTTTATTCAGCACAGGAAAATTTAGGCAGTTTTATGCTGCGCGCTAGGCCTGTCTGTTGTGATTCTGGGGCTGGGGTTTTGCAAGTTGGACTGGCTGGGAGCAGTAGTCCATTTCCTAGAACTTAGACTTTAACCTACTAAGCCTCCAGGGAGAAGTTCTGCAGGCCTCAGGCCTAGTAGCAGCGAGTCACCAGAGCCAGTAGAGGGGCTTATTCAGAGTGAGTTCTTCATACCCATTAGAAGAGGATTGTTATACCCTAATGTAATTACAAGTTGTGCAGGAGGAAACCAAGAGTGCAAGGAGAAGCGAGTTTGGACAGGTGGTGTAGAGAACTAAGATCATTACTTTTACACGGTCAAAAGTGATGTTTCTGGCCTCACACGGTAATGCATGGAGAACCCATAGTCTGCATGGAGATGCAGGGAGCAATGTCTGCATAGGAGATGCAGAGGGAGTAACAGTCTGCAGGGAGCTGCAGGAGAAGATTTCTACTTAGTTACGTGTGCACATTCCATCTTCAGGCTCTAAACACATCAAAGTATACTGAAACTGTAAATATGATGGCAATGATTTATCCTATGGGCATCCCATACCCCAATCCCTATCCAAGTTGTACCCCCCAATAAAACAACAAAAACAAAGCTTCCAAATGACTGTTCATTGTCTCTGGAAAGGTTGTATGAAGTCTGGCAGTGGGGTGATTTGGCGGATTGTTTGTCAGTGGTGCTATCACCATGGCTACATGCAGATTGTCACTTGCCACGTCTCCTGGCACCATTTGCAGATTGCCACATCTCCTGCCACTATTTTCAGATTGTCACTTGCCACGTCACCAGATGTGGATTGTCACTTGCCATGCCAGCCAGTGCCACTAAATGTGCATTGACGCTGCATTGGTGGCAGGCTGACAGCACTGGTCCATTTAGTGAGAGCAAGAGAGCGGTGATGCGGGGCGGGCAGTGAGAGATGATGTCATCTCGCTGCTCCCTGTCGCACCTCCGACATTGAAGCAAGGGGGTCTGGCTACAAAATGGAGCTCCACGATGACAGGAAGCACGTAACCTCCACTCCACCATGCTGTAAGGGCAGAAGAGCGCTGATGTGTGGTGGGCAGTGAAAGATGATGTCATCTCTCAGCTGCTCACTACACCTCGCTCCCAAATTGAAGAGGCCCGGCTGTGAAGAGCGCTGATGTGGAGCAGGCAGAGAGAGATGTCATCTCTCGCTTCTCTCCTCTCCTCTGCCTCTCTCATGCAACCAGCCCACCCGCCGCAGCAGCCGCAACCCGCTGGTTAGGCAGGGACCCTGTGGCAAGAGACTTGGGCTATGGGCCCCAGATTTGGGGCTATAGCCCCAATAGCCACCCCCTAGCAATGCTCCTGATGTGAACCATAAAAGGAAGAGTAATTTTGATTTCTTCTATGGGTACCAGAGACAGGGGGGCTGCCGACAAGGGTGCTATGGTTTGCCACCCTTGATCAAATTGTGGTACTGAATTGGTTACCGGTATAATTTGCCATTTAAAAAAACACATTATCTTTGTAGTCCTTAACATCTCTATATTAACTTTTTTTCTTGTTTTTTTGCTCTAATTCCTTTTTAATAAGTTTAGCTTTTAATGCCTCTGATTTATGTGTATACTATGAATCATTTTTAACCACTTCAATACCAGGCACAATTGCGCGATCATGCAAACTGTATCCAAACTAAATTTTTATCATTTTCTTCCCACAAATAGAGCTTTCTTTTGGTGGTATTTGATCAACTCTGGGGTTTTTATTTTTGTTAAACAAACTAAAAAAGACCGAAATTTTTGAAAAAAAACTTTTTTCTTTGTTTCTGTTATAAAATTTTGTTTTCTCCTTCACTGACGGGCACTGATGAGTTGGCACTGATATGTAGAATTGACAGGCACTGATAGCCAGCACTAATATGCAGCACTGATGGGCACTGACAGGTGGCATTGATGGGCACTGACTGGCGGCACTGATGTGCACTAACCAGCGTCACTGATAGGCGGCACTGATTGGCACTGACAGGTGGCATTGATGGACACTAATAGATGGCACTAATGGGCAGGTACTGACCGTTGTGTAAATGCTGGGCACTGATTGGCACTGTGATGGGAACTGATTGGCACTATGGTGAGCACTGATTTGCACTGTGGTGGGCACTGATTGGCACTTTATTGGGCACTGACAGGAGTTTATGGGGCACTGACTGGCAGCTGCTGGGCTGTGGGGCTGTGCTGATAATCAATGTGCTGATTATCAGCACAGACCCCCCCTCTGACAGGGAGAGACGCTAATTGGCTTTTCCTGTCAGCTCGGACCGAGGAATGGTGTTTACCGCCATTCCTGGTTCACGCGATGATCAGCTGTGATTAGTAACAGCTGATCACGTGGTAAGGAGCCTCCACCAGAAGCTCCTTACCATGATCGGAGATGTGGTGTGTCAGACTGACAGACTGACACGCAGCTCTCCAGATCGCCGCGCTGCGCGTGTTGTCCTGCTGGACGTCGTATGATACCCAGTCAGGATAACGGAACCACCGGAAGTGGTTAAAGGGGATTAGTTTATTTTTAATGACATTAATTTCAGAGTCTCAGGGTCAGTTTTCATGTCTTTTTAATTATTAAGAACCTAAGAAAATTAACTACCCTGTTTCCCCGAAAATAAGACCTAGCATGATTGTCGGTGATGGCTGCAATATAAGCCCTACCCCCCAAATAAGCCCTAGTTAAAGTCCTTGTAGGTCTTATTTTCAGGGTAGTGCTTATTTTTGGTGAAACGGGGTGGGGCTAATTTGGGGGGTAGGGATTATATTGCAGCCATCACCGACAATCACGCTAGGTCTTATTTTCGGGGAAACAGGGTACTGCCTTGTTGAAACATTTAAACCACTGTCCTCTTTTTGGGGACTGACTTCCCATTTGAGGCTTCTGGGAACCATATTCTCTTTAACATATTCTTCCAAATATGCTATGCCCCATCTTGTATGAATCTCTGTGATGGTTAAGTTTTTTAATCTTATAAAACACCCAGCAAGGTCATCTCTAGTGTCATCATTACCATCAAAAAAACCCAAGGTGTCTGTTATAAGTTGGGAATAGAGAATCCAATAGGGAGGAAGGCTGAGAAATACCATATTTATGAAAAACCAGCAGCAGAGATTGTTTATCGAAAATCATGAATAGATGTGAAAAATATATCCGCGCAATAGAGTGCAATTTATGCAAATAGCACAATGCATGTGATATGTGCAAAAACAACCAAGTTTATAATAAAATGCAATCATTTGAATATCAATAGTATAAACATACATATATATAAATGTTAAAATGTATTATTCAGATCCCCAGGGAAAATATATTTTGGTTATTCAGACCCCCAGGGAAAATATGTTTTGGCTGTATTTTGTTGTGGGGTCAGATATATTATTGTTAATATGTATATTCCTCCTCCCTTTTCTGGAGCCCTATTATATAGTTTGTATAGTTTGCTGGAGAGGATCACCTCCTACTGCCCAGCTAAATTATTATTTATGGGAGATTTTAATGCCATACCTGACCCTGCTTTGGATAGGCCAACTGCCCCTAAATATTTTTCTGTGGACCTTTCTGCTTGGGCTCAGGTGGCAGGTGTACTAGAGGTTTGGCGAGGTTTGGAAGAATCCTTTAATCAGATCTTATTCCTGTTTTAGCTGATATAATAGATGCCAAGTGCCTAGTGGGTTATCTGATCATGCCCCATTGCTACTTACACTTCGTCTTCCCCATTTTCATGACACAGCCTAATGAAGATTGGGAACCCATTGGGTGCCACATCCCGATGTTATTGATAAAATCTGTCCCTCCATATAGAATACTGGGAGTTTAACCACTTGACCACTGGGCACTTTTAAAAGCTATAAAAGAAAAAAGACTGAAAATTCTGTTAAAAAAATGCATTTTTCTTTGTTTCTGTTATAAAATTTTGCAAATTAGTGGTTTTTCTTCATAAATTTTGTCCAAAATTTATATTGCTACATATCTTTGGTAAAATAACCCAAATTGGTGTATATTATTTGGTCTTTGTGAAAGTTAGAGTCCACAACCTCTGAATATTGATCACACCTGAAGTACTGACAGCCTCATTTCTTAAGACCCTAACAAGCAAGGAAAGTACAAATACCCCCCAAATCTACTTTTTGGAAAGTAGACATTTGCTGTGTAAATACCACACTAAGTACAACATATATATAATTAAAGGATAACATTGAGTACTAGAATGATGGTATTCACACTTCCTGTGTAAACAGGAAGTGGTCATGTACAAGGAAGTAACAGCAGTGGATGTAATGTCTCAAAATGAATACCAAGATGGTGATATGAGTACTTCCTGTAGAAACAGGAAGTGATCTCATATTGAGAGCATCAGGTGTTCTAGGGGCATACATTTCTCAAATCTAATTTGACTACCAATTACACTTTTGTGAAGCACTGTAGTGGCTTGGATGAGAACTGATGTGGCATAGATGAGCATTAATGTGGATGGATGAGCCGTGGATTTGGATGGGAGTGCCAAAATGGCGGTAACAGCACTTCCGGTTCCGGCGGAAACAGGAAGTGATGGAAATTATTACTGAGCCACATCTCAACCAACATTCAGATACAGAACCTTGACCCAACCATATTACCAATCTAATACATGTACGTCAAACTATGGTCAAGGCGGGACTTAATGCATAAAAGACAACCAGTCACGGGTGCCACTAGCTTCTGATGATGCCCAGTGGGAGGGGAGAAACGCGTCAAGCTGAGGAGACTTAGTGACGGTTGTTTGCACGCCAAGGCGGCATTTTTCTTCAGGATTTTAAAAGTTTTGATGTAAGTGTAATGATTTTGGATTTTTTATGAATAAATCTAGCAGTATTACACTATATACCCTTTTCTCTTCATTGCCATACGTCTAAAATGGATATCCGATCACTGTGAAAGCTGGAAATGTTATAATTAAATTTGGATATATGATACTCCAGACGCTTCTAATATACCGGTGGAAGGAAGGTGTCATTCCCACACAATGATCACATCCAACAGCCCAAGCCATTGACGGGAGTTACCATCCCAATATAATAACAGGCAAATTTAAAGATTATTGCTGGTGAGTGGGGTCCCAGGAGGGGAGCACGGAGTGTCACCTGAGAACCACATCAACTGCGTATTTTGCACAAGTTCAACACACTATTTGGATGGACTTTATATGATTGCCCTTTATTTGTTTTGCACTATAATTGCACTGAGCACTTTATATTGTTAAATGATACCATGCCATTGAATACATTGATGTTGGCACTTTATTATTAGATATTTTATTAGTGTTTATTGTTTACAGGAGCAACGCTGAGTATAACAACTATTTTTCATTCCAATGTATTTAGTAAGTGGCATGATGAGTTTTTTAAGTTGTAATTTTTTCTCACAATTCTTTGCAAAATAAAGTTTGTTTTGTCTTTTTCCTTTTTTTCCCACAAAATTGTCATATTAGCGGGTTATTTCTCACACACAACATATGCAAACCACAAATTACACCTCAAAACACATTCTGCTACTCCTGAGTATAGTGATACCACATACATGAGACTTTTACACAGCATGGCCAGGGAGCACAGTCAGGTGTTCTAGGAGCATAAATTACACATCGAATTTCCTTACTACCTCTTGCACTTTTGAAGGCCCTGGAAGCACCAGCACAATGGAAACACCCTAAAAATGACCCCATTTTGGAAAGAAAACACCCCAACCTATTATCTATTAGGCATAATGAGTCTTTTGACCATGTCATTTTTTTCTACAAGTTTTTGGAAAATGTGGAAAAGAAAATGAAAACTCATTTTTTTTTTTTACACAAAGTTGTCCATTTATACAATATTTCTAACACATAGCATGTGCATACCAAAAATTACACCCCAATATAGATTCTCTTACTCCTCCTGAGTATGGCGATATCACATGTGAGAGACTTTTATACAGCCTGGCAGAGGCCCAACATGCAGGGAGCAGCATCAGATGTTCTAGGGGCATACAAATCTATTTTGACTACCAATTACACTTTTGTGAAGCACTGTAGTGGCTTGGATGAGAACTGATGTGGCATGGATGAGCATGAATGTGGATGGATGAGCCGTGGATGGGGATGGCTGAGCAAGGTTGAGCCATCTTGAGGGGATGGTTGAGTATGTCTAGGTATGGCTGAGTACGGCTGGGTATGGCTGAGAATGGCTGGGTACCCAGGACATCAATGTATGCCCTCCCAGAGTTATCGAGCCGAGCTGTAGCCGTCATTCAGCTATGGCCCGGGGGTTAAGTGTAGTCCTCCACTCCCGCAAACTCCAGCATGGGATGCCTTTAATGCTTACACTCGAGGACCAATATAAAGGCTGTTCACAGGGTTTAGCGAGCAAATGCTGATGCCTTTTAGGCCTCGGTGGAGGAGCAAACAGCTCAATATGCTACTGATCCATCAGGTCAATTTCAATGGTTTACTTTATGCAAAACAAGCTTTACATCTTCATATGACAGAGGCCAGTCACGAGGATGGATCTTTTTAAACAGAGGTCTTTTGAGCACGACCGTAATGGTCGTTTTCTGGCCATGATGGCTCAACATGAGCAGTCTACCACTTCGATCTCTGAAATACGTACCCCTTTAGGGGATACGGTTTCTTCACATTCTAACATCTTAGAGGCCTTTCGTCAGTTTTATCAGACATTATATACATCCCAGTTGACCCCAGACTTTCTGCCTGCTGATTTGGCGGCTGGTTATCTGACACGGAGAGAGAGGCTTTAGTACGTCCCATAACACCGGAGGAGGTTCTGCTAATCATCGGTTTCCTCCCTATGTGGAAGTCACCGGGACAGGATGGTCTTCCTATAGAATTTTATAAGGCTCATGGAGACCTTCTTGCTCCTCTTCTTGCTTCTCTCTACTACCATTGTCTGAAGGAGGGGGCTCTGCCAGATTCAGTGAGTCACACATATGAGTGTGACTCATATTGACTCATATTGACTCAGTATTGACTCATATTGACTCATATTGACTCAGTGTGACTCATATTGTCTACAATCATTGATTCAGACCAAATGGGGTTTATGGCTGAGAGGGCCACAGATGTGAACTTGCGTTCCAGGGTTGTAGCCTCCTTAGATATAGAGAAGGCCTTTGACACTATCGAGTGTTTTTTTCTGTGGGAGTAGGGATGAGACGAACACCCCCCGGTTCGGTTTGCACCAGAACCTGCGAAAAGACTGAAAGTTTGCGCGAACTTTAGAACCCCAATTAAAGTCTATGGGACTCAAACGTTCAAAATCAAAAGTGCTAATTTTAAAGGCCAATATGCAAGTTATTGTCCTAAAAAGGGTTTAGGGACCCGGGTCCTGCCCCATCAATGCAAAAAAAAGTTTTAAAAGGGCTGTTTTTTCGGGAGCAGTGATTTTAATGTTGCTTAAAGTAAAAAAAAAAGTGAAATATTCCTTTAAATATTGTACCTGGGGGGTGTACCTGTAAAGTGGCGCGTGTTTCCCGTGGTGCACAAAATGACATTTTTAAAGGAATAAAAGTCATTTAAAACTGCTTGCGGGTTTAATTTAATGTCGGGTCCCGGCAATATGGATGAAAATCAGTGAGACAAACGGCATGGGTACCCCCCACTCCCCAGTCCATTACCAGGCCCTTTGGGTCTTGTATAAATATTAAGGGGAACCCCACACCCAAATTAAAAAAAGGAAAGGCGTGGGGCCCTCAGGCTCTATATACTCTGAACAGCAGTATACAGGCGCTGCAAACAAGACAGGGACTGTAGGTTTGTTGTTAAGTAGAATCTGTTTGTAATTTTGAACTGGTACATTTTTAAAGTGTAGCTCCAGCCAAAAAATCTATTTTTAAGCTTTTTGGAAAACATAGGGAGGGGTTATCACCCCTGTAACATTTGTTTTGCTGTCTGTGCACCTCTTCAGAAGATTTCACCTCACTTTCTGTCCCAATGACAAATGTTTTTTGAAAATTTGGGGGTTTTAGTGAAACAAGGATTGGTGATAAAGCATCAGTGAAGAGGAGACACGTTTTTCCCATATTTCCTTCCTGTTGTCGCCTTCCGTTTGCAAGTAGGAGACAAGTTCAGGTATTAGTCCATGTAAGGATAAAATGATGCTGAGTAAATGGAAGGCAGCCAGTCTATAAAAGCTAGAAGAAGCTCTGGAACAATAAAAAAGAAAGGAGGACGGCGCCCTCTAAGTGCAGCATGTATGTTAAAAATATTTATTACAATAGATAAAAACACTCAGATTGTAAGTTGGATGTTTGAAAGTAAGGGCCTGCCCTATGCACTCTGCAGAAATTGGGGCCTTAGGTGTTTGTGTTGCCACAACACTGTAAGCCCTCACAGTTACTCTTGGTGGGCGCAGGAATGGGCCCTGCTGTGAAATATTAGATCAAGAATTGTAATTACATGTCCCTGTTGAACAGGGGCAAAAAAATTGGGCCTTAGGGCACAGCTGCCACAACACTGCAACCCCTCTCAGATGCTATCGTTGGAGCACAGGAATGAGCCCTGCTGCTAAGTATTGCATCAAAAATTGTAATTACACGCCCCGTTAAACAGGGGCAGAAAAATTGGGCCTTGGGGGGTGTCCAGAACCAAAAATGTTCTTACAAGCTATCAGCATGAAAATTGAGGAGGAAAAGGATTGTAACAGGATAGTCACTCAGCATCAGCATAGTGACTTGAAGTGTCTTGAAGGGATCTCACATTAAAAAAAAAAAATCAAATCGGTCACATCAGCATCAGGTGCTTGGTAGCTGGTGATCCAAGACTGATTCATTTTTATGAAGGTCAGCTGATCGACCGATTTGGTGGACACGCGCAACCTGTGATCAGTTACAAAGCCTCCAGCAGGACTGAATGTGTGTTACGAAAGAATGCTGGATGTAGGACAGGCCAGTAGCTCAATTGCATACTGTGTAAGCTCTGGTCAGTGATCCATCCTCAAGACCCAGTAACCCAGAGGATTTTTGGTGAGAAAGGTGTCCAAGTCTGATCTTCCCCTAGGTAATCCTGCACCATGTGAATCAGACGCTGGAAATGGTTGCTGGAACCGATCAGACCTTGGGGCTGAGGACTAAAAAATTGTCTGAACGCATGGGTCAGACGGCCACCTTCTCCATCGCTCCTTCTGTGACTGACCGAAGCCTCAGCAACAAGTTGTCCAGAAGGACCAGGAAATTGTAACCTCCCAGGCTCTGGAAATGAGTTGCACAAACCTTTCTGCAAGGCCTCCTGAAGATATTTCATCCTCTGCTCCCTCTGCGATGGCAACCTTACCCTGTCCACAACCTTACCCAGCCAGTAATCATCCCTCCCCTTAATACCACGAATACGAGGATCCTTCCGCAGGCTTTGCAGGATCAGGAAGGCCATGCAGCGTAGGTTTGCTGAGGCATTCGGTCCAGAGTCCTCTGGGTTACTAAGGACAACATGATCCGCAGCCACCTCTTCCCAGCCACATACAAGTCCATGGGTTTCTTTGGACTGTAAATGATCCCTTGAAGACTGCTGCTGATGCTGAAGTGCCAGGCTCCACCTCCATGCTGACACATTCCTCCTCCTCCTCTTCCTGTGTGATCAGCGGGCACGCAGAAACACTGTCTGGATAAAGTGGGCCTTGAGAGGTAAGGAAGTCCTCCACTTCCTCCCTCTGTTCTGCCTCAAGTGCCCTGTCCATTATTCCATGCAGCGTGTGCTCCAACAGGTGGACAAGAGGTCCACTGTCACTGCTCACCATCCTTGTGGCCTCATCAAATGGTGACAGGACAGTGCATGCATCCCTGGTCCTAGCCCACTGGTGTGGGGAAAAAACCAAGGTCCCCTGACCCTGTCCTGGTGCCATAGTCGCATAGGTACTCATTGATGGCCCTCTGCTGCGGCACCTTACTGCTAACCGCCCTGTCCAGCGAGGCCAAGACATTGCCTTTCACATGCCGGTAGAGAGCCAGAATCGCCTTCCATTAGAAAAAGTGGTGATTGGGGACCTGCCATTCCACAAACTCACGGAAGGGGGCAGAGTCTACCAACTGAAAAGACAGCAGTTGAAGTGCTAGCAATTTAGCCAAGCTAGCATTCAACCTCTGGGCATGTGGATAGCTGGGAGCGAACTTCTTTCGGCGGTGCAGCAGCTGGGGCAGGAAAATTTGCCTGTTACAATCTAACGTTGGTGTACCGATAGCAGATTGCCCACAAGTACTTGGCTGTGACACACCTAATTCTACACCTTCATTCCTCTCAGTCTCTCAGTGCAGGTTTCAGAGAGGACTGAAGATATAGTGGGGTTGGAGATCTCAGCTGATGAGCAGCAAGGAGAGGTCCACTTTGTTCTTTGGTGTGGGTCTTTTAGGAATGCTTGCCAACGAACTGCATGGCAGGTCGACATATGTCTGGTCAAGCATGTGGTGCCCAAGCGGGTGATGTTTTGGCCATGCGAAATACGCTGGAGACTAGGGATGAGCTTCGTGTTCGAGTCGAACCCATGTTCGACTCGAACATCGGCTGTTCGACCGTCCGTCGAATTGCGAACGATATGGGCCGTTCGCGCCAAATTCGTGTGGCGCGTCACGGCCCATAATTCACTGCGGCATCGCAGTGCATTGCTGGCTGATGATTGGCCAAGCATGCACTATGACCCGCATGCTTGGCCAATCACAGCGCCGCCTGAACAGAGAGCCGTAATTGGCCAAAGCCAAGGAGGCTTTGGCCAATTATGGCTCAGGGGATTTAGTACACGCCCCACACTATATAAGGCCGCCTGCACGGCGGCCCTGTGTAGTGTGTGTTCCGGCGTTGAAAGAGATAGACAGAGAGACAGTGTTTGATTTGAGTTAGATAGATTAGGCAGAACAGTCAGTCAGTTAGCTGCACTTACAGTGTATTGTGTATATATATGCATCCCAGGTGTTGCATATATATATATATACACTGTATTCAGTTTAGCTAGATCCGTTCCTGTTATCTTCTATCTAGACTATTTACATTCAGTGCAGTGTGTCCTGCTCACAGTGTTCAGCTAGATCCGTTCCTGCTATTTACATTCAGTACAGTGCTTCCTGCTCACAGTGTTCAGCTAGATCCGTTCCTGCTATTTACATTCAGTGCAGTGCGTGCTGCTCACAGTGTTCAGCTAGATCCGTTCCTGCTATTTACATTCAGTGCAGTGCGTGCTGCTCACAGTGTTCAGCTAGATCCGTTCCTGCTATTTACATTCAGTGCAGTGCGTCCTGCTCACAGTGTTCAGCTAGATCCGTTCCTGCTATTTACATTCAGTGCAGTGCGTCCTGCTCACAGTGTTCAGCTAGATCCGTTCCTGCTATTTACATTCAGTGCAGTGCGTGCTGCTCACAGTGTTCAGCTAGATCCGTTCCTGCTATTTACATTCAGTGCAGTGCGTCCTGCTCACAGTGTTCAGCTAGATCCGTTCCTGTTATCTTCCTACTGACAGGCAGGCTTGTCTGGTTACAGTATATAAAGCTACCTGAAGAAAATTACAGGTGTTCTTTTTGATCCTATTAGTACCACGGTCAGGCAGCTAGACTATTTACATTTAGTACAGTGTGTCCTGCTCACAGTGTTCAGCTAGATCCGTTCCTGTTATTTACATTCAGTGCAGTGTGTCCTGCTCACAGTGTTCAGCTAGATCCGTTCCTGCTATTTACATTCAGTACAGTGCGTGCTGCTCACAGTGTTCAGCTAGATCCGTTCCTGCTATATACATTTAGTGCAGTACGTCCTGCTCACAGTGTTCAGCTAGATCCGTTCCTGTTATCTTCCTACTGACAGGCAGGCTTGTCTGGTTACAGTATATAAAGCTACCTGAAGAAAATTACAGGTGTTCTTTTTGATCCTATTAGTACCACGGTCAGGCAGCTAGACTATTTACATTTAGTACAGTGTGTCCTGCTCACAGTGTTCAGCTAGATCCGTTCCTGTTATTTACATTCAGTGCAGTGCGTCCTGCTCACAGTGTTCAGCTAGATCCGTTCCTGCTATTTACATTCAGTGCAGTGCGTCCTGCTCACAGTGTTCAGCTAGATCCGTTCCTGCTATTTACATTCAGTGCAGTGCGTGCTGCTCACAGTGTTCAGCTAGATCCGTTCCTGCTATTTACATTCAGTGCAGTGCGTCCTGCTCACAGTGTTCAGCTAGATCCGTTCCTGTTATCTTCCTACTGACAGGCAGGCTTGTCTGGTTACAGTATATAAAGCTACCTGAAGAAAATTACAGGTGTTCTTTTTGATCCTATTAGTACCACGGTCAGGCAGCTAGACTATTTACATTTAGTACAGTGTGTCCTGCTCACAGTGTTCAGCTAGATCCGTTCCTGTTATTTACATTCAGTGCAGTGCGTCCTGCTCACAGTGTTCAGCTAGATCCGTTCCTGCTATTTACATTCAGTGCAGTGCGTCCTGCTCACAGTGTTCAGCTAGATCCGTTCCTGCTATTTACATTCAGTGCAGTGCGTGCTGCTCACAGTGTTCAGCTAGATCCGTTCCTGCTATTTACATTCAGTGCAGTGCGTCCTGCTCACAGTGTTCAGCTAGATCCGTTCCTGTTATCTTTCTACTGACAGGCAGGCTTGTCTGGTTACAGTATATAAAGCTACCTAAAGAAAATTACAGGTGTTCTTTTTGATCCTATTAGTACCACGGTCAGGCAGCTAGACTATTTACATTTAGTACAGTGTGTCCTGCTCACAGTGTTCAGCTAGATCCGTTCCTGTTATTTACATTCAGTGCAGTGTGTCCTGCTCACAGTGTTCAGCTAGATCCGTTCCTGCTATTTACATTCAGTACAGTGCGTCCTGCTCACAGTGTTCAGCTAGATCCGTTCCTGCTATTTACATTCAGTGCAGTGCGTGCTGCTCACAGTGTTCAGCTAGATCCGTTCCTGCTATATACATTTAGTGCAGTACGTCCTGCTCACAGTGTTCAGCTAGATCCGTTCCTGTTATCTTCCTACTGACAGGCAGGCTTGTCTGGTTACAGTATATAAAGCTACCTGAAGAAAATTACAGGTGTTCTATCCCAGCTTAGTGCAGCTACAGGCCATTAGTATGTCTGGAAGGCCAAGAAGGAGAGGCAGACAGTCACAAGCCAATAAGAGAGGGCAAGCAGGCTCTGTGTCTAGTGCTGGTCGTGGAGACGGTGCATCCTCATCAGCACGTGGCCATGGGACACGCTTGGCCTTTTTTTCGGCAGCTGGCCGTGTTGAGCCGCAACATGCGGAAGACTTGGTCGAGTGGATGACCAAGCCGTCCTCATCCTCCTCATCCTCTCTCACCCATGCCCAGGGTGCTTTGTCTGGCAAAGCAGCGGCCTCTTCCCTCAGCTCAATGTCATCAGTGACTCCTTCCCTAGCCCCACCATGTCCTCCTGAGGATTCCCTCGAACTGTTTGACCACAGTGTTGGGTACATGCTCCAGGAGGATGCCCAGCGTTTGGAAGGCTCTGATGATGATACTGAGCTCAATGAAGGCAGTAACATGAGCACGGACAGAGGGGGTGCCCAAGAAGGACAGCAATCTGGCAGTCATGCTCCCCCTGCTGCAGCATACTGCCAGGTTTGCTCCAGTGATGAGGAGGGAGGGGATGATGAGGTCACTGACTCAACGTGGGTGCCTGATAGGAGAGAGGAGGAGGAGGAGGAGGAGGAGGAGGAGGAGGAGGAGGAGGTGGCACATCACCAACTAGGCAGGATGCCCTCCAGGGGCCAGCCTAAGGGCAGCACATTGACTGCATCACACCCCAAAGCTCCACATGTGCAGGGCGCTGCAGTCTCTGCGCGTTATTCAAAAAGTTCTTTGGTGTGGGCCTTTTTTGAGACGAGTGCATCAGATCGCACCGCTGCTATTTGCAATATATGTCTCAAGCGTATCTCGCGTGGCCAAAACATCTCCCGCTTGGGTACCACATGCTTGACCAGACATATGTTGACCTGCCATGCAGTTCGTTGGCAAGCGTATCTAAAAGACCCACACCAAAGAACAAAGACGATCTCTCCTTGCTCCTCATCAGCTGAGATTTCCAACCCCACTAGACCTTCAGTCCTCTCTGCGACCTGCAGTGAGAGGAATGAAGGTGTAGAATTAGGTGTGTCACAGCCAAGTACTTATGGGCAATCTGCTTTTGGTACACCGACGTCAGATTGTACCAGGCAAATTTCCCTGCCCCAGCTGCTGCACCGCCGAAAGAAGTTTGCTCCCAGCCATCCACATGCCCAGCGGTTGAATGCTAGCTTGGCAAAATTGCTAGCACTTCAACTGCTGCCTTTTCAGTTGGTAGACTCTGCCCCCTTCCGTGAGTTTGTGGAATGTGCGGTTCCTCAGTGGCAGGTACCCAAACGCCACTTTTTCTCACGGAAGGCGATTCCGGCTCTCTACCGGCATGTGGAAGGCAATGTCCATGCCTCGCTGGACAGGGCGGTCAGCGGTAAGGTGCATATTACCGCTGACTCATGGTCCAGCAGGCATGGACAGGGACGTTACTTAAGTTTCACGGCGCATTGGGTGACTCTGCTGGCAGCTGGGAAGGATGCAGGACAAGGTGCAGTAGTGTTGGAGGTTGTTCCGCCACCACGCCTCCAAAATGCTGATTGTGACACACCTCTCTCCTCCACCCCCTCCTCTTCTTCTTCCTCCATGGCCTCTTCCTCGGAACCAGCGGTGCTCCGTAGGCGTTCAAGGGGCTACGCAAGTACGCAGGCCAAAAGATGCCATGCGGTGCTTGAGCTGGTGTGCTTGGGGGACAGGAGCCACACTGGGGCAGAGGTTCTGTCAGCTCTGCAGGGGCAGGTTCAGAGGTGGTTGACGCCACGCCAACTTAAGGCAGGAATGGTGGTTTGCGACAATGGCACCAACCTCCTCTCTGCCCTCCGACAGGGACAACTGACCCATGTGCCCTGTTTGGCTCACGTCCTTAACTTGGTGGTGCAGCGGTTCTTGGGCAGGTACCCGGGCTTACAGGATGTCCTGAGGCAGGCCAGGAAAGTCTGTGTGCATTTCCGCCGGTCATATAATGCCAGTGCTCGGCTGACGGACCTCCAAAAGGAGTTTAACCTGCCCAAGAACCGCCTAATCTGTGACATGCCCACCAGGTGGAACTCGACGTTGGCCATGCTGCAGCGGCTGCACACGCAGCAGAGGGCCATCAATGAGTACCTGTGCGACTATGGCACCAGGACAGGGTCAGGGGACCTTGGTTTTTTTTCCCCACGCCAGTGGGCCATGATCAGGGATGCATGCACTGTCCTGTCACCATTCGAGGAGGCCACGAGGATGGTGAGCACTGACAGTGCATGCATCAGTGACACTGTCCCCCTTGTCCACCTGTTGGAGCACACGCTGCGTGGGATAATGGACAGGGCACTTGAGGCAGAACAGAGGCAGGAAGAGGAGGACTTCCTTAGCTCTCAAGGCCCCCTTTATCCAGACAGTGTTCCTGCGTGCCCGCCGATCACACAGGAAGAGGACGAGGAGGAGGAGGAGGAGGAGGAGGAAGATTGTGTCAGTATGGAGGTGGAGCCTGGCACTCAGCATCAGCAGTCTTTAAGGGATCAGTCCCAAGGAACACATGGACTTGTACGTGGCTGGGAGGAGGTGGCTGCGGACGTTGTTGTCCTTAGTGACCCAGAGGACTCCGGACCGAATGCCTCAGCAAACCTACGCTGCATGGCCTCCCTGATCCTGCAAAGCCTGCGTAAGGATCCTCGTATTCGTGGTATCAAGGAGAAGGACCAATACTGGCTGGCAACCCTCCTTGATCCACGTTACAAGGGTAAGGTTGCGGACCTTATCTTGCCATCGCAGAGGGAGCAGAGGATGAAACATCTTCGGGAGGCCTTGCAGAAAGGTCTGTGCAACGCGTTCCCAGAGACTGGGAGGTTACAAACTCCTGTTTCTGGACAACGTGTTGCTGAGGCTTCGGTCAGTCAAAGAAGGAGCGGTGGAGAAGGTGGCCGTCTGACCGATGCGTTCAGACAATTTTTTGGTCCGCAGCCCCAAGGTATGATCGGTTCCAGCAACCATCGCCAGCGTCTGTTTTACATGGTGCAGGAATACCTAGGGGCAAGATCAGACTTGGACACCTTTCCCACCGAAAATCCTCTGGGTTACTGGGTCTTGAGGATGGATCACTGGCCAGAGCTTGCACAGTATGCAATTGAGCTACTGGCCTGTCCTGCATCCAGCGTTCTTTCGGAACGCACATTCAGTGCTGCTGGAGGCGTGGTAACCGATCACAGGGTGCGTCTGTCCACCGACTCGGTCGATCGGCTGACCTTCATAAAAATGAATCAGTCTTGGATCACCACCAGCTACCAAGCACCTGATGCAGATGTAACCGAATAATTTTTTTTGAAATCTCAGATCCCTTCAAAGACTGCCTATGCTGATGCTGAGTGACTATCCCTGAGTAATTATCCTCTTCCTCCTCAATCATCACGCTGATAGCTTGTAAGAACATTTTTGGTTCTGGGCGCCACCACCAGTGCCTAAGGCACAATTTTTCAGCCCCTGTTTAACAGGGGCGTGTAATTACAATTTTTGATGTAATACTTTGCAGCAGGGCTCGTTCCTGCATTCCAACTAGAGTGTCTGTGAGGGGTTGCAGTGTTGTGGCACCAGCACCAGTGCCTAAGACCCAATTTTTCTGCCCCTGTCTAACAGGGGCGTGTAATTACAATTTTTGATGCAATACTTTGCAGCAGGGCTTGTTCCTGCATTCCAACTAGAGTGTCTGTGAGGGGTTGCAGTGTTGTGGCACCAGCACCAGTGCCTAAGACCCAATTTTTCTGCCCCTGTCTAACAGGGGCGTGTAATTACAATTTTTGATGCAATACTTTGCAGCAGGGCTTGTTCCTGCGTTTCAACTAGAGTGTCTGTGAGGGGTTGCAGTGTTGTGGCACCAGCACCAGTGCCTAAGACCCAATTTTTCAGCCCCTGTCTAACAGGGGCGTGTAATTACAATTTTTGATGCAATACTTTGCAGCAGGGCTTGTTCCTGCGTTTCAACTAGAGTGTCTGTGAGGGGTTGCAGTGTTGTGGCACCAGCACCAGTGCCTAAGGCCTAATTTTTCAGCTCCTGTTCAACAGGGGCATGTAATTACAATTCTTGATCTAATATTTCACAGCAGGGCCCTGTGAGGGCTTACAGTGTTTTGGCCACAGCAACACCTAAGGCCCAAATTTCTGCTGAGTATATAGGGCAGGACCCTACTTTCAAACATCTAACTTACAAACGACTCCTACTTGCAAACGGAAGGAGACAACAGGAAGTGAGATGAAATCTACCCCTAAGGAAGGGAAATTCTCTCCTGTAAGAGTTAATATGGGAAAACAATTTTTCCTTTCCACTGATGCTTTCCAATCCTTGTTCCACAAAAAAACCCAAATTTTCAAAAAACATTTTTCATTGGGACAAAAAAGTGAGGTGAAATCTTCTGAAGAGGAGGAAAGACGCAAAACAAATGTCACAGGGGTGATAACCCTTCCCTATGTTTTCCAAAAAGCTTAGAAAAGATTTTTTGGCTGGAGCTAAACACATTAAAAATGTTCAAAATTACAAACAGATTCTACTTAACAACAAACCTACAGTCCCTGTCTTGTTTGCACCGCCTGTATACTGCTGTTCAGAGTATATAGGGACCTTTCCTTATTTTAATTTGGGTGCGGGGTTCCCCTTAATATCCATACAAGACCCAAAGGGCCTGGTAATGGACTGGGGGGTACCCATGCCGTTTGTCTCACTGATTTTCATCCATATTGCCATGACCCGACATGACATTAAACCCGCAAGCAGTTTTAAATGAGATTTTTTCCTTTAAAAATGACATTTGGTGCAGGGACTGTTCTAAACATGGGAAACACGCGTCACTTTACAGGCATACTATAGACACCCCCCAGGTACGATATTTAAAGGAATATTTCACTTTTTTTTTTTTACTTTAAGCATCATTAAAATCACTGCTCCCGAAAAAACGGCCGTTTTTAAAAGTTTTTTTTGCATTGATACATGTCCCCTGGGGTAGGACCCGGGTCCCCAAACCCTTTTTAGGACAATACCATGCAAATTAGCCTTTAAAATGAGCACTTTTGATTTCGAACGTTCGAGTCCCATAGACGTCAATGGGGTTCTAACGTTCGTGCGAACTTGCGGTCCGTTCGCGGGTTCTGGTGCGAACCGAACCGGGGGGTGTTCGGCTCATCCCTACTGGAGACATATGTTACAAATAGCAGCAGTGGGATCTGATGCACTCGTCCCAATAAAGGCCCACACCAAAGAACTTTTGGAATAATGCGCAGAGACAGCAGCGCCCTGAACATGCAGAGCTCTGCGGTGTGATGCAGTCGGTGTGCTGCTCTTAAGCTGGCCCCTGGAGGGCATACTGCCTCGTTGGAGATGTGCCTGCTCCCCCTCTCTCCTATCAGGCACCCAAGTGACCTCATCATCCCCTCCCTCCTCATCACCGGAGCAAAGCTGGCAGTATGCTGCAGCTGGGGGAACAAGACTGCCAGATTGCTGTCCTTCTTGGCACCCCCTCTCTCTGGGCTCACGTTACTGCCTTCCTCTAGCTGGGTACCATCATCGGAGCCTTCAAAACGCTGGGCATGCTCCTGGAACATGTACCCAACACTGTGGTCAAACAGTTCGGGGGACTCCTCAGGAGGACATGGTGGGGCTAGGGAAGGAGTCACTGATGCCATTGAGCCGAGGGAAGAGGCCGCGTTGGCAGCTGCGTTGCCCTGAGCCTGGGTGAGAGAGGATGAGAACGGCTTGGTCATCCACTCTACCAAGTCTTTCGCATGTTGCGGCTCAACATGGCCAGCTGCCGAAAAAAAGGACAAGCGTGTCCCACAGCCACGTGCTGATGAGGATGCAACGTCTCCAAGACCAGCACTGTTGCCTCTAGACACAGAGCCTGCTTGCCCTCTTTTATTGGCTTGTGACTGTCTGCCTCTCCTTGTTGGCCTTCCAGACATACTAATGGCCTGCAGTGAGATGTAGCTGCACAAAGCTGGGATGTATATATGTACATATATATATATATATATATATATATATATATATATATATATATATATATATACTGATACTGCAGCTAGCAGAATCAACTGCCTGCCTGTAGTATTATTAGTATGTGAACACCAGCAATTGTCTTCAGGTAGCTTTAGGTGCACACTGTGCAGAGGACACGGTACACCAACTGCAGCTGCCTGCCTGTGATATTAATAGGATCAGAACAACAGCAATTGTCTTCGGGTAGCTTTAGGTGCACTCTGTGCAGAGGACACAGTACATTAACTGTAAATACTGCAGCTGCCTGCCTGTGGTACTAATAGGTTCAGAAGAACACCACCAATTGTCTTCAGGTAGCTTTAGGTGCACACTGTGCAGAGGACACAGTACATTAACTGTAAATACTGCAGCTGCCTGCCTGTGGTATTAATTTGCAGAGGACACAGTATACTAATAATACTGTAGTTGCCTGCCTGTGGTACTAATAGGATCAGAAGAACAGCAATTGTCTTCAGGTAATATGTGCACACTGTGCAGAGGACGCACTACACTAACTGTAAATACTGCAGCTGCCTGCGGTACAAATAGGATCAGAAGAACACCACCAATTTTCTTCAGGCAGCTTTAGGTGCACACTGTGCAGAGGACACAGTACACTAACTGTAAATACTGCAGCTGCCTGCCTGTGGTACTGATAGGATCAGAAGGACACCACCAATTGTCTTCAGGTAGCTTTAGGTGCACACTGTGCAGAGGACACAGTACACTAACTGTAAAAACTGTAGCTGCCTGCCTGTGGTATTATTAGGATCAGAACAACAGCAATTGTCTTCAGGTAGCTTTAGGTGCACACTGTGCAGAGGACGCAGTACACTAACTGTAAATACTGCAGCTGCCTGCCTGTGGTACTAATAGGATCAGAAGAACAGCAATTGTCTTCAGGTAATATGTGCACACTGTGCAGAGGACGCAGAGTACACTAACTGTAAATACTGCAGCGGCCTGCGGTACTAATAGGATCAGAAGAACACCACCAATTTTCTTCAGGTAGCTTTAGGTGCACACTGTGCAGAGGGCGCACTACACTAACTGTAAATACTGTAGCTAATAGGATCAGAAGAACACCAGCAATTTTCTTCAGGTAGCTGTAAATACTGTAAAAACACCTGCCTGTCTGTCAGTAGGAAGAGAATAACAGGAACGGATCTAGCTAAACTGAATACAGTGTATGTGTGTGTATATATATATATATATATATATATATATATATATATACACACACACACACACACACACACACACACACACACACACACAACACCTAGGATACAATACAATGTAAGTGCAGCTAACTGACTCGCCTGCCTACTCTATCTAACTTAAATCAAATTACACTGTCTCTCTATCTATCTCTCTGCCGCCGCCGAAACACACTACACAAGGCCGCCACGTAGTGTGAGGCGTGTACTAAACCCCCTGAGCCATAATTGGCCAAAGCCATCACTGGCCAAAGCGCAGTGATTGGCCAAGCATGCGGGTCATAGTGCATGTTTGGCCAATCATCGGCCAGCAATGCACTGTGATGCCGCAGTGAATTTAGTGCGAACGGCCCATAACGTTCGAAGTTCAACGAACGGTCAAACATGCGATGTTCGAGTCGAACATTGGGTTTGACTCGAACTCGAAGCTCATCCCTATGTGGGACGTACTCCGTAGGATGGGTTTCCCACTGGTATTCATCAAGTATAAATTTAAATTTACAAGTTATGCGCTGCGCTTGGGTGACCCCAAAAACAAAATTAATAATAACCAACTCTGTGCTTACTAGTGCGATAATATTAAATACAAATAATATGAATGTTGAATAAATAAACAAGGTGTGAAAAAACAAGTGCTTGTTACACCATAAATTAGGGGGATATGATGATGACACGTGATCCCTGTGTCGAAGACGCCTAGGGGAGGGGCCAGGACGGAGAGACTGACACAGACTTTACACCAGCGCTGTCTCAGCACAGCATACCGCACCAAACTTCCACTGATTTTGCATAGAAAGCCGTTATAGTATGGTGCACTGACGCACCAGTGCCATGTGAGTACCCCGGTGTGGGGAGCGTTTTCTTTTAATAAAAGTATTTTGACTATATTACACTATATGGTTTCCTTTTCATTCTATGTATGGAGCCACATTGTTTTCAGCTGGAGGAGTGGAGCAGACACTGAGACTGAGCCCAGGGGTGGCTCCAAAGCAATTTTGGACTCAGGGTAGAAGCTGAGTCACACGCTCTGAGGTGAGCACATTAGCTTAAGGAGCACAGGAGCGAAGGAGCACAGGAGCATGTTTTGCAGCACTCAGGATATCTTCGGCATGATGTTGGATTGTTGTCACAGCTGAACACCACCTGCACGCATTGTTTTATTATTACTGCTGGACATTATTTGCACACACTATTGAGAGTGCCAAAGAGAACTTTTTTTTTTTTTTCCATTTAAGAAAAGTAGGTTACTGTGTATTGAGCACTAAGCACACTTTTTATGTTGATTAAGACACTATGTATGGTGTAAAAAGCACTTGTTTTTTCACACCTTGTTTATTTATTCAACATTCATATTATTTGTATTTAATATTATCGCACTAGTAAGCACAGAGTTGGTTATTATTAATTTTGTTTTTGTTACCCAAGCGCAGCGCATAACTTGTAAATTTAAATTTATCCTATGCACGTTATATGAAGCGTGATTAGCGCATGCAGCTCTCCAGCACAAGCAAGGCATAAGATCATTGTGGCTCACAGAATTTTTCCAATTTGATTGGTATTCATCAAGTAGCTGGGGGTTCTGTATAGACACCCTACAGCTGCAGTGAGACTGGGGGAGGCTTGTCATTCCCTTTTCCCCAATATAGGGGTACTCAGCAGGGGTGCCCTCTATCCCCGGCCCTTTTTGCCATCGCTATATTCTTTGAATATTAAAGGGCTGCAAATTGGCTGGCTGGAAGAGAATGCTGGACCGTCCTTGCAGGGTGCTCTACAGATATTAAACTCCTTTTCGTCCATTACAGGGCTGAAGGTTAACTGGACCAAATCCTTGTTGTTTCGAATAGATACTGAAGCACGAAATACAGACCCTCTTGACATTCCATTACAGTGGGTAAAGAACTTCAAGTACCTAGGAGTGTTGGTTTCTCACCCTGGCCTGCCTCAGAATTTATTACCCCGGTCTTGTGGGACATACAGCTGAATTTGAAGGCATGGAAATCTCTACCATTATCCCTATTGGGACGTATTAATCTCTTGAAAATGAAAATTATTCCAAAATGTACATATTTCTTTAGACATTCCCCACAATAGATCCCTAGATCATTCTTTGTAAGACTCAATCAATTATTTTTTTTTATGGGGGTCAAAGAATCCTAGATACAAGTTGACCACCCTTATGCGTCCCTGTAATCAGGCTGGCCTAGCTTTTCCAGATCTATATAAGTATTTTCTAGCTACTCAGCTGGTCACAACCGCATGGTGGTTGTGTCCAGACCTTTCCAACCCTTCCAAGCTGCAGTGGTAGAGTCTATAGAAGCTTTTAAGTTCCTTTTATTTAGAGGCCCATGGGCCCCCTATCATCTGACTCCCCCAATGCTTACTACTATCCAAGCTTGGGGGGCTGGTCTTAGATGCAAGCATTACCCTAGCAGCAATCCTTCCAAATGCCCCCCTCTGGTTGAATCCTACATTTCCCCAGTCTTCTAAACTCCCAAAACCTATTGTATGGACTAAATACAATGTTAAATTGGTCTCTCAGGTTGTCACTAATTGGAAGTTATCCTCCTTTTCTTTACTTACCTCAACCTTTAATTTACCCATCTCCCAGTTGTTTAGATATTACCAGCTTTCCCATGCCTTCCATGCCCAGTTCTCAAAAGCTAATCTAATGATTAAATAATCTATTTTGGAAATGGTACTTCGGTCTGATTGTTCGGAGAAACCTACTTCCAGATTGAATTCTCATTTTACCACAGCTTCTCTCGGTGTTAGAGGGTTAGGGCTTAGATGGTTGTGGGATATTCCCAATTTAGACAATGACGACTGGGATGATGTGTGGAACTTTCCCCCTCCATCCTTAGTCTCATTGAGAGACCATTTGATTCAATTTATGGTAAATTGGTGCATAGAGCCTACTTTACGCCATACTGACTTCATAAGATGAATCCTACATGCTCTTCCGATTGTTGGCGGTGTGGTATGGCTCTGGAGGACTTCTCACACATCTGGACCTGTCCACATATAGTAGGTTTTTGGGTGGAGGTGGTGGCTTTGTTAAATTCCATTATATCTGCCCCTTTGGTGGTTTCTATGTCTGTATGCCTGTTGGGTGTCCCGGCAGATATTCTTCCGACAAAGTGTCCCGGTAGTGAACACTCTGCTCCTCTACACCCGGCAGCTAGCCATGCCACTCTGAGGGCACCGCGTGATCCCCGCTCACATCCACAGTCCACACACAGAGAGGCGGGTGAGTGAAGGGCTGTCAGCGCTTCGCGTCCCGGCTGGACATTTGCCAATATTACATTGTTCTATGCCAAAAATGCTATTGCCCTGTATTGGAAAAAACCTTCCCTACCCACACTTTTATACTGGAAACAATTAGTCAATAACAGCTTACCATTACATAGAGATACCTACATGAACAGGGATTGTCCCCGCAAGTATTATAAAATCTGGGCTAAGTGGCTGGCCGAGCCCTATATGGCCTCGGATACCCACACCAACTTTTGATATGATACTGTTACATCTACTGTTATACAAACTACATGATACGAGCTGCTATATTTGCTTTTTTTTTGGGGGGGGGGGTTTGCTCTATATGAGTTTGGTTGTCTTTGCAGTGACTGAAAGGACATAATTAGAATAACAAAGATTATGACTTTTATCCTGATTTATATATTAGTTAGGAGATTGAAAATGTGATCAGGTGAGGGTTATAATGATGCATTAATATTCTGCTCAACGTGTATTGTGTTTTGTATTTGTGTTAGTTTTGTTGATTTAAAAATAATTTTAATAAAATCTAAAAAAAACATATATGCAATGTTATGTTTGCATTGCATGTAAAAAATATTGTGCAAACAGAAAAAAGTTCACATAGTTACATAGTAGGTAAGGTCGAAAAAAGACACAAGTCCATCAAGTCCAACCTATGTGTGTGATTATATGTCAGTATTACATTGTATATCCCTGTATGTTGCGGTCTTTCAGGTGCTTATCTAATAGTTTCTTTAAACTACCGATGCCCCCCCCGCTGAGACCACTGCCTGTGGAAGAGAATTCCACATCCTTGCCGTAAAGAACCCTCTACGTAGTTTTAAGGTTAAACCTCTTTTCTTCTAATTTTAAGTGGGCACGAGTCTTGTTACCCTTCCGTGAAAAAGCTTTATCCCTATTGTGGGGTCACCAGTATGGTATTTGTATATTGAAATCATATCCCCTCTCAAGCATCTCTGCTCCAGAGAGAATAAGTTCAGTGCTCGCAACCTTTCCTCATAACTAATACCCTCCAGACCCTTTATTAGCTTTGTTGCCCTTCTTTGTACTCGCTCCATTTCCAGTCTCAAATACATCTTGTGGGTGATAATTAGATACCTCAAATGAAAGTATTGAATTGGTGTTAAACAAATTAATGGGCACACTTCCTTATAAACCCAATGAACTATACAGAATATTCAGTTAATAAAATAAGATCAGTACATTTTAGGAAATCACGCTGCCAAGTGTTTGATCATCATTTCCAATGCACCTTTCCTTCATGGGACTTTTTCAGATGAAACTCAGCTGCATATGAACTTTTTTCTGTTTGCACAATATTTTTCACATGCAATGCAAACACTGCATATATGTTATAGATTTTAACATTTAGATATGTTTACACTATTGATATTCAAATGATTGCACTTTATTATAAACTTGATTGTTTTTGCACATATCAGATGCATTGTGCTATTCGCATGAATTACACTTTATTGTAATAAGACAGTTGTAATAAGAAGCTGCACAGAGTTTGATGTGATGATACTAGAGGGTGATAATACTGATGATAGTAGTAGATGAGGAGTGCAGTCACACCCCGGTGTGCTGGCAACTCCTCAGCCCTTTGTCTCCCCATTGGATGGCCTCTGTAGAAGAAGCCTTGTATTACATACATTTGATGTAATCCAGCAGTAGTGGCCTGTCCATAGGGGGCGCACGGGCACTGCCCCTCCTCAGCAGTCACAAAAAAAAAAAAAAAAGTAGTTCTTTATGTGCACTGTGTTCGGGCGCCGGACACAGTGCACTATAGGAAGCGCCACGTCAATGCAATCACGAGATTGCAGACAAGGCGCTTCATTTGCAGGCTTTTGACCTGCTTTGTGGCGCATTCCAAAGCGCCGAGCAGCTTCCACCCGTAGTATTACTACAGGCGGGAGCTTTGTTGTTCAAGTTAAGAGGTTGCTTCCAGATTCCAGAGGGAAACCGTAAGTGACGTCGGTAGCTCCGTGGAACGCAGGGCCCAAGTGGAGCTGCCTGTAAGGTAAGTAAGTGAGCCTGCATTTGATGGGGCACAGTGAGGCTGCATATGATGGGCACAGTAGCTGTATTTTCTGGGACACAGTGACAGCATTTGATGGCACAGTGGAAGCATTTGGCTGTGTTTGATGGGCACAGTGGCTGCGTTTGATGGCACAGTGGTGGCAATTGCAATTGATGGGGTTTTTTTTTTCAGAATTTTTCAGTTTGTTTGCGCCCCCCAAAAAATTTTGAGCACCAGGCGCCACTGTAATCCAGGCATGGAGGCGTTCCATGTCCCGGCTATGCATACACTCTGCGTTCTCCTCTACACCCAGCAGCCAGCTATGCAGAGGCGGCTCTAGGCTTTGAGAGGCCTTAGGCAAATCTGAGACATGAGGCCCCATTCACATCCATAATGGGAAAAATAATTCAAGCGCAATAAAAATTAATTGTATAACTTGCATATATTAAGAGTTTTAAATTCACCAAATTTTCTCTAACCAATTCTTCTTTAATCAAATATATATATTACATATATATTATATATTACATGCATATTTATCCATTTACATGAAGGTCAGGTTAATATAACCCAGCCAGCACAGAGTTCCCCCATATATCAGAGTCTGCAGGATGCCCCCTTACAGTGCAAGGGAACTCTGATATAAAGGGCAATTCTGCGGATCATGATATAAGGGGGAACTCTAATGTAAGGGAGGGGGGAGCTCTGGTGACCAAAGATTACCTTTATATCAGAGCCCACTGCATTCCCCTTTACATCACAGAGTTCCAACTTGCATTTAAAATGGAAACTCTAATGTGGAAGGGGCTCTGGAGCACCTTCCGCAGAGTGAGACAGTGAGAAAGTCACAGACATGATACAAGAGATGATCAGAGACTGCAGAGATGATACAGGCGATGATCAGAGATTACAGACATGGTACAAGAGATGGTCCGAGACTGCAGACATACTACAGGAGATGGTCAGAGACTGCAGACATACTACAGGAGATGGTCAGAGACTGCAGACATGATGCAGGAGATGATCAGAGATTACAGACATGATACTGGAGATGATCAGAGACTGCAGACATGATACAGAAGATGGTCAGAGACTGCAGACATGATACAGAAGATGGTCAGAGACTGCAGACATGATACAGAAGATGGTCAGAGACTGCAGACATAGTACAAGAGATGGTCTGAGACTGTGCAGACATGATACAAGAGATGGTCAGAGGCTGCAGACATGATACAAGAGATCAGTGGCGGCTGGTGCTCACAATTCTTGGGTGAGGGGGTGCAAACAAACTGAATATTTCTAAAAAAAAACAAACATCAATTGCAGTCACTATGCCCATCAAATGCAGCCACTGTGCCCATCAAATGCAGCCACTGTGTCATCAAATGCAGCCACTGTTCCATCAAGTGTAGCCACTGTTCCATGAAGTGCAGCCACTGTGCCCATCAAATGGATGCCACCCCCTTTGTGGCAGACAGCATGTGTTTGATTGGGGGGAGGATATGTGCTGGGGGGGCTTTGGGAGGGGAGAAAATATGTGCTGGGGGGGTAGAGCTGGAATGGGATCAGGGGATGGATAGAGCTGGGATGGGATGGGGGTGGTAAATGGAGCCGGGAAGGGATCGGGGGAATGGAGGGAGCCAGGATGGGATCAAGGGGATGGAGGAAGCCGGGATGGGATCGGGGGAATGGAGGGAGCTAGGATGGGATCGAGGGGAATGGATGGAGCCGGGATGGTTTGGGGGGATGGATGAAGCCAGGATGGGATCGGGGAAATGGATGGGATTGGGGGCATGGATGAAGCCAGGAAGAGATCGGGGGGAATGGATAGAGCTCCCCATGGATGGGATCGGGGAAATGGATGGAGCCTGGATGGGATTGGGGGAATAGATGGAGCCGGGATGGGATCGAGGGGGATGGATGGTGCCGGGATTGGATTGGGGTGGGGTGGATGGAGCTGGGATGGTATGGGGGGATGGGAATTGGATTGGATCGGGGGATGGATGGAGCTGGGATGGGATTGGGATGGATGGAGCTGGGATTGGATCAGGAGGATGGAGCTGGGATGGGATGGATGGAGCCGGGATGGGATTGGGGTGGATGGAGCTGGGATGGTATGGGGGTATGGACGGAGCTGGTAAGGGATCGGGGGGATGGATGGACCCAGGATGGGATTGGGGTGGGGTGGATGGAGCCAGAATAGTATTGGGGATGGATGGAGCTGAGATTGGATCGGTGGGATGGATGGAGCTGGGATGGATGGAGCTGGGATGAGATTGGGGTGGGGTGGATGGAGCCGGGATGGTATGGGGAGATGGATGGAGCTGGGGTTGGATCGGGGGAATGGATGGATAGAGCCAGGATGGTATAGATGGACATCCTCTCCCCCAAATCACTCGATCCCTTGCCCTCTTCTTCATGCCCTCCTCCCCCTCCAAGACTTACTTTTGGATTACACAGACCTCAGACCAGCGCGCCTCTTGGTACAGTGTGACTCCTTCCCTCCTCCTCCTCTGTGCACAGGAAAACATCACAGGAGGAGAAGAAGGGGCGGGTTCAGTTCGCTACGCTCTGCAGTGCACTGTGTGTGTCAGGCAGCTGGGGAGAAATGCACAGTGGAGTGGAGTGGAGCTTGCGGCGTGCGGAAACGGAGACACCCTGCACAAGCCGCGGGCATTGCAGGAATCTGATTCATCGGGACTCCGGGTCGAGAATGCAGGGCGGTCCCCAGCGAATCATCAAGGTTGCGGTATGGGCAAATTAGGCGGCCGTGAGGCCCCTGTGGGGGCGAGGCCTAAGGCGACCACCTAATTAGAGAGCCACCTCTGCAGCCATGCCAATCAGAGGGCACACTCACATGCACAGTCCACACACAGAGATGCAGGTGAGTGAAGGGCAGTCGGTGCTCTGTGTCCCGGCAGTGAACACTCTGCTTGCTCCTCTATACCCAGCAGCCAGCCATGCCACTCAGAGGGCACCGCACGATCCCTGCTCACATCCACAGTCCACACACAGAGAGGCGGGTGAGTGAAGGGCTGTCGGGGCTTCGTGTCCCGGCTGTGCACACACTCTGCTTGCTCCTCCTCTGACCAGCCAATACAGTCGCTTCACCTCTCGGCCAATATGATCTCAGGAGGACCCCCTTCCTGATTGGCTGGGAGGAGAAGCAGGAAGACAATAGTGAATATTAATTCTCTATCATCCACAATTGGGTGGGCTCACATGCTTCAAATAAAAAAATAAAAAACGTTGAAGATGGGGACTGTGAAGTTAGAGCATGCAGCTCCATCTCTGTTTTCTGTCCTGCATGCTTTCCACAGTGAATAGATCGGTTCTGGTTTGCTCCCATTTTGTTAAATAGGAGCAGCATCTCAAAATTTAAGAGTTATGCAAGCTTGTACCTGCACCACTCTTTAATTCCCCCATCATGCATAAAGCCAGAGAACATGGCAATATTAATTTTGGCATTGGTTAAACTGGATTTGTTCTTTTTTCAACCTGACTGATGTAACTATGTAATGGGGCATCTATTCAACTCCCCCCTGATCTCTCCAAACACACCAAGCTTTGAAATCTCTGTATTGCTGGGGACATCCATCCCTCTAGAATCACAAAGCAGGTACAAATCTACCTCCTCCGTTTTCCCATACCTAATTAATATATGTGTACCTTTGTACAGGTCACAGACTGGCCAACACAAACTAAGTGCATGGGCACTCAACACCCACTCTATCATGTGCTTTGCTAGTAACAGCAACAATACCTGGGTAAACCACTGCTCTTTCATGACAAACTTGCAGGCTGGCACCATAGTGCTTTTTGTGACTGACATTGTGTTATAAATATAAGAAAAGTAATAACATACAAAGCTTGCTTATGATTAGGGGAACCTCTGGCCTTTTATGGAATTATTGGAATAGGGGTAAGTGGCGCTACCTCTAATGGGGTATCTATTGTGGTAAATATGTGCAACTGAGAGCAAACGCTCAACACGAAAATATTTGTGCATAAAAGTGAAAAGAAAGGGGGGTCTAATCTGTATAAAGACCCCTCTACAATTAAACAGTGAATCAATTATTATTCCCTACCTCGAGAGTAAGGGCTCATATACCAAAAAACATGTGTTTAATACCCTCCAACCATCTCAAAAAAATTTTTTGTGGTGATGGGAGGTGTATCAGTACTCCATATATTATGGGTGATTAGTGAAGAAAATAATAATGACAATATAAAACTCTAAAGGTTGTGAAAGTCTAGAATGCACATGTGAAAAAATAAATAAATATATTTGTGTATGTCCAGCACACAAAAAAATCCAGTTCCAGCAAAAAAAAATATATATAAAATTCCAAAAAAAAAAAAAAAAAGGTTGTGTATATACACAACCTTTTTTTTTTTTTTTTGGAATTTTATATATATTTTTTTTTGCTGGAACTGGATTTTTTTGTGTGCTGGACATACACAAATATATTTGTGTATGTCCAGCACACACGAGCATGAGAGAGAATGAAGCTGTCATGGTTGCCCTACCCCGCTTGTTCCTGCTCAACTTTCTGTTTGAACTTTTTAACACCCTGGGTGACAGTCCTATTGTGGGGACATGCTGCTGTCTGATAGTCTTTTTTTTTTTTCACAATAGAACTGTCTGATAGTCTTAAATGATGCATTCAGTCATATTTTATTTTTCATATGCACACTAGGGAACCAGCTGTGATGTTATGATGTCATTTCCGGTCCAGGCTGGAAATAACCATTTTTTTTAAAGGAGAGCTTTGGGGTCCGCTTGACTCCAGATCTCTCCATAAAGACCTGTTATCCTTATTTCTATTACAAGGGATGTTTACATTCCTTGTAATAGGAATAAAAGTGATCAAAATACAAAGAATTAAAGGGACAGTATAAAAAATAAAAAGTAAAATAAATAAGAAAAAAAGCACCCCCATCCCTCTGTGCTTGCACGCAGAAGCGAACACATACGTAAGTCCCGCATGCATATGTAAATGGTATTCGCACCACACATGTGAGCTATCACCTCAAATGTTTGAGCAAGAGCAATAATTTTAATGCTAGACCTCTTCTGTAACTCTAAATAGGTAACCTGTAAAGACGTTTAAAGCGCCGCCTATGGAACTTAGGTACCGTACCTTAGGTACCGTACTTTGTCGTCATTCCACGAGCATGGGCAAATTTAAAGTGTGACATGTTAGGTATCTACCGTATATACTTGGTGTAACATCATCTTTCACATTTTACAAACAAATTGGGGTATATACTGTGTTTTTTTTTATTCATTTAAGTGTATTTTTTCCCCAAAAGTAAAAAAGTAATTTTCTTTTTTGTAAACAAAAGGTGCCAGAAAAAGCCTGGTCTTAAAGGGGTTATATAAAATTAATTTTAGTTTTTCCTGGATTATGCCTATTAGGGTATAGCAGGTAAAATGTCTAACATCAGTGGTGATCTTGCTCCATGTCCAGTGCACATCTTGCTCCATGTTAATATTCCTTGAAGAGCTGTTCAAGGGTGGATACTGCTGTGTGAGATGTGAGCTAGTTGTTTCTTTGGAAGTCCAAATCCTGGCTCTAAAGAATCAACTGGCAACACTGCAAAGGATCAACAACCTGGAAAGGTCACAGAAAATACCCTTTTTTGGGACTATTAAAGACACAACATACGTATACACAACAAATACTCATACTGTATATATAAACAAATATGTAAATGACTTTATTGGTACAAACACATAAAAGATTGAATCAATTAAAATACAACATGGCTACATCCTACATCTACAAAATAATAGGTGAAAGCAGTTTTAGCTGTTAAAGAGGGTACGATCATCTGAAAAGTGGACGAGCTTGAAAATTGTAACCATGTAGGTATAACCTCAATTGATGGATTATCTCAGTAACCAAAGACAAGGATTTCACAAAGAAATTGTTATTTAAAAAATACATAAAATACAGCAGATTTTATTACAAACAGCCCATTAAAAAGACATGTAGCATATACAAAATAAGAAAAAAAAATATCATATCAAGGCTCAAAGTTGGCTATACCATTTTCCCTAGGATAAAGCTAATTCTTAATATCTACCAAAAGGTAGTATAGGAATTCTCTGGAGGTAGTAGGCAGTGGGAAAACAGTCACGGCTACTCCTCTACATGTTTCGCAGCATTTGTCGCTTCCTCAGGAAGATTATGAGCCAGTAATTGTCTAGAGTGAAATGTATATACACATTAACATATATTTAAACATACAGTAAAAATATAAGTATAGAAGGTAAAATAACAATACATTCACTGTAAAAAGATTGTGTTGCTATGGATAGCTAGGTGGTTTTATAGCATATTTATTTTATAGTTATATTTTTAAGACCACGTGTCTTAAAAATCTAAGGCTCCCTGAAATAAGTATGGGGTGGTTTTGGATTTCCCCTATTTATAGTTAGCTAGTCTATCAATGCTCAGATAAGGTTACTGGTGATGATACAATAACAATGTTAGCTAAAAAAATAAACACACTGCTTAAATAAGCAAAGATCTAATTTATTCAAAATGGGAAATTCCCCCACTGGGTTTTTTAGCAGCAAAAAATTGTAATATTTAAACTTTTTGCAGGGTTTTAAAATTTTTCATAATCATACATTTTATATTATACATTGCATCTCTCCAAATATGTGATAATGTATATTTACCATTTATGATGATGGAAAAGAAATGAACATGTCCTTGCAACCAGAGTCTGCCTTAAAAAGTTGATCTCAGTGATCCTGAAGCCTCCTTGTGCTGTCTCTATGTTCTTCAGGCGGGCCCCGCCTTCAAAGAACTTACAAGAAGTCACACTCCCGGACCTCTCAAGGAGAAAATAAACACACTGCTTAACCACTTCCGGACCGCTACACGCCGATATACGTCCTTACGTTGAAGGAGGATATCGTTGTTATGGCAGCAGCTAGCTGCCATAACCCCGGTATCCTCTTGTTCGGTCAGCAGTCCGTTTCAAGATAAAAGTGGTCTCTGCGGTGGACTCACCGTGAGATCACTTTTATCGGTGGCGGGAGAGGGGCCCCCCTCCTGCCATGCTCCGGTGCCCTCTGCCGCTTACCAGAGCTATCGGCAGCGGCGGAGGCGATCGGGTCGGGCTGGCTGGGCATGGAGATGAGTAAGGGGAAGATGGCCCTCACCCGTCTCCATGACATTGCAGGGCGGAGGCAACGTCAAAACGTCACTTCCGCCCATAACTCTTATAGGGCCATTTTTTTTAAATGACAATTTTTTTTTTCTATTACATTTTAGTGTAAATATGAGATCTGAGGTATTTTTGACCCCAGATAGAGGTCCTGTCACGCTTTTTTTCTAATACAAGGGATGTTTACATTCCTTGTAATAGGATTAAAAGTGACACTTTTTTTTAAGAAAACAGTGTAAAAAAATAAAATAAAAAAAAAGGTAAAATAAATAATAGAAACTTTTTTTTAAACACGCACCGTCCCGCTGAGCTCGCGTGCAGAAGCAAACGCATACATTAGTAACGCCCACATATGAAAACGGTGTTAAAAACACACGTGAGGTATCGCTGTGATCGGTAGAGCGAGAGCAATAATTCTAACCCTAGACCTCTTCTGTAACTCAAAACATGCAACCTGTAAAATTTTTTAAACGTCGCCTATGGAGATTTTTAAGGGTAAAAGTTTGTCGCCATTCCACGAGTGGGCGCAATTTTGAAGCATGACATGTTGGGTATCAATTTACTTGGCGTAATGTTATCTTTCACAATATTAAAAAAAAATGGGCCAACTTTACTGTTGTCTTATTTTTTAACTCAAAAAAGTGTATTTTTTCCTAAAAAAGTGAGATTGTAAGACCGCTGCACAAATAGTGATAAAGTATTGCAATGACCGCCATTTTATTCTCTAGGGTGTTAGAAAAAAAATGTATAATGCTTGGGGGTTCTAAGTAATTTTCTAGCAAAAAAACAGTTTTAACTTGTAAACAACACATCTAAAAAAGAGGCTTGGTCCTTAAGCAAGGATTCTCATTTATCTCAAGATCACACGATGCTGTCTCGGCTGCGCTCAATGAAAAAGAGGAAGAACTCTAGCTGGCCATTACCTTTTAAATTACATATAGACACCACCCACACAAACACCCTCTGCCAGCCAGTCTAGTCCTCTATCCAATAAAAATTCATAAGAGGCCGTCCTTCCTAATCACCAGGAAGTATATTCTTAACCTGACCATCTTCCAGGAAGCATGCTGTAGTCTCCTAGGGGCATCATTAGTCCATGAATCATTGCTTTTGACCCGTAGGAAGTCTTATCTGATGCTCCTCTACACCCATACATCATCAGGAGGCCTATGCGAGAACATGCTGTTAGGATATGAATTCCCATTTATGACTCCTTGTTATTAACTCCCTGCTGGGTAAACTTGCTGTACTGGCATTCCAAGACGACAATTTCCAACATAGGCCAATGGGCTGTATCAACCAGGCAGCAAAACTCAAGAAATATGTGATATTAAACCATGTTGCCTTCCAACATATCCTGTTTTCTTCAGAGAGAGCCTATAAATGTCTGACCTTAAGATATGTTGTGCTTCCCAATATATGCCCCTTTACCCCTGAGTGACACCTCAACGCTATTCTTTACAGCTTCCATGGCACCATTCCGTGGCTTCTACCTTTTGGTATCTTCACAGTGCACTACAACCAAGTGGTGTCCATTCACTCACCATTCACTAATACACACTCAGAGCCACATCTCAACCAACTTTCAGATACAGAACCGTGACTCAACCATATTACCAATGTAATACATGTACGTCAAGCTAATCAAATCAACTTGTTACCATAATATATACATATACTGTATATGCAACCCACCAAATTAAGCATCCCACTCCCAACCTCCTATAACCCTTCATTGTGTATAGGGGTCGGATTAGGCAGGTTTGCTCAATATGGCCTTTTCTACCGCAATTTTGGCATGTCAGAGGTGCTTCAGAACTCAACTTGCATATATAAATATGAGATCTTTTGATATCAATGTCGGGTCAAGTAACACATGTAAACCTGAAACAAGAACAAACCACATATCTATCCCTTTGCCTGGATTTCAGAGACAATGCTCAGGGTACACCATGCACCTCTAGCTATTGTTAGGTTCAAGGAACACCCTAGTTCTGTGAAAAACGTTGCATTCCTTTAGGACAAGGAAAGAAACACTTCTATGTCCCAAATAATACATAGGTGCTTCCTTCCCGGCAATGATCTCCCCATCCAGAACACAGAGTAAAGCATGTTCCCAACATTCCTCATTCACCATTGACCTGGCATTCCTCATTCATGTATTGACCTGGCATACAAAGGACATTAATGGTCATGCCTCTGACAGAGGAAAATATCAACCTGCCTCTAGCTTCCTTTCTCTCTAATTACATGAGGGTAGTAAAGCCTGGCTTGGATGCAGGTACAGGGGGTCCCCGGGTTACGAACAGGATAGGGACTGTAGGTTTGTTCTTAAGTCGAATTTGTTTGTAAGTCGGAACAGTACCTTTTTTAAGTGCAAATCTAGTCTCAGAGACAGGATGTAAACCCAAATCAACAGAGAAAGGCAACTGGATGGCAGGGGTGGCATGGTTAGTTCAAATATGTTTTGTTTCTTTTATTTTTTTACCTTTTAATCACTTTTTTTTATTTGTATTTATTTGTAGCTTGTCGTTTACTTTTTTTTTATTTTTGTATAATTTTCTTATTTTTAATATTATTTTTCCTATTCTTTACATTTTTTAATTATTTTTTTTATTTTATTAATTTAATTATTGCTGTATTTCTTATTTTTATTTTTTTTATCAATTTTTTTTTCACTTAACTTTATTGCTATCACACAGGAGGAAACAATTCCCTGTGTGATAGCAATTGGAGGTGACAGGTTCTCTTTATTGACCCTGTCACTTCCAAAACAGGAGTCCAGGATCGCAGCTGAGCACAGCTCTCCCCTCTCACTATTTTCATGGCAGCAGCAACAGGAGACAGCAGAGAGGTACACTGTATGGCACAGCAGGGAGATGGATGGTGAAAGCAGCCATCAGAGGCCAGGCAGGCCGGCCGGCCAGGCGGCCGGCCGCGGTGCACCATCGCGGGGCAGCGGCGTAGGAAAGACCGGGGATCGTGGAGGCTTCGTAGGCCGCACAAGGCCTCGGCCACGACGGGCAGTTTCAGCGGCCTGGCAAGCCACCGGACCATACCAGGCCTGTGGATGGGCAGGCAGGAGGACGAAGGGGACCCGCAGCCAAGCCAGGAACGGAGGAAAGGCTCAGGAGAGGAAGATTCGGCCAGCAGTGACGTCATTCGGGCCCCGTTCGTAAGTAGGGGTCGTTCGTAAGTCGGATGTTCGTAAGTCGGGGACCCCCTGTAGAATCCTCAGTCAGTAAGCCCATTGACCCCACAGAATATACAGACCTAGTCTGCACTTCTGTATATGTGATCAACAAGGAAGAATAACAACTTTCATAATCCAACTTTGCACAGCCCACCCAGGCATTCGACCACCACTTTGGATTAGTGAAAGTGATATTTTTAGGTAAGATCTTACTGAGTTCTGATGCTAACTCACAAGGCCACTGCCTCTCATACAAAGGCTGTACAATCAGCTTGCATGCACACCAGAGCCCATGATACATTTTTACCCCGTGAAGGCATATCGTACCCTCGTAGCCAGTGTTCGGGGAGAGCTTAGATCTATTTGGAGTGGTTCCCCTTTCTCTAACAGAACATGTTTTTGTGAGTTGTCACTGGCATCACCTGTGCAGGGTTCCAACTGCTCAGGTAAGACATCAACCAGGCGTATTTCCCCTATGTCCAGCTCTAGTGTCCCACCTGTCCCGTAACTGATATGCTCTCTATAGGACTGCTAAGATTGAGACACTGCCCCCACAAGGAAACCTTCACCCCACTGATGTGTCACCTGGCGCTCTCTAGTCTGGCCAACAGACTAAGTGCCAGCCTCCTGGGTACCTGCACCATATTATTTGGTTATCCCAATATATGCCACACACAAAAACATACTTCCCTTCTTTCAATTTCTCACCAAAAACCCCATAGTTTACATCTCTTGTTCTGAAGGATTGGGTAGGTTATATTCCTTCCTTGTATTTACAGTATGTTTGCATTCATAAATGACAGGAGAGACTCTGGTCTGGTATCTGGTATCTATTTTCCAAGTCTTGTCGATGGACAAAGTCTTGCCGCATTAGCACTAAATTGTCCATAAGCTGTTGACGTTATGTACCTCCCCAGGGGTGTTTCAGATCATGCTCCTTTGGCAGTGACCTTTCAGCTTTTACCCCCATTGGGGTAAAAAAGAAGGCACCTGCCTTCTCAATGATTGGAAGACCAGGTTATGTTGGGTGAATGCGCCAAGGGTGTACATGATTACTGGTGACTTAAAACTGACACTTCTATGGAGTGGGAGATCAACTTAAATCAACTCTTCAAGGAACTTTCATGTCCATTTCAGGTGTCTTGCATAAGAATAAACGTATAGTGAGGAGCTTGAGGCGGCTATGCAGGCCTATAATATTACTCCCTCCCCTGCCACTCATGCTCACTGGCGCCATAAACATAGATCCTATGAATTCCACCTGGTAGATCTCACAAAAAAAGCAGCTCTACACTAATATTTGAACGCGGTAATAAGGCTGGTCGTCTACTGGTGTATCTGGCAAGACCGCACATGGCCCCTACATCTATCCTTCATGTAATTACACCCCCGGCCACCTAAGTAAAAGGACTTAAAGGCATCCAGAACTTCGTGTGGGGAAGCACACACAAAGCTCTGGATGCCTTTACGTCCTTTTATTCTGCTTTGTAGAGAATTGATCAGTACTATTACTGATCAGCTCTCTGCTTATCTAGACAGCGTCTCCCTCAGTTGAGGAATGACTTTGACCCTCCTCTCTCTACTGAGGTAATAGAAAAGGCAATATCTCAGTTACCCCCACATAAAACATCAGGGTTTGATTGTTATACAGCCAAATGGTATGATAAATTCAAGCACATGTTAAGTCCATATCTTCTTAGAACTTTTGTTGCAGCATAATAATAAGCTACGAGTAAGCACTTCATGTAAGTGTAGACGCATCAGCTGCTGTTCTGTACCACCCACAGCGGTGCCCTATGTACCCCATGATCCTGCTTCACGAATAAAAGACGAATATAATTTATTCCGGTGTGCGGCTGTCCAGATCTCTTTATCCATTCAAACTTTTGTTGCAGCATTGGAGACAGGGATCCCCCACCCCCCGAGTGAAGCCCTTATAGACCTCATTTTGACAGACCAATCACAGAAAGACCCTTCTAGGAGTGAGTTCTACCGACCTGTTTCCCTAATCAATGTAGACGTCAAGATCTTGGCGAACAGGATCAATCTGGTGATTACGCGCCTCGTGGATAGTGATCAGAGCGCTTCATTCCTGGCAGATCCACAAGAATGAATATCCGTAGATTGTTTCATAATCTTCAATTTCCACACATTCAGTCCCGTACCAGAGTAATTGTATCCTTAGACACTTGCAAAGCTTTTGATAGTGTCGAATGGTCCTATCTCTTACATGTCCTACAATTGTATGGATTTGGTCCACGAATGATGGCCTGGATTCGCCTTCTTTTTACCAGCCCAATACCAGCTGAACCCACTCTAAAATGGATCCCCATAATAAGAGGAAAAAAAATGAAAGTGAATGATGTTTTCCAAAAATTTAAACATTTTTTATACAGAAAAAAAAAAGCATGCATCTGTTACTTAAAACCTACACAAAATATCGCCCCTTTTGGGTGGACAAAACCTAAACATTTGAAATTTTTTCCCACCTGATTGAAAAAAAAAAATACCATATCTCCAGCGCCTGATTAGCCATATTTGGCTTTCTACCAACTCCTGTCTTAAACAAAATGCATTCAGCTGCTAATTTAGGACATGACTCCCCTTTCAGGTGGACTAAACCTAACCATTTGGAATTTTCCACCTGAACAAAACAAAACAAACAAAAAAAAAAAAAACAAGAAACAAAACACCAAATCCAGAGGCTTATCCTTGAAAATACTAAAAAAAATACATCAAGGTTCTCCATAATATTCCAAAAATTGAAGCCAAATCTGAGACTTGCATCTAAACCTTATTCATACCAAAGAAACATTACCCAAAAAATTCTTACCATCAATGCAACTCACTAAGGGCTGCTAAAAAAAGATTTGTTTCCCCCAGCGTTATACCTTGGTGAAAATGAGGCTACCTCCATTTTAAGTTTATTTAGTTGTTCCATGTACATAGATACCGCCTTTCCTGCCCTAACTGACTATTTTCAGTTTTTAGTCTTAGCATTTGGGCCTTGAAAAGGTTTAACTACCATGGCCTCTATGCCTTGGATTGCTACTCCATCTCGCAGAATAAATTTCATAATGCTGAGGGTGTCGTTTTTACGGCACTGAGAAAATTTGCATATTATTATTTATTATTATTATTATTATTATTAAAACGATACCTGGCAATGTGACCTCGCTTTTTACAGGCAAAACGCTTGAGACCTGGTCTCCCTGCATAGGCCCATCTCTGAGCATATGGCAAATGAACAGATTTTACACTTTCACTCTCTGAGGAGTAGTCACTAGTAATGGACTCATCAGAAGTCTCCAGTGTTACTCTTCTCCAAAAAATCAGGTGCATTTTCCATTTCAACTCCTGAATCAGTTTCAAGAGCAGTTATAGCACCTTTGTTTGAATGTTCCTCATCCACATCACCAACATTGATTCCAACCAAAGCAACATCACTTGCAGCAACAAGAGCATTAAGCTTGTGCTGGACACTGAGACTGCTCAACCTTTGCATGTTTGGAGAATAACCCCATTATGGCAGCCTGGGCCTCCTGTAACTCCCTTCTAAGTAGTATTATAATGTGCTCGCTCTCAGCCACCCTATGTTTTAAAGAGGCAATATAACTTTCGCTTATTTTACATGTTTCTTCCAATTTATCCATTTTCTGTTCCAATGCACGCTTCTCCGTTACCAATTGTTCAATCTTTTTTTTTTTTTTTTAAATACTTTATTTATTTGAAATTTTTCACATACAAAACCAAACCCCTCAATGCACAGGTAAATACAAATTACATCAGTAGTCACCTCATGCAACAAACCATCCCCCCCTCCCCAGCCCCCCCCCCCCCTGTTCCCGCAGAAGGATCCCAAGGAAACTATTAATGCCTCCATGTGTATCTAACAGTTTCCGTCCCATCCACCCTTTATGTGGTGTTAATTACCTCCTCCACAAAACTCCAAGTCATTTTATATTTTTGCCAACCTCCCCATTTGCCCTCCTGTACCACCCCCTCATCTGGTGAGATGCCCCTACTATCCAGACTTTCTATATTGTATGTCTCATTTATGCTAAGGAGCCAGTCCCGTATACTTGGGCTGGCTGGATCTGTCCATTTTAAAGCTATTTGCTTCTTAGCTGCCTCCAACAATATGGGGACGATAGAAGATAGGTAGCTCTTCTTCGTCTTTGCTGTACCGTGGAAGAGACACACCCATGGATCTACAACGATATCTTCTCCTGATATTTCTCTGGACAATAATATGATTTTTCCCCAGAAAGGTTTAATACCGGGGCACTCCCACCATATGTGGGCCATTGTGCCCAAGCTACCACACCCCCTCCAGCATAGATTAGATTTGGTATTATCTATTTTGCTTAATTTGTCTGGGGTGGCGTACCATCTAGATAAGCATTTGAAGTGGCATTCGACTCTCCTGGTATCTAGTGCAACCGAGTGTACCAAATTCAATATCTTCTCCAACGTGAACTTATTACACTGTGACCCCAGCTCCCCTTCCCACTTTTTAACGTATGGGGGCACCTCCAGCTCCAGACTCTCTCCCAGAACCCTGTATATCTGTGATATAACACCTTTTGATTGTTCCTTCACACATAGCCGCTCGAATGGTCTATATTCCTCCTCGCTTCTGAGTGGTCTTGGTAGTTTGTCTATAAAGTGCGAGAGCTGGAGATACCTCCACTCGTCTATATACCCTAACCCCGGTTCTGACCTTAAATCTGATAATGTGCGTAATCTCCCCTTGTGTAAAAAATGTTTTAATTGAATTTCCTCCCCTTTTACCCAATTCCCTCCCACCTCCCTCCTCCCCGGCTCGAAAAACAGATTATCTTTCATATAAATCAAAGGTGAATTGTGTGTCCACTTATTCTGAATGTGTAACAAATCCCAGTGTTTTAGGGTGTTAAGTGTCAAAACCGCTGTGTTTGTGCTCAGTGCTCTATACTTGGCGGGGTTCCAAATAATCCTTCCCAGCTCAGTGTTGCTCATATAGTGTTCTACGCTCACCCACCTCTTCTCCGAGTCCCTCCTGGACCATTCAATAACCCTGGATAATATAACTGCTAGGTAGTACCTCCTAAAGTTGGGTAAGGCTAGCCCCCCTGTTTTTTTCCCCCTACTCAGGACTGCATAGGAGATACGTGGTTTTTTGCCCCCCCAGACAAATTTTACTATCAAACTCCTTAGAGCTCTAAGGTAGTATTGAGGGAGTGGTATAGGTAGCATCTGAAATATAAATAATATCTTTGGAGTCAGTATCATCTTGACCGCGTTCACCCGACCAAACCATGAAAGCGGTCTCGAAGATAATCTTCTAGTTTCTTGCCTGATCGCGTCCAGCATCGGTATATAATTCCTAAGGTATAATTCTTTAAGTGTATTGGATAGTTTAATGCCCAAATATTTAATTTCGTTTCTCCAAGGAAATGGGAAGACCTGTGATAAATGGGCTACCTCATGTTTTCCTACACTAATATTCAAGATCTCCGACTTCTTCAAATTTATTTTGAAGTTTGATATTTCGCCATATGTTCTAAGGATTCGGAGTATATTCGGAAGGGTGATTCGAGGATTGGTAATAAAAAAAATTACATCATCAGCAAATGCTGCAAGCTTGTGTTCGTCTCTTCCTACCTTCACCCCATTGCAATCTGGATTGTTACGAATAGTGGCCAGCAGAGGTTCTAGGGACAGTACGAACAAAAGAGGAGATAGGGGGCACCCCTGCCTGGTACCGTTTTCCATCTTAAAAGATTTTGATAGGACCCCATTTACCCTAACTGAAGCCATAGGGTTACTGTAAAGGGCCTTAACCCACGAAATATACCTGGGGCCCAGCCCCATTACTTCTAATGTTTTCATCATGAACCCCCAGTCTACCCTGTCGAACGCTTTTTCGGCGTCTACCGACAGGAATAGCGCTGGGGGTCCCTCCCGTTTAATTAGTTCCAACAAAAGCGCTGCTCGTACCCCATTATCTCTAGTTTGTCTCCCGGGCACAAACCCTGCCTGATCTGAATGTACAAGAGATGTCATTTTGTCCTTTAACCTGCTCGCCAACACTTTTGAGTATAGTTTGACATCTGCATTCAGCAGCGAGATGGGCCTATAACTGGAACATAGCTTGTCATTTTTCCCTTCTTTTAATATTAAGGTGATTGACGCTGTCAACGCCTCTCTGCCTATTTCACAATTAGGGCCCAGCTTGTTCCAGAAATGACAGAGTCTAGGCACTAGGATATGTTTTAATTTATCCAGGTAAAGCGTAGTGAGCCCATCAGGTCCAGGGCTCTTGCCCTTTGGAGTCGCTTTCAGAGCTGTCAGAACCTCTTCCTCCCCTATCGGTCTATCAAGGGCCGTTCTCTCTTCCTCTGTGAGAACTGGAACCCCTGCCCCTCTTAGGAATTCCTCGACCAACTCTGAATGCGATTTGTTACCCCTTCCATTTTGCCCAATAGAGTACAGCGCCTCGTAAAACTTTTTAAACTCGTTTGCTATACCTTTACTGGTCCCTATTACTTCGCCATTTTTGTTATGTATTTTCTCGATATAATTCCTATCTCTTTTCTTTCTTAATATTCTGGCCAGGTGTTTGCTTGACTTGTTTGCCAACAGGTAGTTGTCCTTTGTTATCCTATTTAAAGTACGCTTACAGTCCTGATCCATAATGTCCTTTAACTCCTCTCTTTTTAATACCAGTTGATGGAAAACCTCCTGACTTGCCCCCCTCTGCTTTTTATGGGTCTGTTCCAAAACAAAGATTTCCTCTATCAACCTCTCCCTTACTTCCTTTCTCTTCTTTTTAATTCCCGCTCCTATTGAGATGAAAACCCCTCTAATGTACGCCTTATGCGCTTCCCATAGCGTGGAGGGGAGGACTTCTCCTGTGTCATTGACTTTGAAGTAAAAATCAACCTCCTCCTGTATCTTTTCCAATACTTTTGCGTCCTTCAGGAGAAATTCGTCCAGCTTCCAAGAAAAAGTCCTCTCCACCCTGTCGGGGAGCCTCATCCTCATAGTAAACGGAGAGTGGTCTGAGAGAGTAGCGATTTCTATTCTAGTCTCCTCCACCCATTCCAAGAGACTATGATCTACCAAAATGTGGTCTAATCGCGAATATGTCCCGTGCACCGGGGAGAAGAAGGTAAAATCTCTATCCTTGGCATGTTGCAACCGCCATGCGTCAACCAGGCGGCAGTTAAAAAGTCGCCGCCCGATTGCACCTGTAGAGACCCTCCCTGCCCCCCCTGCCCGGGACGTACTATCGAGTGCAGGGTCGAAACAGAAATTAAGATCTTCTGCCAACACCACCTCCCCCTCCTTGAATTTCGTCAACTTACTCAGTACTTGCCCGAGAAAGAGTATTGGGTTTTTATTTGGGCAATAAACATTAGCAAAAGTAAATGCTCTATTTCCAATATTGCCCTTAAGAAACATATACCGTCCCTCTGGATCTGACATTCTGTCTATCAGGGAGAAGTTTAGATTCTTCGAAAAGCCTATTGCCACACCCTTGGCTCTCCTAATCGGGGAGTCACCATAGTACCAATGCGGCAGACCTGGGGAGAAGAGTCTGATCCTGGACTCCAACACCAGGTGAGTCTCCTGTAGGAAGACAATATCAGCACCATAGTGTTGGAGCTCCTTCAATATTTTGTGTCTTTTGGTGGGTGAGTTGAGACCTTTTACATTGTATGTTAAAAACTTAAGGTCGATCATTGCTCAAGATCTAACCCTTCTCACCTTCCCACTGCACTCCCCCGAGCCCCCCCGCAGGAACACCCTCCCCCCCACCCCCCTCCCCCCACCCGCTCCCCCCTCCTCTCCCCCACCCATCCCGCCCCTCCTCACCCCCTCCCCCCACCCACCCCCCTGGCTGTATCCCAGCCCAAAGCCCGCATGTAGGGGATACTCCAGTTCCCATACTGCGCGCTACCATTCCAGGGGTGGAGCTCCAATGGCAGCGCTTGAGAACCCCCTCCGAGAGGAAAAAAAAAAAAAAAAACCCCCCTCGGAGGAGATCTATGAGGGCAAGATACCAGCCGCACCTCGACCCAGGGGAATCCCCCCACCCGCCCGCAGCCTCCTCTTTATGTAATGTTCCCAATGTCCAGCAGCTAGAGTCGCGCTTTCCTGTTAGCCCCACGTATCCACCTGGAAGTGGGGAGGAGAGAGAGAAAAAACAAAAACAAAAAAAAAACCCCTCTCCCCCCCCCCCCAGGTGACCAGGGTTCGCCTCACGCTCTGACGGGATGTAATTTAAAGTTCAGTGCCGAACCCTTCTCTATCCTTCCGGCATCGGAATCCCCAGGCCAGCACAAAAGTCTCGCATCTCTTCTGGGAATCTCATCCTGTGAGATCTCCCCTCTTTAACGACTATCAGTGATGCTGGAAACCCCCAACTATACTTCAGGTTGGCCCCCCGAAGTTGGTCCAGCAGTGGTCTCAACCGTCTTCTCCTCGCCAGTGTACCCGCTGATATGTCTGCGAATATCTGTAAGTTTTTATTTTCAAAACAGACTGGGGGTGCCCCCCTAAGATTCCTCCATATTTTTTCTTTATCCGTGTAGGAATGGAACTTCACGATTACATCTCTGGGGATATCATGGTTTAAATTAGGGGGTTTCCTCACCCTATGGACCCGATCTATTCTCAGCTCCTCCTCCTCCCTTCTGCCTAGAATAGGGTTGAATATTTTTCTCATTATATCCCCCAGGTCCTCATTTAAGTGTTCCGGAATGGATCTAATGCGCAAGTTTTGTCGCCTGCTCTGGTTCTCCTGCTCTTCTATTTTAAATTCCATCATGCGATTTTCAATTTGCATCTTGCTTATTTGCTCTTTAAGATCCGATATCTCTTTAGCATGTTTTACTGACACTTCCTCCACCTCTTCTACTCTGTGCAGTAACTGGGCCATATCTGTGCGCACGCTCATGATTTCAGATTTTATAACATTTTCGAGTTTTGCGAACATTTCCAACATTTCCAATCTATTCAAGCCGGGTTCCATATTTCTTTGCTCTTCCGGGGTGCAGCCCACTCCAGCTCCTTCTAGGTCTAATTCCTCATTGTTCCTGTCACCTTGTCCCCCCTTCTGTTTCTGCTGATCTTTTTTTTTTTCCTTTGTTCCTGCTTGTTTCATTTCCAGACCAGGACTTTTTAAATTTGCTTCTTTAAGGTACCTTTGAATAGAGCTAGAATTGAGACTCTCCCTTGAATTTTTAGTCTCTGTGGTTCTTTGGGACCGCCCTCTCATAGTTCAGCTTCTGCCAGTAGTACCTGCAGACAGGACTTTACAGTTGTCTGCGCTTCACCTCCGCCTTTGCCTATATTGCATGCCCCCGCACTCTGATGCGTCCCCTCTGTGTGTATAATGCAACAAAGTCCATACGTGTAACCTCCTCACCCTCCTCGACACTTACTGCCTTTGTTGCGCACCTTTATTTATGTTTCGACTTTAAGCTTTGAGCTCTTGTGATTTGTTATTTTGCGCATATACAGCCAAGCCGCTAGGGTCCCGCTTGTTTATCTTAATAGTCTCTCGCAGTACCCCACGTCAGTGGAAGCGGACCAGACCAAAGGGAGAAATAATCTCGCTAAACCCCCCTTTTTTTTTTTTTTTTTTTGGAGGCTATCCACCAAGGCACACTGTCAGTCCTTATACAGCTTTATGTTTAGGGAAGGAAATTCTCATACCTTTGCTTCTGCTGGCTTTCCATCCTGCAAAACTGCACCTCTCCTGTTACCTTGTTTTCCATCCCCAATCCATGTCCATGATTAACAATACTGGTGCAGAGAGAGGAGGGTAGAGGACAGGCTGGTGGGACCGGTGAGAGAAGCGACAAACCAGGGCTGTTCAGCAAAATCAGGGCTGCTAGATGGAGCCTTTTCTCCGCTCTGGACTCCAACTCCCCACTCCTCACCACCTCCGTTACTGCGGCTCCGCTCTTCTTAGTTTGTCGGCTTGACAACTCTGGACTGCTGGTCTGATGGCGTTCTGGCTCTGAGCCGACTAGGGCCGGGGCAGTACTTGTCACCAACTGCCGATTGTAGCTGCTTATGGCTGCGGGGCGCGGGAGGTGGGTGCCGCCTCACGGGAGATACTAAATCTCGGCTCTAGATCCGGCACTCTGCGGTCTCTCACCCCGCTCCTGTCGTTCACCTTCCCGTGGCGGCTCGCATCATACCCTCACCTCAGCGCTGCCCTTCGGCCCCTCCCCCTATACGGACGTCCTGCGTCACGTCCTCATCTCCGCTCTGCAGCCTAGAGCTGCCAATTGTTCAATCTGATCATAAACATTTGCATCTGACTTTGCAGCTATCGCTAATATAGTTTTACCCACACTTTCTATCTGATCTAATAATTGTGTTCTTTCAGTATATCATTGAATCTCTTTTTGTTCCTTCATTCTCAACCAGCATGCATACCACATTCGCCATTCTCGCTTACCTTTTATTTCCTAGATGACGGTTTACTCTTCATGCTATGCTATGCTATTCATACAAACATCATATTAAATTAGCAGATCATTAAATTGATGAATCAATGTATCTTCTTTACAGCTTTAAAAACTGACACAGGCATGTTTCCTAACAAAATGTCCAATGACCTTCATCGATATGCTAATTACATTCACGCTGACACTCGTCTAACCAGTCTGCACACAGCTGAAGACACACAGCTGTTCCCAAGCTGATGTGGAACTTGTTGTCCCAGAAGGAGAAGCACGCTATTAAATTAGTGTTCCAATCTCTCCTTACCACCACTGACTTTAGCCCTCTCAGATCTTAGGCCACATTGACCTTCTCTTGGAGCAGAAAGCTTGCCTCCTTTTTATGTGGCAAAAAATATAATCATTATTTCTCCCACTTTTTTCTCAAAGATGTCTGGTTTATCCTATAAATCTGCAGGGTACATCAGTTAACCAAGGGTGTTTATTTACTGAACAGCTAAACAGGCCTACAACAATTTTCATTAACAATAAACTTTAACACATATATCAGCCAAAGATACAAACACTTTATACTCACCAGATACGAGTGTCCGCTCACTGATATAGTATTTCACAGAACTTTCAGGACCACTCAAGCAGGGCTTCAGAAGTCACAAACCACCGTGAATCTTGCCACAGTAGAGGAATGCTTTAGGAACTCAAGACAAAAATACATTAGGGTTTGGGTCCTGTGCAGAATTTCTTTTGGGGTGGTTTTGGATTTCCCCTATTTATTGTAAATATGTATTATCTTGTCTATTCCTATAGACTTATCAAAGCTCTGATAAGGTTACTGGTGATGATACAATAACAATGTTAGCTATAAAAACAAACACACTGCAATTGAGCAAGGATCTCATTTATTTACCAAGACAGTATAATTTTTTGTGTATTATATTTCATTGATATATTCCAGAATACACATTTTCCAGCACTTTGCACTTTACAGTATAGTATAACATTTTGGTATATTTTCACCTATATATATTTTTCTTAATTTATTCATCTATTTTTATTCATTTTTTCTTTCATTCTTTATTTTTCATTCATTTATTTATTATTCATTACTTAATATCCATTGTACACGTGTTTGAACAGCGCCAATTCCCCCATTAGAGGATCTTGTTTATTTGAATTTCACCTAGGTGACATTCTGTGTCGGGGGGCTGCAGTTCCTTTTTTTCATCCTAAGCGCGGAATAATTAAATTTCATCAGTCACTCCTTCCCTAGCCCCACCATCATGCATGGAGGAGTCCCCAGAACTGTTCGACCACAGTGTCGGGTACATGCTGCAGGAGGATGGGCAGCATTTTGAAGGCTCCGATGATGGTACCCAGGTTGAGGAAGGCAGTAACGTGAGCCCAGAGAGAGGGGGTGCCCAAGAAACTGGCAGTCATGTTCCCCCAGCTGCAGCATACTGCCAGGTTTGCTCCAGTGATGAGGAGGGAGGGGATGATGAGGTCACTGACTCCACATGGGTGCCTGATAGAAGAGAGGGGGAGGAGGAGGTAGCACATCTCCAATGGGGCAGGGTGCCCTCCAGGGGCCAGCTTAAGGGCCCTCCACCCGACTGCATCACACTGCAGAGCTCCGCATGTGCAGGGCGCTGCTGACTCCCCGTGTATTTCTTTGGTGTGGCCCTTTTTTGATACGTGTGCAGTAGATTGCATCGTTGCTGTTTGCAACATATATCTGAAGCGTATCAAGGGTGGCCAAAACAGCAGCTGCTTGGGCACCACATGCTTGACCAGACATATGTCGACCTCCCATGCAGTCCGTTGGCAACAGTACTTAAAAGACCCACACCAAATAACAAGGCAGACCTCTCCTTGCTCCTCATTAACTGGGGATCTCCAACCCCACTATACCTTCATACCTTCAGTCCTCTCAGAAACCTGCACTGAGAGGAATGAAGGTGTAGAATTAGATGTGCCAAGTACTTGTGAGCAATCTGCTATCGCTACAACAACATCCGATTATAGCAGGAAAATTTCCCTACCCCAGTTGTTAGACCATCAAAAGAAATTCGGTCCCAGCCATCCACATGCTCAGCGGCTGAATGCTAGGAAATAAGTAATTTTAATTTGCACCTCCCCAGGAGGTCTTATCTGATGCTCCTCTACCCCCATAGGTCACATCAGGAGGCCTATGCGAGCACATCCTGTTAGGATATGAATTTTCATTTATAACTCCTTGTTATGAACACCTTGCTGGGTGAACTTTCTGTACTGGCATTCCAAGACGACAATTTCCAACATAGGCCAAAATGGCTGTATCAACCAGGCAGCAAAACTCCAGAAATATGATGCTAAACCATGTTGTCTTCTAACACTCCCCCCAAATGATATGCAAATTAACCAGACTGGTTTCAGAGGATACTCTTTGCAGGATGATGTAACAGGAAGTATGGGGGTTTTCAAATACACTTTCAGGCCAGGAAAGTCTGTGGGCATTTCCGCCGGTCATATAATGCCAGTGCTAGGCTGGCTGACCTTCAAAAGGAATGCAACCTGCCCAAGAACTGCCTCATTTTTGACATGCCCACCAGGTGGAACTCAACGTTGGCAATGCTGCACAGGCAGCAGAGGGCCATCAATGAGTACCTGTGTGAGTATGGCACCAGGACAGGGTCAGGGGAGCTTGGCTTTTTTTTCGCCACGCCAGTGGCTACTGATCAAGAATGCATGCACTGTCCTGTCACCATTTGAGGAGGCCATGAGGATGATGAGCAGTGACAGTGCATGCATCAGTGATACTGTCCCTCTTGTAGCACACACTTTGTGGAATAATGGACAGAGCACTTGAGGCAGAACAGAGGGAGGAAGAGGAGGACTTCCTTATTTCTCAAGGCCCCCTTTATCCAGACAGTGTTCCTGCGGGCCCGCCGATCACACAGGAAGAGGAGGAGGAGGAGGATTGTGTCAGCATGGAGGTGGAGCCTAGCACTGAGCATCAGCAGCAGTCTTCAAGGGATCGTTTTCAGTCTCCAGAAACCCATGGAGGTGGCTGTGGATCATGTGATCCTTAGTGGACCCAGAGGACTCCGGATCGAATGCCTCAGCAAAGCTTTGCTGCATGGCCTCCCTGATCCTGCAAAGCTAGCGAAAGGACCCTCGGATTCGTGGTATCAAGGAGAGGGATAATTACTGGCTGGCAACCCTTCTTGATCCACATTACAAGGATGAGGTTGCGGAATCTAGCCTTTGCAGAGGGAGCAGAGGATGAAACATCTTCGGGAGGCCTTGCAGAAAGGTTTGTGCAATGCGTTTCCAGAGCCTGGGAGGTTACAATTTCCTGGTCCTCCTGGACAAAGTGTTGCTGAGGCTTCGGTCAGTCACACAAGGAGCGGTGGAGAAGGTGGCAGTCTGACCCATGTGTTCAGACAATTCTTTAGTCTGCAGCCCCAAGGTCTGATTGGTTCCAGCAAGAATGGCCAGCGTCTGATTTACAAGATCAGACTTGGTGACCTTTCCAACCGAAAATCCACTGGGTTACTGGGTCTTGAGGATGGATGGACAGAGCTTGCACAATATGCAATTGAGCTACTGGCCTGTCCAGTATCCAGCGTTCTTTATGAACGCACATTCAGTGCTGCTGGAGGCTTTGTAACCGATCACAGAGTGCGCCTGTCCACAGACTCAGTTGATCGGCTCACCTTCATATAAATGAATCAGACTTAAATCACTGATGCTGATGTAACCGATTAATTTTTCTATGAATGTGAGATCCCTTGAAGACTGCCTATGCGGAATGACTATCCTGTTATGCTGAGTGACTATCCTATTCCTCCTCAATGTTCATGTTGATAGCTTCTAAGAACATTTTTGTTTCAGAGCACCACCACCAGTGCCTAAGGCTCAATTTTTCTGCCCCTGTTTAACAGGGGCATGTAATTACTATTTTTGCTGTAATATTTTGCAGCAGGGCTCGTTCTTGCGCTCAACTAGAGTATCTGTGAGGGGTTGCAGTGTTATGGCACCACCACCAGTGCCTAAGGCCCAATTTTTCAGCCCCTGTTTAACAGTGGCATGTAATTACAATATTTGCTCTAATATTTCACAGCAAGGCTCCTTCCTGTGCTCAACAACAGAATCTGTGAGGGGTTACAGTGTTGTGGCGCCACCACCACTGCCTAAGACCCAATTTTTCTGCCCCTGTTTAACAGGGGTGTGTAATTACAATTCTTTATATAATATTTCACATTAGGGCCCCTTCCTGCACCCATCAAGAGTAACTGTAAGGGCTTACAGTGTTGTGGCACCACCACCACCAAAGGCCCAATTTTTCTGCCACTGTTTAACAGGGGTATGTAATAAAAATTCTTGATATAATATTTCACAGCAGGGCCCGTTCCAGCGCCCACCAAGAGTAACTGTGAGGGCTTACAGTGTTCTGGTACCACCAACATCTAAGGCCCAACTTTCTGCAGAGTATATAGGGCAGGCTGTATAGTATATACAGGCGGTCCCCTACTTTCAAACATCCGACTTACATACGACTCATACTTACAAACGGAAGGGAGACAACAGGAAGTGAGAGGAAATCTACCCCTAGGAAGGGAAATTCTCTCCTGTAAGAGTTAATATGGGAAAAAGGTGTCTCCACTGCTGCTTTATCACCAATCCTTGTTTCCCTAATAACCCAAAATTTTCAAAATCCAATTGCCATTGGGACAGAAAGTGAGGTAAAATCTTCTGAACAGGGGCACAGACAGCAAAACAAATGTTACAGGGGGGATAACCCTTCCCTATGTTATCCAAAAAGCTTAAAAATTGATTTTTTTTGGCTGGAGCTACACTTACAAAATGTACCTGTTCCAAATTACAAACAGATTATACTTAAGAACAAACCTACAGTCCGTGTCTTGTTTGGACCGCCTGTATACTGCTGTTCAGAGTATATAGGGCCTGGGGGCCCCACGCCTTTTCTTTTTTAATATCCATACAAGACCCAAAGAGCCTGGTAATGGGCTTGGGGGGGTACCCATGGCGTTTTTCTCAATAATTTTCATCCATATTGCTGGAACCCGACATTACATTATAGCTGCAAGCAGTTTTAAATGACTTTTATTCCTTTAGAAATGTTATTTTGTGCAGGGACTGTTCTAAATACGGGAAACATGTGCCACTTTACAGGCATACTATAGTCATCCCCCAGGTATGATATTTAAAGGAATATTTCACTTTTATTTTTTCACTTTAAGCATTATTAAAATCACTGCTCCCGAAAAAATTACCTTTTTTAAAACTTTTTTTTGCATTGATACATGTCCCCTGGGGCATGACCTGGGTCCCCAAACACTTTTTAGGACAATAACTTGCATATTAGCCTTTAAAATTCGCACTTTTGATTTTACACATTCGGGTCCCACAGAGTTTAATGGTGTTCGAATGTTCGCGCAAACTTTTGGTCTGTTCGCATGTTCTGCTGCAAACCGAACCGGGTGGTGTTTGGCTCATCCCTAATGAGGAGGCACTAATGAGGCGGCACTGATTAGATTTTTATAATTTTTTTCCACACAAATAGAGCTTTCTTTTAGTGGTATTTAATCACCACTGGATTTTTTGCTACATAAAGTAAAAAATACCAAAAGACTTTGAAAAAAAAATGGATGGGGGGAGGGACTTTTAAGGCACCAGCAACACTATTTATTCTAGAAAAGTTTATATTGAATACAAATATATTAAAATTCTGTTTAAAATGAAAATACTCTTGGTGGGTGCAGGAACGGCCCTGTTGTGAAATTTTATATCAAGAATTGTAATTACATACCCTGTTAACCACTTGCCGACCGCCTCACGACGATGTACGTCGGCAGAATGGCACGGGCAGGCAGAATCACGTACCTGTACGTGATCTGCCTCCCGCGGGTGGGGGGTCCAATCGGACCCCCCAGGTGCCCGAAGCGGCCGGCATTTGTTCGCGGGCGATTAGAGGTGAGGGGGAGGCCATCTATTCGTGGCCACCCCCTTGCGATCGCTCCCGGCGAATGAAATCCTTCCTCTGCCTCTGTAATGTAATGTCTTTTTGTTCCGGCTCCGAGGAGAGAAGACATCAATGTGAGTTATACCAACACTACACGCACAGTAGAACACACTAGGCACACTTTTCACCCCCCATCACCCCCCTGTACCCCCTGTCACCAATAGCAGTTTTTTTTTTGCATTGGTGTCAGTTTGTGACAGTTATAAGTGTTAGGGCAGTTAGGGTTAGCCCCCTTTAGGTCTGGGGTACCCCCCTTTAGGTCCAGGGTACCCCCTAATAAAGGTTAACCCCTTGATCACCCCCCATCACCAGTGTCACTAAGCGATCGTTTTTCTGATCACTGTATTAGTGTCACTGGTGACGCTAGTTAGGGAGGAAAGTATATAGGTTGGCTGTCAGTGTTTTATAGTGACAAGGACCCCCATATACTACCTACTAAAGGTTTTAACCCCCTGATTGCCCCCTAGTTAACCCTTTCACCAGCGATCACCGTATAAGTGTTATGGGTGACGCTCGTTAGTTTGTTTTTTATAGTTTATTATAGTTTTAGGGCACCCGCCGTTTATTACCTTATAAAGGTTTAACACCCTAATTGCCTGGCGGTGATATAAGTAACGTTTTTAGGGTCAGATAAAGTCTGCGTCGCCCCAGGCAGCGTCAGTTTAGCGCCAATACCGCTAACACCCACGCACGCAGCATACGCCTCCCTTAGTGCTATAGTATCTGAACGGATCGATATCGGATCCGATCAGATCTATACTAGCATCCCCAGGAGTTTAGGGTTCCCATAAACACAGTGTTAGCGGGATCAGCCCAGATACCTGCTAGCACCTGCGTTTTGCCCCTCGACCCAGCCCAGCCCACCCAAGTGCAGTATCGATCGATCACTGACACTTACAAAACACTAAGCACACATAACTGCAGCGTTCCACAGGCTATACATGTAGATTTATAGTTTACGAGGGCAAAGATAGTCACGTAGAGCCGACAAACTGCCCTGACTACATAGGAAGCGCTGGCAAGATAGTGTGGGACTTGGTGTCACCCTTATTTGGAAAGGGGTACCACTTGTACGTGGACAACTATTACACAAGCGTGCCACTTTTTAGTCACCTTTTTGATCAACAGATTGGAGCATGTGGCACAGTGCGACCTAATAGCCGGGGCTTTCCCCAGCGGCTTGTAGATTCCCGTCTTAGGCTGGGGGAGAGAGCCTGCTTGCAGTGTAATAATTTGCTCGCTATGAAGTGGAGGGACAATAAGAATGTTGTCGTTCTTACCACCCTTCATGCAGACACGACGGCCCAAATTACTACGGTGACTGTTTATTTATTTCAATTGGCTTTGCTGAACGCTCATGTGCTATACAGAGCTTCAGGATGGACTGGATCCTTCCTTAAATTCCAGGAAGAGATCGTCAGAGCCCTTCTGTTTCCAGACGGTGCTCCACCTCACCTTCCCCAACCAAATGCAGTAAGCCGGCTGCATGAGAGGCATTTTCCTTATGTCCTCTCGAGTACCCCTACCCAACGAGCCCCCCAAAGAAGATGTCGTGTCTGTAGCAAGCACGTATTTAGGCGTGACACCCGGTATTATTGTCCCTCCTGTCTTGACAATCCTGGTCCTGGCCCCTTTGAAGACGTCATCTATGACGAAACATGTAGGGCGTGGCTACGCATTGAACGCCAACGGGTGTTCACTTCTTATTATATGCCGGTTTATGCATACCTTACGGAGTATGATCCCTCCGATTCTGATTTTATTTTTTGAATAAATCTATTGGAATTTACTACACTATTGGAGCCCTTTTTTTTTTTTTCTAATCCATCTTCTTGAGGACAAGTGAATGCTCCCCCCCCTATACCAGGTAGACTACTTGGACTGTGCCAGGCTGGAGACGCTGGACACAGCAACGGGGTTGGACGGCTTCACGTTACGGTCCCTGCAGAGGGCTAGATCTGCTTGCTCGATAGACCTTGCTATAAGGGATGTCCACCGTTCGTGGTAAGGGTCCATCTTTAGCACTACTTTTGGAGTCACCTCAACAGAGAGTCACATCTTTATACTCCTTTCCTTTACCTACATGTGTCCTAACGGGACGGAGCGTGGATGTGTCTCCCTATCTGCATGAAGCTGATACCCATTCATGAACTTTATTTTTCCTTTTCGCTCTTTTTTCTAAATTATGGATTTGGACTAGTTTTTTGTTTTTTACTACTAATGAAGTTCACTCTGTCCTGTAGTAGTTTGATGTAATTACTCATTTAGTATATGGTATATTTGCAGTGTTTTTACAGTTGCTTATCATCGCATCACTCTTTATGAGATATACTTTTGATTTCACCATTATGCACGGAAATTCACAATTCATTTTTGAATTATTTACTGTCACCAATTTTTGCATACAAGCTGTAAGCGCACTTATTTTTGATTATTAATTCTGGTCTATGCATTGGTGAATGTTTTGAACGCTACCATACACTAGTTGAGTTTTAGCGTAGGGTACAGCATTGCACAGACTAGGACACACTTTCACAGGGTCTCCCAAGATGCCATCGCATTTTGAGAGACCCAAACCTAGTACCAGTTACAAAAGTTAGTTACTAAAAAAAGTGTAAAAAATAAAAAAATAAAAACAAAAAAAAATACAAAATAAAAAAAACAAAAATAGTTGTCGTTTTATTGTTCTCTTTCTCTCTATTCTCTCTCTATTGTTCTGCTCTTTTTTACTGTATTCTATTCTGCAATGTTTTATTGTTATTACGTTTTACCATGTTTGCTTTTCAGATATGCAATTTTTTTTATACTTTATTGTTTACTGTGTTTTGTTGGTAACCATTTTTTTGTTTTCAGGTACGCCATTCAGCTGCAGAGCGGATTTATTTATCTTGAAAGCAACAGCGTTTGCGCCCACGATACATAAAGCTGTGACTCCAGCGCTGTCGGAGGTGATTTCACCACCACAGTTACATACTTCAGCATATATGACAAAGCGTGGGGGCAGCAGTGGGTGGAGGAGCGATTTGCTCCTGCCTTTTGTGGGAGGATGCCCCCATGCTTCGGCATATATATATTTTAGGCACAGGTTGCGTTAAATGTTTTATTTTTTACTATGTTTTTTTGTATTTGCTTTGCAGGTATGGTAAGTCTTACTGTTATACTGTAATGTTACTTTTATTGTTAACCATCATTTGCTTAGCAGGTACGCCATTCAGTTGCAGCGCTGATTTATTTATCTCGACAGCAACAGCGTTTGCTCCCACGATACATAAAGCCGTGACTCCAGCGCTGTCGGAGGTGATTTCACCACCACAGTTAAAAAAAAGAGCATATATGCCGAAGCATGGGGGCAGCAGAGGGCGGAGGAGCGATTTGCTCCTAACTTTTGCAGGAGGATGCCCCCATGCTTCGGCATAAATATACGGGGCATGTATGCCCATCATTAGAAGTGGGTGGATGAAGGGAGGTATTCTAATGGTGGGCATACCCACCGATCAATCTCTGTTTTTCGTTCAGCCCACAGGCTGCATGAAAAAAAGTTTACAATACATGCCCAACAAGGACCAGCAACGTACTGGTATGTTGCTGGACTTTGAGTGGTTATACCAGAATGATGCCTGCAGGTTTAGGTATCATCTTGGTATCATTCTTTTCAGCCAGCGGTCAGCTTTCATGTAAAAGCAATCCTAGTGGCTAATTATCCTCTAGACTGCTTTTACAAGCAGTGGGAGGGAATCCCCCCCCACCGTCTTCCATGTTTTTCTCTGGCTCTCCTGCCCCAACAGGAAACCTGAGAATGCAGCCGGTGATTCAGCCAGCTGACCATAGAGGTGATCAGAGACCAGAGTGGCTCCAAACATCTCTATGGCCTAAGAAACCGGAAGCTACGAGCATTTCATGACTTAGATTTTTCCGGATGTAAACAGCGCCATTGGGAAATTGGGAAAGCATTTTATCACACGATCTTGGTGTGGTCAGATGCTTTGAGGGCAGAGGAGAGATCTGGGGTCTAATAGACCGTAGCTTTTTTTTAAAAAAGAGTACCTGTCACTACCTATTGCTTTCATAGGGGATATTTACATTCCCTGAGATAACAATAAAAATGATTAAAAAAAATAAAAATGAAAGGAACAGTTTAAAAATAAGATAAAAAAGCAAAAAAATAATAAAGAAAAAAAAAAAAAAAAGCACCCCTGTCCCCCCCTGCTCTCGTGCAAAGGCGAACGCAAGGGTCGGTCTGGCGTTAAATGTAAACATATGGGGGCGTGTCCAAGATGGCGCTGGGAGCGGACGTGTAGTACCAGAGCTCCCACTCCGGACCTAAATCCTTCTTAAATCCTGGTGTGGATTTCGCACATACCGCCCAGCCACATACATAGAGGTCTCCCCTGTGACCCGGGGAATGAGCAGATACAAAAAAGGGGCACAGAAACCGCGAGTTCCCGAGGATACGCGAGCGCCGCCGAAGCCCTGGCCTTCTCTTCCTGGAGCTCACCACATGGAGACGCAGACACCCGCCCCGCCGGACGGCGCGATCCAGGCTGGATCCCAGGCATTTGAGGCCCTGATGCAGGCTATCTCCACGTGCCAGGCCACTCTCACCATAAAAATAGATCATGTCCAGGAGGAAACCGCTCTCATCCGCCGGGACATGGACCGTTTTAGGGAGCGAGTGGGGGAGGTGGAGCGGCGGGTCTCTGCCACAGAGGATGTGCAGAGAGAACACCATGAGGACATTCAGATTCTGAAAACGAAAGTGAAGACACTCGAATTCAGGGCCGAAGACGCCGAGAACCGGAACAGGAGGAATAATCTCCGGGTCCTTGGTCTCCCGGAGGGTGCAGAGGGAACAGACCCGGTCGGATTTATGGAGAAATTGCTGCCAACTCTCCTCCCGAAAGCACAGTTTTCCCCGCACTTCTCCATCGAACGGGCTCATCGTATGCCTGCCAGCAGAGGCCCACAGGGAGCGCCGCCGCGCACTTTCATTTTCAAACTCCTGCATTACAGAGACAGGGACACAGTCCTCCACTCTGCTCGCTTGCAAGGTGACTTACACTACGAAAATACGAAAATTCTCATCTTTCCAGACTACTCTGTAGAGACACAGAGGCAGCGGAAGTCTTTCGACCATGTTCGTGCCATGTTGAGAGAGAAAGGGATCAAGTACAGTATGCTATTCCCAGCCAAACTGAGGGTGCAGGATGGCGAAAAAGTACAGTTCTTCACCTCTCCTAGAGAGGCGGCGGCATGGGCTGACACCATCAGAAGGTAACTTCCATCGGGAAAATTGTGAGTACATTGCTGGAGAGTCTGCAGGGGTTTTGTTCCTAGAAGGGAGGGATCGATACTGGACACCTCTGTAAATCCCCTATCATCTCATTAAGGGCACCCAGGGGCTATTTGTTCGGTACCCTCTCTGAACTTGTGACTCTGGACCTAGCCCATGCTCCCGCCCTCCAGCACAGCCCTGGTGGCACACAGGTTTCTCCAGGTTACAGCATGCGGTTAGGAGAGATGATCGGTATGAAACTCTGAACTTCTCCTTATATATAAAATATCCTTTATCGATTCTGCATACTGCTGGACAAAAAATGGACTTCCTCATTAATCCTGATGCCCACCAGGGACGCAGATGTGACTTCTCATCCTCTTTGGGACAGGATAGGACTTCAGTAGCCACCTGGCTTTTGCACTTTCCTCCCCCCTTCTCTCCCCCCTCCTTCCCCCTGCTAGTTTCTCCAGTAAATCCTCGATCCCGGCTGGGGTCGGGGACACTCGGCAACTACCATAAGTTTTGTGCCCCCGGGGCTCCGGGTGATCCACACCACCTCTTCCTTACCGGAACTCAAAGTAAACTTGACTATTTTTTGATTCTCAGAGGTTGGTTGCCTCTAGTTCACTGCCTCCATGACTAGCCTTTGGGCTGTCGCAAATTTTGGGTTACAAACCTGCCTCCATGTTGGGGGGTCGGGTGGGGCGGGGGGAGGTTCGGGGATGTTGAGCCATGTTTCTGGCTCCCAGTTTTTTGTTTTTTATTATTTGACAGTACTGTGTTTGCTCAGCCTACTAGAACTCTTGCCAAGCCTTGGTTCACTTCAGGCGTCCCCTGTGACGGCCGGCGGTGCACCGGGACTTGTATGCAACATATATCCTGTTTCTTTAATATTTAAACTGTATACATGACTAACCTTGATATCCTCTCCTGGAACACACGGGGCCTAAACTCTCCACTGAAACGCTCCTTAGTGTTTCAATTTATTAAAAAACACAACCCCCATATTTGTGTGTTACAGGAGACACATCTGATTGGTAGTAAAACCCTCAGCCTAAAGAAACCTTGGGTAGGCAATACTCTACCTATTCCAACTTTGCTAGAGGGGTTAGCATCTTGGTCCTAAAGACTCTCCCTTTCAAACTCCTTGATTTAATTTTGGATCCTGATGGGAGATATGTGCTAATACACGCTCTGATATATGACCTACCATGGTTGTTGGTGGGTGTATACCTGCCCCCCCCCCCGGCTTCCTTCAGGGTCCTCAATTCAATCTCGGGAGGGCTGGCTCGGTTTCCCCCGGATAATGTGGTGCTAATGGGGGACTTTAACCTGGTTCCGGACTCTGGGTTGGACAGGAGCTCAGTGGGCAGTACAGCTCGCCATGATTTGGCGGACTGGGCTGACACATATGGCCTGGTGGATGTTTGGAGATGGAAAAACCCTCAAACTAAAGCATTTACATGCCACTCGGCCACGCATAGATCATTTTCTCGTATAGACCTGGCCTATGTGGCGGCCCCTGTCCTTCCCAGAGTCCGAGATATCAGCATACTCCCAAGGGGGATCTCAGACCATGCCCCGCTGCTGCTATCCCTGGAACTGACGGTGACTCCATCGGATAGACTCTGGAGATTGTCCAGATTCTGGATATCTGATACAGATGTGGACTCTCAGTTTCGGGAATCAATGCAGCAATTTTGGGAAGTCAACCCGGGCACCGCCCCTGCTAATACTGTTTGGGAGGCCTTTAAGGCCTCATCAAGGGGGCATTATCAATGTATTATCGCTAAAGTAAGGAAATTACGCAGGGCAGACCTTACCAGACTTGAGGCTGACGCGATCAGGCAGGAGGCTCTTTATGTCCGGTCTCGCGACCCACAAGACTATACCACACTCCAATCCCTTATCCAACAAACCTTACTGACACGGACCTCCCTGACACAAAAAAAGCTATTATACCAATCCCAACGCATATTTGAGCAGGGGGAGAAGACAGGTCGCCTTTTGGCCTGGCTCTCCAGAGAACAATCCGGGGTAACGGCAATAGCGCAGATTAGGGACCAGGATGGGACACTTCATTCCTCCCCAGCGGAAGTGAATAGATGCTTCACCAATTATTACCAGCAATTATATAGCTCACGAGTAGTATATGACCAACAAGCCCTCACTGACTATTTGGGGGAAATTGACATCCCAGTCCTTACACCCACCGCAGCAAACAATCTGGACATTCCCATCCAACTGGAAGAGATACAAAAAGCCCTCAAAATGATGCAGACAGGGAAGACGCCGGGTCCAGACGGCTTCCCAGTAGAGTTCTATAAGACCTACATGGAAGAACTAGCCCCTAGACTGCAGATGGTTTTTAGCTCAGCTCTGGAAACTGGGGCCCTTCCGGCCTCGATGAATGAAGCAGTTATAGTGCTCATTCCGAAGCCTGGGAAGGACCTTACCCACTGTGCATCTTACCGCCCTATTTCTCTCCTAAATGTTGATGCGAAGGTCCTAGCCAAAATCCTTGCCAATCGTTTAAATAAAGTCATCACTGCCCTGACCCATCCGGACCAAACGGGGTTCATGCCCGGTAGAGGTACAGATATAAATATCCGTAGATTGCACACTCATATTGCGGTGGCCGACCCGGGGAGCCCTGGGGTGGTGGCCTCACTCGACGCAGAGAAAGCATTTGACTCGGTCGAGTGGGGCTACCTGTGGAGGGTCCTTTCCAGATTTGGTTTTGGTCCGGTCTTTCTCTCCTGGATTCAGATGTTATACGCATGTCCAAAGGCCCGCATACGCACGGGGGGTAACCTCTCGGAACCATTTCTCTTGGAGCGGGGAACTAGGCAGGGGTGTCCGCTGTCCCCGGCATTGTTTGCCTTGGCCCTGGAGCCACTGGCGGCCCATATTAGAAGTGACCGAGCTATTAGGGGTATCAAGGTAGGCCCACTGGAGGAGAAACTGTCCCTTTATGCCGATGATTCCCTCCTTTATTTAGCCGATGCCTCCGGGTCCTTGAGGGCTGCCTTGTCTCAGTTTGATGCCTTCAGCCGCTTTTCAGGAGTCCGCATCAACTGGGACAAGTCAGTTCTCTTTCCACTTCATCCTTCCCTACCTCGTATTGACACTCTGACCCCTCTTGGATGGGTTGAGGAGTTTACGTATTTGGGCGTCAGAGTGGCCTTATCCTTAGATGGTTACCTGGAACGTAATATTCTTCCGGTGTTGGATAAGCTTACCAAACAATGCACCACTTGGCGCAAGCTCCCACTTACGCCGGTGGGCAGAGGAAATCTAATCAAAATGGTGTATATGCCCAAACTGTTATATTTTTTTCGTCACACTCCTGTTCATATACCTCGGGCTCTATTCCAGAGACTTGACAGCATTGTGAGTGACTTTGTCTGGGCGGGTAAACCTCCTAGAGTGGCCAGACGGACCCTTTATCTTCCCCTCTCCGGAGGTGGCCTGGCCCTCCCAAATTTCCTTATATATTACTGGGCGGCGGTTTTGGTTACCGTCCGTTGGTGGTTTTCTCAGCCTAGACAGAATCCAGCGGTTACCCTCGAAGCCGCAATCCTTGGTTCATACGCGGCCCTTTCTAATCTAGTCTTCAGGGGGTGTAAAGCACACCCGGCTGTTACGGTGCCTATGAAGACCACTATAAGGGTTTGGCAGTGCTCCCGGACGGCACATCGTGACCCTATGGTGGCCTCCCCTCACACACCCCTCTGGGGCAATCCCTCTCTCCCCCACCTGAATACAGTACCCGACCCGGCGGCATGGGCAGCGAAGGGCATTGTTACTCTTAAGCAAATAATGCCAAATGGCAAGATCCTGACATTCCTGGAACTAAAACAAACATTTAATCTTCCTCGATCCTTTCAGTTCCGTTAATGGCAGCTCCGACATGCCCTTACCTCCCAATTCCCTAGCCCAATCACTCTGACTTCTGACTCTATTGAGAGACTTCTTACATCAGAACTTCTGCACAAACCACTTTCCACCCTCTACATGTATCTTACAGTGGCTCACGACACGGACACCTCACACTTGCTGGCCAAGTGGAGGGTAGACATTCCTAACCTAGACGAGGAGATATGGAAAGATTGTGTGTCCACGTTTATTCCCTCTATGATAGCGTCCAGAGATCGTTTTGTGCAATTAAAATTCTTGCACGGTGTATACTATACCCCACAAAGGTTGGCCAACATATACCCCTCTCACAGCCCAATATGCGCGAGATGCTCCACTGAGCGTGGCTCCTTCCTCCATATGGTATGGACTTATCCCAAGATCCATCCATACTGGAGGGGAGTAGCGGAGGTACTAACGGAAGTCTGTGGTGTAGAGTTGACACTGGACCCTCTTGTCTTCTTGCTCAGCTATCTTGGGGATGTAGAAGGTGACCGCTATATCAAATTGTGCTTGACTTTTGCCCTCTATTATGCAAGACGAGAGATCCTATTGAAATGGAAGAGTACAGGGCTCCCTACAGTTGCCGAATGGCGTAATGCAATCAATAAAGTCCTTCCATTATACAAAATTACGTATGAAAGTAGAAACTGCCCGGCAAAATATGATAAAATATGGTCAAACTGGTCTGATGCCTAAAGCAGTGAATTCATATTATATACAACTGTTATGGTTCTGCTTTCATAAGCCACTGGGGAGCTAGGAGTGGCTGTGGGTCGTTCTCTGGTGTATCTCTCCCCCCCCCCCGTCCTCCCCCCCCCTACCTCCCTCCTTCCCCCGTGTTCCTCCCTTCCCCTCCTTCCTTCCTCCCCCCCTTTCTTCCCTACTTTCTCCCCCCCCCCCCCGGATTGCAATAATCTCCTTCTTGTTATATCTTTAGCAGGAGACTGTTAGGTATAAGCTAAGAATATCTCTATTTGTATAAAGTACATGCACCCCCCCCTTAATCGTACTGATCCTTTTGATATTGGAAGGTTCAAAATAGACATATTCTTTACTACAGACTGTTTTTATTTTTGGAAACCCTGATTTTCCGTTTGCCTAGCAATGGTTAAATCCCACTGAGTTATGATCTAGTGGCAAATACTGTACTGACTATGTTCATGCTATATGTATCTTGTAATTTTCTCTTTTCTTTAAATAAATAAAAACTCTTACTGTCAAAAAATGTAAACATATGAATAATAAGAGTGCTGCGCAAATAAATTGTCCGTTCAATAATTATAGGTAGGAGATGAGATCACCAGTGGATAGTCAAACGCCTAGGGTAAGATCAGAGGTGACTAAAATCCCTTCACCATATATGGATGGCCCCTCACATGCAATCTTCGACCTGAAACAGGTCACACAGCATGTAAACCATACAAAAGGTAAGCTGAAACAGGCGATAGTGACTTCTCATATAGTACTCCCACTCTCAGCAGGACTAGGACACAGGCCGGGTCGGTCAGTGGTAGAAAATGTAAACAGCAATTGTACCATGCATGTGAGGTATCATCGCGAAGGTCAGATCGAGGGCAGTAATTTTAGCAGTAGACCTCCTCTGTAAATCTAAAGTGGTAACCTGTAAAGGCTTTTAAAGGATTTTAAAAATGTATTTAGTTTGCCGCCACTTTGTGCGCAATTTTAAAGCATATCATGTTTGGTATCCATGTACTCGGCCTAAGATCATCTTTTTTATTTCATCAAACATTTGGGCAATATAGTGTGTTTTAGTGCATTAAAATTTAAAAGTGTGTTTTTTCCCAAAAAAATGCGTTTGAAAAATCGCTGCGCAAATGCTGTGTGAAAAAAAAATTAAACACCCACCATTTTAATCTGTAGGGCATTTGCTTTAAAAAAAAATATAATGTTTGGGGGTTCAAAGTAATTTTCTTGCAAAAAAAATGTTTTTCATGTAAACAAAAAGTGTCAGAAAGGGCTTTGTCTTCAAGTGGTTAAAAGAGTGGGTGATGTGTGACATAAGCTTCTAAATGTTGTGCATAACATGCCAGGACAGTTCAACCCCCCAAATGAGCCCATTTTGGAAAGTAGACACCCCAAGCTATTTGCTGAGAGTCATGTCGAGTCCATGGAATATTTTATATTGTGACACAAGTTGCGGGAAAAAGACAATTTTTTTTTTTGCACAAAGTTGTCACTAAATGATATATTGCTCAAACATGCCATGGGAATATGTGAAATTACACCCCAAAATACATTCTGTTGCTTCTCCTGAGTACGGGGGGATACCACATGTGTGAGACTTTTTGGGAGCCTAGCCGCGTACGGGACCCCGAAAACCAAGCACCGCCTTCAGGCTTTCTAAGGGCCTAAATTTTTGATTTCACTCTTCACTGTCTATCACAGTTTCGGAGGCCATGGAATGCCCAGGTGGCACAAACCCCCCCCCCAAATGACCCCATTTTGGAAAGTAGACACCCCAAGCTATTTGCTGAGAGGTATAGTGAGTATTTTGCAGACCTCGCTTTTTGTCACAAAGTTTTGAAAATTGAAAAAAGAAAAAACATTTTTTTTTTCTTGTCTTTCTTCATTTTCAAAAACAAATGCAGCTAGGCTCCCAAAAAGTCCCACACACGTGGTATCCCTATACTCAGGAGAAGCAGCTAAATGTATTTTGGGGTGCAATTCCACATATGCCCATGGCCTTTTTGTAATTTTTTTTTTTTTGTCATTATTCAATCACTTGGGACAAAAAAAATAATATTCAATAGGCTCAACATGCCTCTCAGCAATTTCCTTGGGGTGTCTACTTTCCAAAATGGGGTCATTTGTGGGGGTTTTGTACTGCCCTGCCATTTTAACACCTCAAGAAATGACATAGGCAGTCATAAATTAAAGGCTGTGTAAATTCCAGAAAATGTACCCTAGTTTGTAGGCGCTATAACTTTTGCGCAAACCAATAAATATACACTTATTGACATTTTTTTTACCAAAGATATGTGGCCGAATACATTTTGGCCTAAATGTATGACTAAAATTGAGTTTATTGGATTTTTTAAATAACAAAAAGTAGAAAATCTCATTTCTTTTCAAAATTTTCGGTCTTTTTTCGTTTATAGCGCAAAAAATAAAAACGGCAGAGGTGATCAAATACCATCAAAAGAAAGTTCTATTTGTGGGAAGAAAAGGACGCAAATTTTGTTTGGGTACAGCATTGCATGACCGCACAATTAGCAGTTAAAGCAACGCAGTGCCAAATTGTAAAAAGTGCTCTGGTCAGGAAGGGGGTAAATCCTTCCGGGGCTGAAGTGGTTAAACAGGGGCAGAAAAGGTACAGAAGTTAATGACTATAGAAACTATTTTTGACATATCCTATTCAGATTCAACATAACATCACAGCAATACCCCAACATTTCAATTACAGAAAGTCTTCTTCAGGGGGTTCTTTGTGGAGTAATGCAATGAATGGACACTACAAGACAAAGGTCAGTTAGTGACTCATTATACAAAAAGTTATATATATTTTCACACACATGGATATATCTTACAATGTTTATGTAGAGAAATCAAATATGGATGCCAATAACAGCTCAAGAGGCAATTCAAGGGAATGTAGCACTAACTCTCGGTGGAGCTGCTGGTTTACCTTCACTTTGCTTCCCTTGGTTTCACCGGCACCGGGTCTAGGGGTTCCGTTGAGTTTACTGCTAGACGACACACGCACCAACACTGGAGTACGTTTTCAATGCTTTATTGAACAAACAAACTTTAGGAAGTAGCAGGAAAGAGGCGGAAAAGGAAACGTTCAGGAGAAACTCAAATATCTTCTTATAGAATCTTAGCGACAAATGTCCTGGTAGAATTCAGATAACTAGGCAGAATGCGCTCCCCTTGTGGGACAAACTCCTTGCTCATCTGGATAGGCCTCTCTCACCGATCTAGCAGCCAGTACGCAGCACGAATCAAAAGTCTCTGCCACAGACTTGTTTGGGGGGTAAATCCACACAATCCTCTGCCAGAGGATGTATCAGATTTTCTCTGCAGTGAAAGTCAGTCACAGTGCTTGAACCTTTAAGCCGAACTGGCAACACTATGCTGTATAGTTACTTCTTTTTGGATACGTCCTTCGACCAAGTCACCAGGCCCCTCTATAGACCAGCTCACCACATGATCTCTCCAAGACGGGTCCTCCCCTGGAGGACCCGTCACACAGCTTTGTCACACAGGACCGACAGCTCAGGACCATTCCTCGGCCGCGGTGGTAGGCCCCAGACAAGCCTCTGGGCCCACCCCTGCGCCGCTGTATCGTGGGCCTCCCGATCGGAGGACCACGAGGTAGCTCCTTAACGCATACCTGTCGGCCAGGAGGGCCAGCAGGTGGCTGTAAAACGACCCTAGAACATGGCGTCTGTCCCATAAATACCCTCTTCCCAGAATGTAACTCGGAGGACTACCTCCACCGAGCTTGTCTCCGAGACAGAGGAGCATCTATACACTTCGACACGTTGCCTTTCCAACACTGGCCAGTGGTAACAGCGACATCCACCGGTCAGCATGGAAGCACACACAACGTCAGCCGAGCTGGAACAGAGGCAAACTTTTAGCCTTCCTAACACACAATTCACTAAATTTACCTAACCTGCGGTAGATTGCAAATCTATCAGCGCTACATACTCTCCCCACTTTAATAGACGTTGTCCTCAACGTCTGTCCCAACACAGTAACAGTAACTCTCAAGCCTGAGAGTAGCATTTGAGTTTCTCATAACTTTAGATAGGTAAAGAAAAAGAGAAAGGACAGTCTAAAGACATTTTGAGACTTATCTTATAAAACAATATGTTCACAGCCATGAACAAAACCACAATAGAATTATACACATCCTCACTAACTAACTAGCTGAAAAGCCTCCCAGCTATAGATGTAATCCGATGATCCCTAGAAAAAACATATTTAAACACACATATATACACACTGCAAAACACCAGGAGCAAAGCCTCATTTAAAATGAGACTCTCTTCCTATTATTTATATTAGAAAAAATATACTTTTGGAGTCCATCCCTGCATAAGAACTTTTCTTGTAAAAGAAATCCGGCTAGCAAACAGAAGTCCTTGGATTTAAACACAGAACATGATCTGTAGATCTTGACCACGCAGATCTCTTTACCCTGTCACTATCTAGCTAAGTAACTTTAAAGTGGTAGTGTCCATAATTTACCAGTAAAACTGAGGATCTGGCAAAGTCACATATTTTCCTTCTTTATCTACAGTGGTAATAAAGTACACAGCATTGTCCTTTCCCGGTCTGCCGATTACCACTTTATCAGCATAGATATGTCGACCATAGTTCCAATGTACGAAGCATCCGTTGAAACGTTCATCCATCCGGACAGAACATCCAGTCTTTCTGAAGGGCTTAGGCACAGACAAGTAGTCCCAAATAGCGTCACTATACCAAAGCTCCCGATTAGCTTCAATCTCCCGCATGACATCCTGGGGCACATAGGGGAACTCCAGTCCATACTCTGCGGCCACTCGCTTATTTAACATCCTTTGCAAGCGAGCAAGTTTTGGCAAAGGTCTGTCTCTCCCCATACCAGGCGGTACACAGGGATCCAATGACTTTTTCACCATAGACCCAGCCGGTGTCTGTAGCAAATCAATAACTTTAGACAAAGTCCCAGCAACAGCACTGTGCATCTCCACACAGGGTGACGTCTTCCCAGAACTCATGGCAGTCCATTCAGGAAGGTTCATTGTGGAGGCAACATCTTCGCCTTGTGACCACAATAGCTCTTGCGACATGATCTCAAATAAGTCATCATCCCCGGAAAGATCCGACATGGATTCTATTTCTGAGTCCCTTAATTCTTCCGCTGGCAAATATTTATTTACAGTCCCCAACAGTGGCTTACCCGTCCCAGGTGTAGACTCTGGTAACTCCGGCTCAGGTAACCTCTGGGGTAGGCCTCGACCACGGCCGCGAGAAGCCTTCACATGGCCCACCTTCTTCTGAGTAGGTACTACAGGAACAGGCGTAGTGGACTCAGGAATCAAAGTAATGTCTCCTGATGAGACGGCAGCAACAGTGTCTCTTTCTGAAACATGTTCAGTAGCAACAGGCAAAGTAGCGGCCCGTCGCTCTCTCTCTGCAGCGGTAGCAGCTTCCACTGTAGCGATACCTGTCACCCAATCCATCCGATAGGCACGGGATGGCATAGTGGATGGCTCCACCACAAACAAATACTCTCCACACTGCGGACATCAGCCAAATGGACGAAGATGCACGGCCAATCCTCCACATGGATGGCAAGTCATGCCCAGTTCCTCAACATCTCCCGAGGTATAAAGGACAAACTTCTCCTGCGGCTTCATTCGAACTCCAGTATCCATGAGCAGAGTTCCAGATTGCACAGTATTCATCACGGTGCTTGCAGGGAACACTCTGGGTCCCACAACCGATTGCAACGCCGGAAAAGACATGGCCACACTCTGATCTTTCAGCACGACCATGAGGCTTCTCTTCTGGCGCCAAGCACACTACATGCGTCCCATGCGGTAGCAAGTAGGGTAACTCCTCCCACTTGTTCTTCCAGTCACGTAGCTCCTGGGCCTCTTCTGGCGCCCAGCGTCTACGCACTCAAAAGCAAAGTCCCGCATTTTAACCTTTCCTCTTCCTGAAAAGATTTTTCTCAAAGTCCAGCTCTCTCTGTAAACTCCTGGTAAAACACTCCACTGGGTTGCAATAATTGTCGGTCAACAAATCCCGGACGATGCCCCCACATGTAGCACTAACTCTCGGCGGAGCTGCTGGTTTAAGCGGGTCCGTTACCTTCACTTTGCTTCCCTTGGTTTCACTGGCACCGGGTCTAGGGGTTCCGTTGAGTTTACTGCTAGACGACACACGCACCAACACTGGAGTACATTTTCAATGCTTTATTGAACAAACTTTAGGAAGTAGCAGGAAAGAGGCGGAAAATGAAACTTTAAGGAGAAACTCAAATATCTTCTTATAGAATCTTAGCGACAAATGTCCTGGTAGAATTCAGATAACTAGGCAGAATGCGCTCCCCTTGTGGGACACACTCCTTGCTCGTCTGGATAGGCCTCTCTCACCGATCTAGCAGCCAGTACCCAGCACGAATCAAAATTTCTGCCACAGACTTGTTTGGGGGGTAAATCCACACAATCCTCTGCCACAGGATGCATCAGATTTTCTCTGCAGTGAAAGTCAGTCACAGTGCTTGAACCTTTAAGCCGAACTGGCAACACTATGCTGTATAGTTACTTCTTTTTGGATAGTCCTTCGACCGAGTCACCAGGCCCCTCTATAGACCAGCTCACCGCATGATCTCTCCAAGACGGGTCCTCCCCTGGGATCTCCTCGGCCGTCTAGCTTCATCACACAGGACCGCGGCTCAGGACCATTCCTCGGCCGCGGTGGTGGGCCCCAGACAAGCCTCTGGGCCCACCCCTGCGCCGCTGTATCGTGGGCCTCCCGATCGGAGGACCACAAGGTAGCTCCTTAACGCATACCTGTTGGCCAGGAGGGCCAGCAGGTGGCTGTAAAACGACCCTAGAACATGGCGTCTGTCCCATAAGTACCCTCTTCCCAGAATACAACTCGGAGGACCACCTCCACCGAGCTTGTCTCCGAGACAGAGGAGCATCTATACACTTCGACACGTTGCCTTTCCAACACTGACCAGTGGTAACAGCGACACCCAACGGTCAGCACGGAAGCACACACGTCAGCCAAGCTGGAACAGAGGCAAACTTTTAGCCTTCCTAACACACAATTCACTAAATTTACCTAACCTGCGGTAGATTGCAAATCTACCAGCGCTACAGGAAGATTTTCCTAGTATATGAAAAATTGATTGAGGTAAATATTCATCCAACAACTAACCAAAAAAAAACCTGGGAATTTTGTCACCCAGTGGTGACAAAAAATGGCATTGGAGTACATAAAAAAATATATTAATAATATGAATATCTTCAAAAATAGCATAACTAGTAAATAATCAAAAATACTCACTTGCTGGTCCTGAACAGAATCATACACAGCTCATTATGGAAAGCTTCAAAATTGTTCAGCGCAATGGGCAGAAAAAGGGGGAAAAAAAAGAGATATTCTAATTCCAATTTTCAACACTTAAAAAAAGATGCACTTTTTCAGGGTATAACTACTGGAAACAAGTTTATCACGTAAAGACGGTGCTCATTTAAATTTAATCTGGGGGTAAGAAGGTACAACCTTGGCTATTTGGGGATCAGATGTCAAAAGATGCCAGCACTTTTAAATATGTTTTCGAACCATTTTGTGTTGAGCATTGTAAGGTGTTATAATACGCAAAGAGGTTTCATCGTTGCTTGGTGGACGAGAACCAAAGAGTAACTGTGATCTACATTGTTTCATTACTCGATTAAATGCTTTTTGATGGCAAGGTTTAGAGTATCCTCGTTCCAATAGACAAAGTTTGAGTTCATCAGCCACTACCTTGAACTTTACTTCATCGAAACAATTGCGCTTGAGTCGCAGATATTGCGAGTAGGGAATGGATTTAGGATGGAAACTTTGGGCCTGCAAAATTGTGTTCCCATCCGTTGGTTTTCTTTTCTATAAAGGTTCTTTTTAAGATTCCAATGTCATCAACTTCCACTGACACATTCAAAAAGGTGATTTTGTGACAGTCATGTTCCATGGTGAAGGTGATATTGTATGAGTTGTTATAATGCCAAGGCCTTCATGAAACAACTCAAGAGAACCATCCCAGACCAACAAAAATATTGTCAATGTCAAGACACATGAGGAAAACTTGGAAAATTTGTCTGAAAGTAAAAATTATCGCTCCCACTCCCCAGGTACAGATTGGCGTAGGATGGGGCACAAGTAAGTCCCCATCGCTACGCCCTGCACTTGGAGGAAGTGGGAGCCATTGAAAATGAAGATGATGTGTCTCAGAATAAAAGCAAGTATCTGTAACACCAGATCAAACAGAGCTCTGGGATGTTGGATACTTTGGTCAAAAACCTTTTTGACCACACGGACACCCTTGGAGTGTGGGGTGGAACAATAAAGACTTTCAACATCAATGGTTGCCAGTATGGCACCTGAGGGAACATCAAAGTCCTCAATTTTCAGTGATGTTGGAATTTCCAGAAATAATGGGTCACCCGGGAGGATTCTCTTGTGATTTGTGAATTTTGGGTAATGCGTAAAACGCCGTCGTTTTGGGGTACTTGTTGTACATGAAGTTCCAAGTGTCCCAAGGGCTCTGGTAATTAGAGACCAGAAGATTTGACTGAATTCCTCAACACACGTTTCAGAAATGGGAGGAAATGTTAAGGATATCCATACACATTCCACAGTAGTCAACCATGTCCATTAATACCGTGTTTCCTAACTTTATCTGCCGGTTTTTTTATCAGAGCTGAATTATTTTCTAGATTAATTAGAGCTTGGCGATGTTTATTCGATAAGCTTGAATTTGACTCTGAGGTTCCCAATTCTGGTATCCCCTTGATTGCCTTTGTCACACATTTGACAAAAGCTGCAACACTGGGATTCAATTGAATTGATGGAAATTTTTTAGATTTATTTTTAAGTGTCGACGGATCTAAAATAGATTTGTCTATCTTTGTGTCTGAAAGAAGGGCTTCAAGATCAACCTGCTCAATCAAGTCTACTGAGTCAATTAGCAGAGTGACCTTCTTCATATAAAAGTGTAAGATCATGAAGGGCTCTGCATTTGCGCATGGAGAGGTAGTGCTCAGGTTCAGAGACAAATAGTTTCTCATACATGAGACGTAATAATATTTTCGGAGCAAATACATTTAGATCTTTTATAACAGTGAATCTAGCAATCCTAGTAAGAGGACAGAAACTCAGGCCCAAAGAGAGGACCTGAGTCTCCTCCAATGACAAAGACTGAGAGGATAGATTAATGACTTTCAATCTTGTGTCGTATTCAAAGGAAGGTTGTTTGACTCAGGATCTGTCCCTTTGCCTAAGTTTAGGCGGTGGGGATCTAAACGGATGAGTGAAGAAGGAGAGATGGAAGTGAAATTAAAAATGGGGTACGAGCAGGGGCCCCCATGGTGGGTGGCTGAGGCTGCCCTCAAGCTCCCCCAACCATAGCAGACCCTGCAGGGGAAAAAGACCCACCACCAAGGTTGTTACCTGACACCGCGCTTGTGGACTGCTGGTGAGATTCCATATCCAAAATACGTTTCTTTTGTGTTTTTTTTCCAAATTAGTGCTCGGTGTACAGGCCCGGGGCTTGTGGTATTTCCTGGATTTGTTACTATGTGCTGAAACCTGTGAAGTGGAAGAAGAATCAGAAAAAGAGTGAATATTGGTGCCTATGTGATTAGTCTTAGAAAAAGTATGTACCATCTGAGCATTCGGTCGCCTATTGCGAAAAGTTTTCCAATTGTATGCATTTCGACCCAAAAGAAAGGACTTTTATCTCTTTCAAATTTTTTGTCTTTATTCATCAAAATCTGTCTGTTGAATGCTTCCAGATCAGAATTCAACCTGAGGTTTAACTCTTTAAATTTGTTATGAGATCTGAATACACTGAAAGAGGTGTTGATTTGTTGGATTTCGGTATTAAGACGTTCCAATTGTCCTTTATAGTCTTTGATATAGTACCACCATATTTCTTGAGCAAGACATCTAATTGTCCTCCCAGAAACCTTTAGAATGTTGGGGAAGATTTGGATCCGCAGACCTTTGGGATTATAGCCTGCTTTGATGTATCTTTCAAGCGTAAATATATGCCAATGCATGGCAGACTTTTTCTCCAGTAATTTTCGAAAAGTAAAAAATCAAGAAGAAAGATCTGTTTCAGGTTTGATTTTGTCGCCAAAAGTTATTTCATGGTTGGACATAACAGTGTCCCAATCATTTAAATATGATTCCGCCATAATAATAACAAAAAAATAAACAGGTAATTTTTCTCCTTCACTGATGTGCGCTGATGGGGCTGCACTGATGGGCACTGATGAGCAGGTACTAATGAGGCACGAAAACTTTTTTCACTCATGGTTAGTGTTTGGCTGAGGCCATTTACCGCATATACTCGAGTATAGGTCGATCCGAGTAGAAGTCGAGGCCCTAATTTACCACAAAAAAAGTGGGAAAAACTTATTGACCCGAGTATAAGACAAGGGTGAGAAATGCAGCAGCTACTGTAAGTGGAAAAAGAGGGTCAACAATGCCCATCTGCAGCTGTATACCTCCCTGTGTCCTGTGCATGTGTCCTGTGTATATGTGCATGTGTCCTGTGTATATATACTTAGAGTAGCTGCTGCATTTCTCACCCTTTTCTTATACTCGGGTCAATAAGTTTTTCCCATTTTTTTGTGCATGTGTCACCTGTGTCCTGTGCATGTGTCACCTACCTGTGTCCTGTGCATGTGTCCTGTGTATGTGTGCATCCTACCTGTGTCCTGTGCATGCCTCCGTGTGCCGCTCTGCACCGATCAGCGTGTCATAATACAATTCGGCCATTATACTGTTCAAAAGCTGCGCCTCCTCCTCGTCCGTGATAGGCAGAATACTCCATTTCCCAGCAGTCAGCGGTCAACCTATCGCGGACATTCTCTCATCCTCATACCACGGACGAGGATGAGAGAATGTCCATGATAGGCAGTACACTGACTGCTGGGAAATGGAGTTTTCTGCCTATCACAGACGAGGAGGCGGCGCGGCTTTTGAACAGTGAATGGCCGCTGAATGGTAATAGCACACGCTGGCCGCCGTCTGCCTGCATGACACGCTGATCATGTAGGCAGACAGCGCTGACTCGAGTATAAGTCGAGGGGGGCACTTTCAGCCCAAAAAAAGAGGGCTGAAAATCTCGACTTATACTCAAGTATATACGGTATTATCAATCAACTGTGTTTACTCTGATCAAAAGTTTACATACCCTGGTGATTTTGGCCTGATACCATGCACACAAGTTGACACAAAGGGGTTTGAATATCTATTAAAGGTAATCATCCTCACCTGTGATCTGTATGCTTGCAATTAGTGTGTGTGTATAAAAGGTCAATGAGTTTCTGGGCATCGTTCATCCAGTGCTGCACTGATATTTCTGGATTTTGAGTCATGGGAAAAGCAAAAGAATTGTCAAAGGATCTGTGGGAAAAGGTAGTTGAACTGTAAAAAACAGGAAAGGGATATAATGTATTTTCTTTTGATGGTTCCCACTACCTCCAGGTACAGGGCGTAGCTATGGGGACCTGTTGTGCCCCCTCCTACGGTAACCTGTACCTGGGGGAGTGGGAACAGGCCTTTTTGACAGATGATAACTTATCACCTTTAACAGAGAAGATACTAGGTTGGTATCGCTACATAGATGATATTTTGATTGTTTGTGGGGGGGGGGGGGGGATCACCTGAGTCTGAGTGACTCAGGTGATCAGTGCATTACAGATATGAATCAAAATTCATGTAACCTAAATTTTACCATGACATATAGTACCTCGAAGATAAAACTTTTTAGATGTAACTATTCTTAAACAACAAGATGGCACACTGGCTAGCTCCCTGTATCGTAAAGATACAGCAAGCAATACGATACTACATGCCAGTAGTGTTCACCTGGCACCTTTAATTAAATCCATTCCTTATAGTCAGTATTTGCGCATTCGCCGCAATTGCTCAGAGGAGGACAAATTCCAGGAAGAGGCAAATAAATTGAGAGACTATTATTGAGAGGATATTCTCCCAGGTCTTAAAAAGGCATTTAAATGGGCCACCTTGAGATCTAGACAAGATTTGATATTCAATATAAAAACAAAAACAAAACATAATAGTGAGCAACCTAACAATCTTAGAATTATCACACAAAACACCAAACAACATAAAAAAATCAAGGCCATTATATCCAAACATTGGCATCTTTTATGTATTGACCCAGTGCTGAGTCCATTTGTCCCCACTAGTCCCTCCATTACGTATCATAGAACCAATTTCCTAAAGCATGTACTCATACAAAGTGAGTTCATGGGAGAATTTCGTCATGATCCATGTAAATGTCCAGGCACTTTTTTCGATGTGGTGGATGTAGTCATTGCAAATTTACAACATCAGACTCCTCAATGGCAAGACTTTTAAACCAATACATTTTGCCAACTGCAAGACAGCAGGGGTAGTCTATATGTTACTTTGCCAATGTGGGTCATTCTATATAGGCAAAACCAAAAAAGAATTCCATAAATGAGCATATAGGCATATTAGGAGTATGAAAAAATCTAACCCAGACCTCCCAATAAGCAGACATGTGAGAGATTTCCATGGAAGCAAAATTCCCCAGATAAAGTTCTTAATCCTTGACAGAATACACCCGAATACTCGGAGTGGTAACTGGAATAGAACTTTATTACAACGTGAAACACGCTGGATAATTAACTTAAACGCCACCCTACCTCCGGGCCTTAATGATGTGATTAGTTATCATCCCTTTCTGGAAGGTTTTTTGTCGGGGGGTTGGGAAGAATAGACATCTCTCGTAACATCTATTAGTTATGACATTGACATTTCCATACATATATACATACATATATATACACATACATATATATATACATACATACATATATATATATACATACATATATATATATATACATACATACACATACATATATATATATATATATATATATATATATATATATATATATATATATATATATACATACATATATACATACATATATATTCCTTTTTGTCCAGTGCCCTGCATGCACTTTTATATTATATATGCCATTTTTTCTGCCTGGAAACTTGAGAATGTCCATGGCATCCAAAAAGCTTCCATTTACATCAAAAGTGTTTTTTGACCAGCTAGAAAACAGCGATGGTAAATAGAAATCACTTTCAGAATTGAGCGATAGTGATTTGTGGGGAAATTTGTCATCAGACACTGAAAGTGACGACAGCGACAATTCTGCTACTGAGCAAATTTCAGTGTTTTTGATTTGATTACATTATTGAATATATTTTATTATTATTTTGATAATTATTTATAGTTATTATAATTTATGATTTTGTGTTTCAAACTTTATCATACCCTGTATGTCTATTAGGCTCTTGTTTGGACAGATTTAAGCGAGTTATTCCTAAGAATTACAGGCCTTCAATATAAAATGCCAAATTTCTATGCAAAACAATGTATCTCTTAGAGACACAAAAATCTGACATAATCATACCGCCAGGGAGGTTATTGCAGCAGCTAAAAGACACATCATGCTTACTTCGTTACGCTTACTTCCCTTCGACATTGAAAGATGTCCAGCAATGCAATCAGCACAGAACTGGAAACCAGTGGGACCCAGGTACACCCATCTACTGTCCAGAAGTGATCTTCATGGTAGAATTGCAGCCAAAAAGCCATACCTCTGACATGGAAACAAGACTAAGAGACTCAACTATGCACAAAAACATAGTTACTGGAGTGCCAAAAAAGGCAGCAGGCGCACTGGACTGAGTCAACAGTAAAGCACGGTGTAGAGTCCTTGTAAGTTTGAGGCTGCATTTTTTTAAGGCCTCATGTACACTACAGCTACTAAACTGAAGTTTAGGAACAGTTGGGCATTTTTTTCAGCAGCCCCTGAACTCTCCTCTATGTTACCTTATATGTGTTTTTTTTAAAATTCAAATCCTTTTTATTCTTACTTTTTCATATTATACATTGTTCAACATAAACAGTTTAAAAATTACACTTTATATCCTTTAATATTCCATAACACAGCCCGACTCATCATAAACATAATGTCTTACCCATGCCTTATGCTTTACCCCCCCCCCCCACCCCCCACCCCTAAAACCCCAATACCCACCCTCCACCCCAAACCCTTTGCTTCTATTAAAATAACTTTATCTTAAGCCTGGCAAATCTTGTTATCCGATTAGGAGACCCATAATTGGTACTTACAACCCCAAGCGCCTATTCACTCGTTCTTAAATTCAAGCCCTAATTAAGGTTTCATATTACATTGCTCATTCCCTGGCACCACAAACCCCATATCATTGTGAACTTCTTGTAGCTTCCCCTCCTAGTATAAATTATCTTTTCAGTTCTTACTACTGAGTTCATTGTTCTAACCCATTCTTCAGGGGTAGGGGGCACCGCTGATAACCAGGCTTTTGCAATCAGTTTCCTCGCCTGGTATAAGCATCTTACGATTGCTATATCTATAGGCCCGTGCCCGATGTTCTGTCTAATTAGCCCCAGCACACAGGACTTAGCCTCTTGTTCCAGTCTTATCCCAAACCTAGTTCCTATGAGGTTTAGGATCTCAGTCCAATACCTGGCTAATTTTGGGCATCTCCACATTATATGTATAAGGTCGCCTGTCTCTAGGCATCTAGGGCATTTATCGTCTGATCTTCGACCAAATCTATGCAGCCTCTTGGGGGTGTAGTAGGCTCTGTGCACCAGCAGGAGGTGTGAAGCCCACTGCGACGGAGAGAGGGACACCAGTGGGCCAAAATTCTCTCCCACTGATCATCCCTCAACTCCCCCACATCAGCCTCCCACGCCTCCCTGGCGCGCAAAAGTGGTTCTAATCTCGTCGCCCTGGCCGTTACTTGATCATAAATTCCTGATATCAGGCCCTTAAGGTTAGATATCCGAACCACTTTGTTAAGAAGCGACGCACTGCACCATGCCATCGTCTTAGTCTTAAATTGTTTATCTAATGCGTGCCTGACCTGGAGATAACAATAAAATGTTTCTTTTGGAATTCCAAACTCCTGTCTCAGGTCCGCAAAGGACTTTAAGATATTACCATCAAATAATTGAGCCAGCCTGTTTATACCCGACCTTTCCCACAGCCTGTTTGTTCCTATAGATTGTAGCTCTTGCAGCTGCCCATTCTGCCATATACAACCCCTGGCAAAAATTATGGAATCACCAGTCCCTGAGGATGTTCCTTCAGTTGTTTATTGTTGTAGAAAAAAAGCAGATCACAGACATGGCCAAAAACTAAAGGCATTTCAAATGACAACTTTCTGGCTTTAAGAAACACTAAAAGAAATCAAGAAAAATAATTGTGGTGGCCAGTAACAGTTAGATTTATAGAAACAAGCACAGGGAATAAATTATGGAACCACTCAATTCTGAGGAAAAAATTATGGAATCACCCTGTAAATTTTCATTACAAACACTAACACCTGCATCAGATTAAATCTGCTTGTTAGTATGCAAGTAAAAAGGAGTGATCACACCTCGGAGAGCTGTTGCAACAAGTGGACTGACATGACGCATGGCTCCAACACCAGAGATGTCAATTGAAAAAAAGGAGAGGATTATCAAACTCCTTAAAGAGGGTAAATCATCACTCAGTGTTGCACAAGATGTTGGTTGTTCACAGTCGGCTGTGTCTAAAACATGGACCAAATACAAACAACATGGGAAGGTGGTTAAAGGCAAGCATACTGATAGACCAAAAATATTTAATCCTAAATGTCAATCTCCCACCTAGTGATCACAGACAGACACGCAGGGTAAATATGAGGCGCTCTAAACAACTGGATAAGCTTAGTGTAACACAATGGTGGTGGTACCCTCTACTAGTGTTTCTTAATACACAATACAATAGTGGTGATACCCTCTACTGATGTTCTTAACACCCACGTGTAATCTATTATTGTACATAAATTATAAATCATATATCAAGTGACAATACATGTGTATATGTGACACTTCAGTAAAACAAAGGTGCATATACAGCTCACTCCATGCTGTGAACTATCAACATTCCACACAAAAGTCCATATACTAAAAAGACAACTAGAACAGGACTGTATGTGACAACATATAATGGGTGACAAAATAAAAATCAAGTGTCCAAAAGGAATCTTCTCAATAATAGATGATCAAACAGGAATGTCTCTGTGTGTCTTCCACCTCACCACCGTGTCAGTGAATCACACCCTCCAGACATACACTCACCAATTTATATTGCCAGCATTCTCATGCAAGGCAAAAACGCTTTCTTTACCACACTCCAGGGTAAAATGAATCATATGATGTCCACGGTGTATGTTATTCAATGGATCCACATAAAAGAAAATAAATACTCCAATAGTGTGAACCATACAGTCCTGTTCTAGTTGTCTTTTTAGTATATGGACTTTTGTGTGGAATGTTGATAGTTCACAGCATGGAGTGAGCTGTATATGCACCTTTGTTTCACTGAAGTGTCACATATACACATGTATTGTCACTTGATATATGATTTATGTACAATAATAGATTACACGTGGGTGTTAAGAACATCAGTAGAGGGTATCACCACTATTGTATTGTGTATTAAGAAACACTAGTTAGAGGGTACCACCACTATTGTGTTACACTAAGCTTATCCAGTTGTTTAGAGCGCCTCATATTTACCCTGCGTGTCTGTCTGTGATCACTAGGTGGGAGATTGACATTTAGGATTAAATATTTTTGGTTTATGATTTAATTTTTTAAGGGGCAGCTCGACACTTTAAAATTTACTTTGATTTTTATTTTTGATTTATTCTCCATTTTGATCTATAGTTCACTTGGATATTGCACCAAATAGCAATTTTTGGGATTTTTTTTGGCGCGGTGGAGGTATATTGTTTGAAGGGCGTTTATCATCCAGGATACCTATACTACAAGCATACTGATAGACCAAGGAAGACATCAAAGCGTCAAGACAGAAATCCAATCATCCACAGTCCACGATTGCCTTTCCGTAGCCCATTGTAACCTTGTTTTTTTGTGTTTAGGTGTTAGAGATGGCTTTTTTTTAGCTTTTCTGTATGTAAATCCCATTTTCTTTTAGGCGGTTTCTTATAGTTTGGTCACAGATGTTGACTCCAGTTTCCTCCCATTTGTTCCTCATTTGTTTTGTTGTACATTTTCTGTTTTCAAGGCATATTACTTTAAGTTTTCTGTCTTGACGCTTTGATGTCTTCCTTGGTCTACCAGTATGCTTGCCTTTAACCACCTTCCCATGTTGTTTGTATTTGGTCCATGTTTTAGACACAGCCGACTGTGAACAACCAACATCTTGTGCAACACTGCGTGATGATTTACCCTCTTTAAGGAGTTTGATAATCCTCTCCTTTTTTTCAATTGACATCTCTGGTGTTGGAGCCATGCTTCATGTCAGTCCACTTGTTGCAACAGCTCTCCAAGGTGTGATCACTCCTTTTTACCTACATACTAACAAGCAGATTTAATCTGATGCAGGTGTTAGTGTTTTTAATGAAAATTTACAGGGTGATTCCATAATTCTTTCCTCAGAATTGAGTGATTCCATAATTTATTCCCTGTGCTTGTTTCTATAAATCTAACTGTTACTGGCCACCACAATTATTTTTCTTGATTTCTTTTAGTGTTTCTTAAAGCCAGAAAGTTGCCATTTGAAATGCCTTTAGTTTTTGGCCATGTCTGTGATCTGCTTTTTTTCTACAACAATAAACAACTGAAGGAACATCCTCAGGGACTGGTGATTCCATAATTTTTGCCAGGGGTTGTAGGTGAAAACTCTGTGAGGCCCCTGTATCCCATCTCAATCTTCACTAACTGCCAGACTTTTGTAACTAATTTATATGTTGGAAGTGCGCATCTTAAAGACCCAGCTTCCAGTGCCCCTGCTAAGGATTTGTGCGGGTTACCTGATAACATGATTCTTACACTGGTATTCGCCTCTCCCCCACGTTCGCACCCGCCCAGGTGTTGCAACTGGGCCGCCAGAAAGTACCTGTATGGATGAGGAACCGCTAATCCCCCCTCCCTGGTAGGGCGCTGCAGAGTTTGAAGGCTAATCCTGGCCTGACCCTTCCTCCATATTAACTCCCGTAAAGAGAGAGTTTATTTTTACAAACCAGTCCCTCCCAATCCAAACCGGTGAGTTGTGTAGTATATACATTAGTTGTGGCATCCAAATCATCTTAACCAAATTTACATGGCCTGCTACAGATAGGGGGAGCCGACACCAGATGTCTTTCTTCCTTTTAAATGTTTCTAGTAGTGGCGCTAGATTGTCCCTAATATAAAGGGCTGGGTTGTTATCTAAAACTATACCCAAATATTTGAGCTTCTCCACCACCCTAAAACGGGGTATCCCCTGAGGGAGAGAACCAGTAGTCGAGTCATTTGGGAGAATAGTAGATTTCTCCCAGTTGACTATCAACCCTGATACCCCCCCCAAATCCTTCCACCAGCTGCATTGCCCTTTCTAGTGATGGCCCCATATCACCCAAAAACAAGAGAACGTCATCGGCGTATAACGCTATTCTTTCCTCTCCCCCTTTTCTTTTATAACCCCGCAGACCCGGTGAGTTTCTTACTACCTCCGCAAAAGGCTCCATTGCTAGGGCAAACAGCAAGGGGGGATAACGGACACCCCTGCCTGGTTTCCCTCTCAAGGGAGATCCGTTCCGAATATACGTTGTTTATTTTTAATCTAGCGCTGGGGTTCTGATATAATATTTGAAGCCAATTAATAAATAGGGGGCCAAACCCGTATCTTTCCAAAACCCACCATAAATACCCCCATTCCAGAGTGTCAAATGCCTTGGCAATATCCAAGGACAAGACAAATCTGGAGCCTTCATTCTTTACCGGAGTCTGGAGATTCAAAAAAGTCCTTCTTATATTTTTACTGGTGGACCTGTTCTGTAAAAACCCAGATTGGTCCGGGTGGATCAAGGTAGAGATACATTTGTTTAACCTGGTTGCCAAGACTTTTGCCAAAATCTTGACATCGGTACCCAGCAACGAGATTGGTCTATATGATGATGTATCTAATTGGTCCTTCCCCTCTTTCTGGATTAGTACTATAATAGCTTCAGACATTGATGATGGTAATCTACCAGCTGCAGCTGACCAGTTCAATGTCTTCAAAAGCTCGGGGGCCAACACCTCCCCACACTGTTTATAAACTTCAGAGGGCAATCCATCGGGGCCTGGGGACTTCTGATTCGGCATATCCACTATTGCTTGCCGAAGTTCCTCCAGTGTTATTGGAGCATCCAGACTATTCATGTCTGCGTCTGATAACACCGGCAGCTTAGTACCTTCCAAGAACTTCTCCATCTCTCCCCGTTCTGGGCAGTGTCGCGACTTATATAAATCGCTATAAAATTCTGTAAATATTCCATTAATTACCAGAGGATCTGATGAAATTTCTCCTTCAGTTGTCCTAATCATAGGAATTATTGAAGAGGGTGAGTTAGTCCTGGCCAACAAGGCCAACGTCTGACCCACTCTTTCCTCCTCCTCAAAGTTCCTCTGCCTCTGGAAAGATTTCCTATTTTCTGCTCTTCTGATTTCTTCCGTTTTATATTCTTGTTGCTTCATTACCCAGGATTCTCGATTTTCCGGGGTTGGATCTAACACATACTTTCTTTCTGACTCCAAGACCTCTTCTCTAATAAGCTCTCCCCTTGCCCTTGTTTACCTCTTTATTTTTGATATTTGTTGAATTAAAAGCCCTCTAAGGTATGCTTTCAAGGCATCCCAGATCACACCCCCCGAGGCTGTACCAGTATTATATTTAATAAATTCTCTCAATCTTATGTTTATTTCGTCTCTATTCCCTATTACCTCCAGCCATGTTGGATTTAGTGACCCCATTCTCCGGCCGCTATTATCCCCCACAGTTATTGTTACTATCAGTGGCGAGTGATCGGATACCCCCCTTGGCCGATATTCAATTTTCCCTATTAAAGGTTGGACTTCTGGATTACCAATGGCCATATCGATGCGGGAGAGAGTGTGGTGGGACCCCGAAAAACAAGAGTATTGCTGACTGCTAGGGTTACGAGCTCTCCAAAAGTCACACCACCCAACCTCCTCAAGGAACTGTGCCAACCTGCCCTCCGACCCTCTACCTCCAATGGGCCCAGGCGGGAACCTATCTAGCCTGCTATCCAACACAGCATTAAAGTCCCCTACTATAATAACCGGAACATCTTTTTTGTCCTCCAGAAACCTCAATAGCAGGGACAGAATCTCCATCTTAAATGGGGGAGGGATATACAGATTTGCTATAACGAGTGGCCTACCCTCTAACAATACAAAAAAATAAAACAACCCAACCCATCAATACTGACATCCCTGCAGGAAAACATCAACCCCATTCTGATCAAAATGCTCACTCCCCTTGAATAAGAGGAGTACACTGAGTGATATTGTGTCTGAAACGTTTTATTTCTAATTAGTAATTTAGTCTCGTCAGTCAAGTGAGTCTCCTGCAGGCATATCAGCTCAGTAGCACAGGATTCCAGTTCTGAAAATACGGTAGCTTTTTTAATAGGCTCACTCATCCCCCTAATGTTCCAGGAACTTATACCAAATGTTCTAGGCAGCATTCAAATATATAACAAAAAAAGAACAGTACCAGGAATATAAGAACTGGCATGAAGTTAACCTCCTACTTAGTAATAGAAAAGTCGCGACCATAGGATGATGCTGTTCTAAACCAGCGCTGTTATATATAAAACTAAAAAAAAAAAATCTCCAACCTCTATTGTGACAACACCAATTTACCACATATGCCCTTATTCCCCATAGCCATTTGGCCTTTTGCATCAGATCAACAATAACCCCTCTTACTTCACTCAGTGCTAATATTATGAGGAGGGAACAGGGAGAGTTTGGAAGGGAAATACCCCCACCTCCCCCCCCCCATCCCCACCACTATCCAAAGTTTTTTTCCCATTCATTCTTATTCTTGTGAGGTTTAAGTGTTTACGCTTCATTTCTTTCACCTTCCTAAAATTTATCAACAGTGCTCTATAACTTTTTGCCATTTTTAATACAACTGTGACACCCAATCCTTTAAATAAACCCTTCTTCCCCCCCATTGCCTAACTTGGCGTGCCCTAGGGGCATTTCTTGTGACCTTTCTAACCCCTACAACCCAATCCATCCACTCCCCTATTCCCCACTCTAGATATAACACATTTGTCCTAGTTGTCCATCCCTTCTCTCCCCCCCTCATCCCCTGTGACCCTATCACCCCGAGGGCCAGAAAGACCCCCATCACCAACCTTAAAGTGGAGTTCCACCCACTTTTACAACTCTTCAGCATCCCTCACTAAACTGTGCACTGTAAACAAATTGGATATTTTTAAATTTTTTTTCTCAGCACCTACTGTATATCTGCTGTATTCATTTTTCACTTCCTCCTCCCTGGCCGCGGCCCATCGCATCATTTCCTGTTTGCAATGCCTTCTGGGAAGGGGCGGCAACTTCCTCTGAAACTGCCGTTGCTATGGAAACCTGACCTGAAACCTATTACACTGCTTGTGCTGCACTGAGCATGTGCGAGATCTACAAGGATGAGATCCAGGAAGAAATACAGTCTGGCTTCAAATGCCCACACTTAAGATGGCCACGGCCTTCTGTAAGTTTATAAAATAACAAACTACTGCTATAGACTAACAAAACAGACCTTAGTTTACAGACTAACTTTACTAGAATACATTAAGCTTGTGTATTATAGGGGTATTTTTATTTAAAAAGTATCATTTCGGCCGGAACACCACTTTAACATTACTCTCATCCTTCACTGCACCAACCCACCCTTCTCCCTCCCAACCCCTACTGCTGCAAAAAAATAAAATAAATATATATATATATATATATATATATATATATATATGAGAGACTTTCTTTTACACGTATACAATTTCATCTCTGTTTTGGACCAAACAGAACCATTCGGTACTCTTGTTTCTGTCCCCCTGGCCAAATTAACCTTCGATGTGAAAATGTGCAAATTTAACCACAAATCACTGACACGGACACGTTCAGTAAGTTTGGTACTTCTGTTGTTTATTTCCTGGGCTCAAAATGATATATTGAGAGCCGGATATTTCGTTATCAAATCAAATATCAAATAAAGCAAGCGTGTACAAACCACAAATTATACATATTCATTATTGTGACGAAATGTAAGCTTTGCTGGGTTATATCTGTATAAGGAGATAGCAGACTATCATAGCTAATTACGGTGTCTTATTTTCAGTTCCTGTTTGTCTTGAGTGTAGCCTCATAGGCCTGAAAATAGGTGCAATCTTCTTAACTTTGTTCTTTGTACTTTAACTCTTGCAGTTCTGTTTCACATGAAAGGAGAAGCTGGCAGACATTTAATTTGAGCATGATTAAGGCTAATAGCTGAGTATAAGAAAATAAGCACTTATACTTATGCGATTATATTAGAAATAGGCATTTCACAATAACACTCATAATCACATTCCATAAGAGCCCTTTCACACTGGGGCGGCGTCGGCGGTAAAACGCCGCTATTATTAGCGGCGTTTTACCATCGGTATGCGGCCGCTAGCGGGGCAGTTTTACCCCGGCTAGCGGCCGAGAAAGGGTTAAATACCACCGCAAAGCGCGTCTGCAGAGGCGCTTTGCCGGCGGTATAGCCGCGCCGTCCCATTGATTTCAATGGGCAGGAGCGGTAAAGGAGCGGTATACACATCGCTCCTTCACCGTTCCGAAGATGCTGCTGGCAGGACTTTTTTTACCGTCCTGCCAGCGCATCGCCCCAGTGTGAAAGCCCTCGGGGCTTTCACACTGGATACACAGCAGCGGCACTTTCGGGTCGGTTTGCAGGCGCTATTATTAGCGCAATAGCGCCTGCAAACCGCCCCAGTGTGAAAGGGCTCTTACATCTCTAAGTTCTTTTTGTTCTCTTCAAGCCAGTCCGTGACTCCTCCGACAGATTCAAAAAAATGAGTTGTCCCTAAGGCCTCGATTCGCAACCGCGCTGGGTATAATAGAGTGTATGGTATATTATAGTTCCGTAAAGTACGCCTAATGTCCAAAAAAGCAGCTCTTCTCCTTTGTAAGTCTGGGGAGTAATCTGGGTATATCGATACTCTAGCACCATTGGAAAAAATATCCCCTTTTTCTCTAGATTTTTTCATTAGTTTCATCTTATCTTTGTAGCTAAAAAAACGCATTATCATCAGTCTCGGGCGGTCTCCTGAGTATGCTGACCTAGAAGGCACTCTGTGGGCTCGCTCAATGGAAAAAAGATGTGAAAAAGACTCAGCCCCAAAAACCTCCTTAAGCCACTTTTCCATAAATTCTTCGGGACGAGAGCCCTCACTTTTCTCGGGGAGACCCATCACTCTCACATTTTGTCTTTGCGACCTATTCTCCCATCCATCCATTTTAAGTTTGTTGGCGTCTAACTGAGCTTGCATTTTTTTAAAGTCCTACCGCATTGGGAATACAATATCTTCAACTTGATTTACCCTTTCCTCCACACCTTTGATTCTCTCCGCTGTTTTATGAAACTCTTGTCTAATACTACAAAATTCTTCTTTTAGGACTCTTAACTCTTCGCACATCCCGCTTAGCGAGCTCCTGCAAGCATTTATTGCACATAGCACCTCTTTTAGAGTGGGCTCTTGTTCACTAGCTACGAATAAGTTAGGAGTAATATCCACAGACATTCCCTGGTATTCCCTCTCAGGGCTTTTTTTATTTGTTGATCTCGTGCTAGCCGGCGGGTTATCAGCCCCTTTCCCCAGGCTCTTTCTGTCCCCTGGACCTCCCGCCGACATTTTCCCTAGGGGCGGCTGATTGCTCTTAGCTGGGGACTGCGAGGAAATGTGGGTGAATTTTTCCAATATTGCTGCAGCTGCTAGTGCGGATACATTTTGGCTCCCTTTCTCTTTACCTGATCGGGTAGTTTGTGTAGGTGGATTTTCCTCAGGCTGCTGCTGATCCTCCCCCTTATTCCTAGTCATGGCAAGATAGTGCACTATAAGGTTCTATATAGCAAACTTAGCCTGGGCTGGTAGAAATGATTATCAAACAAACCCTACTCAATTAGAGTGTCCAATCCTCCCAGAGACAAAGAGAAAATGAGCCCCCAGACACCCTGCAGTAATAATTACAGTCACTATACTTAGGGTTGTCTAAAGGTCCATTTCTTTACCTTTCTCCAGGTTTGCAATTTGCAGGTTGCGGTTTTCTCCAGTCTCCTCTCTCGGGGACAGCGCAGAGGGCACAACCAACCCTTAGATCCTCCACACGGGACCCCCCCCCGCTCTTACCGCTCGTCACTCTCGGTTGGCTTGTCTGGCGCTCACTCCTCTGCCCAGCACGGGCTACATTCACTCAGCCTCTCGCGATATCCCCAGAGCGTCCCCAATCAGTCAGCCACAGCGGGTGCGATTCATCCGGGATTCGCTCCACGGGTCCTGCCCGGGCTCCTCCGCACTTCGCCACCACCAGACAGCTCGTCGCCCCCCCTCACACCAGCAGCCAGCAGGGATCGTAGGTAGGCACAGTAAAGACAGCAGGTAGTCACGGAGTATTCATGGATTAAGCTGGAGAAGCCTATCCAGCTTAACAAACACTAATGCAGCATCAGGGCTGAGACCGGGAGAGAGCTCACACCTGCATCTGGTCACGCCCCCATGTTACTTTATATGTACATGTACATTCAGTTGTTTATAGTAATTTCGAGGCAGTTGAGGTTACAGGCATTTTTTTGAAAGCAGAAAAATCATGTTTAGGACTGTAGTTTACTGGCATCTCAAACGGCAAATGCTTGTAACCACGTTTACAAAGCATTTCAAAACATTTTTGAACATATAAAAATGTTGGAAAAACACAAATTTCACCACATGCTGTTGCCTGCATCAAAGGATGAGCCCATGAACCCTGGTCCTCTCACACAATTTTCTACATCTTCGGAGCCTCAGCAACATCAGGAGCATTTCCTCACACATGCTCATGATGGGATCCATAGTGAAAGCACAAAAAATAAGACAGCTATCTTTAAGCACACTGCTCTCTTTTCTGCTGCTCTCTCTTCTCTCACAGAATGGCTGAAATAGTTAATAATTTACTTGTTTTTATGCATTGTGGGCATCTCATGAGGTTATCTTTAAAAAACGCTTCCAACCTCAAGTGCTAGTAACCGCTGCTAAAACTCACATAAACGTGGTATGTAAAAGCTGTAAAATGGATGTTTTTCACTGTCGGTTTCCAGGTGTCAAGTTTCCAGCATTCAGAAAAGGTTTTCAACTGCCCTGTGTACATGAGCCCTAAAGGAGTTTGAGATTTGGTCAGGATTAATGGTGTACTCAGTGCTGAGAAATACAGGCAGATAGCGATCTATCATGCAATACCCATCAGGGAGGCAATGTAATTGACCTAAAATGTATTCTGCAGTAGGACAACGACCCAAAACATACAGTGACATTAGGAACTATCTTCAGCATAAAGAACAAGAAGTGGAAGTGATGGTTTGGCCCCTACAGAGCCCCGATCTCAACATTATCAAGTCTGTCTGGGATTATAGTCTGGGAATAGGCAGAATACATCTGGGAATGAGGCAGCCTACATCCACAGAAGATCTGTGGTTGGTTCTCCAAGATGTTTTGAACCTACCAACTGAGTTCCTTCAAAAACTGAAATGTGAAAATGTACCTTAATGGAACCATAGTTTAGGGCAGGGGTAGGCAAACTTAAAGGTCTAGAGATCTACCTGAACAACATGTCTAAAATCAGCGGGCACAGTGTCACCTCCTCACACCTGATTTAAACCTCTAATTGCCGAACTACTGTCTCGGAATCTTGTGCATTGCATGGCAATCATGGGTTTAATTCAGGTGGTGAGCAAACAACACATCGCCTCCTCACCACCTGTCAAACACACTGAGACTGCTTTTCAGAGGAAGTGCCTGCTGCACTTGTGAATGAACTCCAAAGCCTCATACACACGATAGGACTTTGTACAAATTTTCTTGTGGATTTTTGTACAAAGGGTGTTGGCCGTAAACTAAGCATACACACGGCAGGACTTTTTCATCCAACTTTCACCAAATCACACGGTTTTTCAGCTCTTTACCGCCACCCTTTGGTTAACTTCTGTATTGTTGTCTGATCTTTTGCATTGGTTCTGAGCATGCATGTTTGTACAGTAGGTGACCGCGATATTGTGTCAATTTCGCTGCTGTTATCGGTGAGATTTGACACCTGTGAGCCCCATCGCGGGAGCCAGTGCCGAGCTGGCTCGCTCATCGGGAAAGGATGTGACATGACAGCGATCACTGCTCCCAATGACAGGGAGCAGTGATCTGTCATGTCACAAGGCAGAACGGGAAAATGCCTTGTTTACAATTCCCCGTTCTGCGGCTCCATGACACGATCGCCGGGAGACATCGAGTCCACGGGTCCCGCGGGCACGGTCATGCTGTACGCATACCCCGTCAATTTAAAGGGGATGTACAGGTAGGTCCATTTGCCCACCGCTGCCATTGTGCTGACGTATATTGGCGTGCATTGGTCAGGAAGTGGTTAATTTATACAGGGTATAGACTTTAAGGCCTGTTCACAATGTTTGCTTTTGTCAGGACACTCCAGGGTTGTTAGTGGATGTAAACTGGCAAGGTGTACAGAGGTACCACCTTTGTGCTAATGAGCCATCATCCTGCAAGTGAGGGGTATCGCCTTGGGGAATTCACAAACTGCTGTGGAGGAGTAAGATGTTTGCTGGGTACACACGTAAAGTGTTTTTTTTTTAAACCCGGCGAGCTGAAAAAACTGAGAGGTCGCTGTACTAAGCAATATTCGTGCAGAAATCTCCCTGGCTGTGCTATTGTGTTCTGGTACTGCCCCCCCCCCAGGTCAGAACAGTGCTGCTGGCTTTCCAGCAAGACTGGCTTCTGTTGGACATGCTGCTTAACACAGCCCGTACCTAAGCTGATTCCTGCCGATATTCAGTTTGTGTTTACCCAACTTTAATGCCGTTTTTGATCAGGTCAGTTCATGGAAGTTGCAAAAAGGAGATATATAAACTTTTCTGAGGACCCAGGCTGTGACCCAGGATGGGAGAATATGTGTGCAAGACCTTCAAGGCACACACAACAGAATTAAAAACTTGTGCTTCACCCAGAATGCGTCACAGCACAGAGGGGTGCGTGCGACAGATTGCCAGAAGTGTTGCAGCACCCAATGGCATGTCTGAAACACAAAGTTTCAAGTGTTGTTGCACAGGATAAGGGAACAGGGGGACTCTTGGGTGGTCTGGTTATACAGAAACTGCTCCCTGTGGGGAATCCAGTCTGACAGAGCATATTCCTGTACAGGCTTACTCATAGATGCACCTGTCTTGCAGGTTTCTGCAAGACAGATCCAGCTGTCAGTAAGGCCCAGAATGGCTGAAACACCTCAGCATACCTGTCCAGCTGTTTTTTAGCCATTTGGTGCAATTACGGATTTCAAGGAACTTTACTGGAGTTTCAGCCTATGTTTAAGATTAATGTTACTGGAGCAGCTTGTAAAGGCTGAGGCTAAGCACTGGTGTTCCCTGATGAATGAATTTGGTGGGGTAATTTAGACAGATTTCTTTCTTTGCATGACAGGTGCAGCATGGCCCTGGACCTGTAAAGCACTCTGTGGCTAGCTACACACAGTGCACCAGGTGCCTGGAGAGTGCCTTCAGTAGAGTTCTGTGCCCACAGGCCGTTACAGGCCAGCCCGTTTTGCGGTTCTCTCAGCAGGGTATGAGCTTCAAGGCAATGCCAAGTACCTGCTGATCCAGAAAGCTGCAGTATTAAACACTTGTAGGCTCAAAAGCTACTGAAGAAACTTGCTAGAAGAAATGAGTAGTCTTGAGAAAAGTAAAAGTGAGAGAGTGAGACAGATGCATTTTCCTAGCTGCATAGCCCTATATCTTCGACTCAAGTCTGTGTCCCCAATGGACAAATATACTTTACAAAAACTGAAGTATTCATACGCTTTTGCAAATTATTTTTTATGTTTGAAAAGGAATCTTTTGCTGAGTGTGGCAATTGGTTCCAATGCTACACCCTCAAACACTTTTGTTTATTTAATGACATGGCTTGTTAGACATGCTTCCCATCTGACAAGGCAGGTGGAGACAGTTAACGTTTGAAGATCATTTAAAAAGTGTTTCCAAATGTTTAATGTTATTTATGGTATGCCATAATAAAATTGTACATTCCAGCATCACCCATCACCCAGGCAACCAGACCTGTACACCAATCAGAGTAAGAAGCACTGTCTATTAACAACCCAGGACACTGGCCCGCAGGGCCACCGATGCCATGGCAACCCAAGACATCAGGACAATCTGCCTCCAGCATGAGTGACCCTGACGGCCAGCATCCTGGGTTACTAAGAGATGGCACTCCTTACTATGATTAGTGGACAGGTCCGGTTGCCTGGGTAATGGGTGATGCTGGACCAGTGAAGTGTTAACCTCTGATGAGGCACATCTGGCAGATATACCTGATAGCTTTGAACATTCTATATTTTGGTTTAATACCTGAAGGCCATGTGCCTCAATAGTGCTTTGACAGATGCATATACATGATTGCTGTCTTGGCATCCATTTATGAACATGGCGGCATGTGCATTACATAATATGTCATGTATGTTTACTAGTACGCTTTAGTCTGATCTATGATGTCATACTGTATTATGTCAGAGGGTTATGGAAGGCTCCTCCTTTCTTGTTTCTGATTGGTGGATATTGAAATATTTAAATAGCTTTTCACAACTGTATGAACTTATTACATGCCTGACAAATAGGACCTGTGCAGCTACAAAACGTTGCACTTCTCTGCTGTGATCTCTATTCAATAAATAAATAAGTTTGGACTCTATCTGAAGATCCATGGTGTGCTAGCAAATATTTACACTGTTCTGTGCATGGTCCAGTCTCCAGTCTCTTGATGGTAAAGTGTGTGACCTGTGGTTTGATGTAACACTTTTCTTTCCACCAAAGACTAAGCTCTGAATGTTTGAAATTTTTTTGCAACAAGTTTGAAATGTTTACTCAGTGACCCTGTCACTGGTCCCTGTATTCCAGATAGGGTCCAGGTTTCACCCGTCACAGTGGACAAAGCCCCCAAAGGGGTCCCCAGGTTCTGGGTCCCATAGGGATGGACCACTGTCCTGGGCCTGCATTGCATCCTTTGTCTAACTACACAAGTGAACACCCATACAGGAACCATTACAGACCATACCCAAGGTGTGGGGTCTGGGTATGCCTTAATTTAGTGCAAAATTTGCTGTTTGGGACCTTGATTCTACTGAAGGTCCACTAGCACTTAAAACAAGTGTTGGGTTTATTTATAAATAGGGATATAAATATAACAGTTACAAAATATTGAACACAATTACAAATAGGGAAATTGGATAAGGTAACAGGGAGACAGAGGGGAAAAGTCCTCTTTAGGCTAACACACAACCATTCTCACTGAATCTTTTAGGTCTTCTAGTCCAGTCTTGAGACACCATCATCTGGGTCCCAGCAAACTGCATGCTTGATGGTTGAAGATATCTTGCACGAGAGATCACACAAGTTCATTCCTGTCCCAGGCCCAGCTAAATTTTTGAGCAGATGATTATACATAAGGAACCATGTTGTATAATACTGGCCAGGTGGGGACAGTAAAGCATCCCCCAGTGTCCTACTGGTCAAATGCCAACAATCTCGTGCATTTATCTAGTCCTCTTGGTTGTTGGTTGGCTATGCAATCTTCAACTGCCTTAATAAAAATGACTTTGCTATTTTCTTCTGGAGAAGACATACTGTATTTTAGTTAACTTCAAAAGTGCATTGATATATTTTTTTTAATCAGCTAAAACACTGATTCAGATGCACTACTTCTATTGTTGTATAGTTAGGTTGAAAAAAAAAAAAAAAAGTCAAGAAAACCTCCTATACTCAAATTTGATTCATATGAAAGCAGAAAAAAAAACCCAATAAAGCATGGTTACATTTACTCCAGTGGGGGGAAACAAATGCCATCCCAATCCCCCAGTGTTATTACCTAGAAGTGTTAATACCCAGCTATATTTTGTGCATTTTAGAATGCATCCAGCTCTTTTGTAACCCCTTCCTACTGCCACCTCCTGCCCTTTAGGAGGATCTAAATGTCGTAAGGCAGAGGTGGGCATTTCGATCAAGCGACCACTGTGTTTTTCTGTCACGGTAGTCGCATGATCGGAAAGCTTTTGATTGCAAGTAGGTATCGGGAGAACAACAGGAAATTAATCTGCAAGTTAAAATAATATACTAGCTAAGCTAGCTTGCCTTTCTGTAAGGGAGAAGAGGTCCATCACCTTAAGACACTAGTAAAAAAACAGAGGACTCTCCGAGTTGGGTAGGGTCACAGGGGCTTATGGTCAAACGGAAAGGACCAACCAGACCCTGGAGCAATACTTACGTTGCTTTTCTTCTTTCTCTCAGAATGACTGGGTATCATTACTTCCACTAGCTGAATTTGCATACAATTCCAAGCACTCCGCTACGAAGCAATCTCCATTCTTTGCCAACTACGGCTTTCATCATTTCTACCCAATACAATTCCTGAATGCTCCATTCCAGCTGTGGTATAGACTAACTTTCTTGGAGTCTAATAACTAACTGTTGTAGGAAGCAATAACCAAAGCACAGGAATACAATAGAGCTTTTGACAGGAAGAGACACTGGGAATTAATCCTGGAATCAGGCAATCAGGTTTGGTTGTTCACAACTAACTTGAAATTAGCTTGTCCATCAAGAGAACTGGGACCTAAGTTTATGGGGCTATTCCCGGTGAAAAGAAGGATCAAATGATGTTGCTTATGAACTGACACTACCAGCCTCCTTTAAAATCCACCCGGTCTTCCATGTGACCCTACTAAAACCTGACACTCCGGATCCTTTTCCTGAGCGGAATACAGACCCACTCAATCAGATGATGGTGGACGAGGAAGAGGAGTATGAAGTTGAGGAGATTCTGGATTGCAGAAGAGAGAGAAATCAAACACATTACATAACATTATTGGGAACCTGAAAACAACATCCACGCCAAAAGACTCATCCAAGAGTTCAACCAGGCCAACCCAGAAAAGATGGTCCAGTTGGGCACCTGGAGGCTGCACTGCAGACAAACACGTTTCCCGAACCTCTAGAAGAAGAGACGCATTAGCACGTACTAACGTGCATCTGCGCATGCGCCCCAATATGCACAGGAATGCAAGTGATGTGCGCAGCGCATCCCATGACATATGAGGGTGCCAAATGGGCTATTTAAGCTGGATCAGCACCCAGGATCAGTGCTGTCTAGTCTACAGCATTCTGTGATTGTCCTGTTCCCTGCATCTGCTCTTGAAAAACTGACCCAACTTGCTCCTGACTATTCCTGCTCTCCATCTGCATCGACCCTGGCTTGTTCTTTGACCATACTCCTGCCTCCACATCTGTACCTGATCTGATCGCTCTGTGTATGACCTGGCTTGTCTGACTCTGCTTATGTTCCAGTCCATTTGGAGCTACCAAGTTGCTACCACCAGATACGTGACACATTTTCCACTGGGACCTGCTCTTTGGCTAACTACGTCCAAGTACCAGCCTGTTTCTGCCCTCGGGACATCCGCTGCCATCTGGCATACTACTCGCCCATCAGCTAGCACGTCTCTCGGGACTCGTGCGACTCTGCACTCCTGCGCCACTTATTCTACCAGGAGAAATGACTAAATGGTGCTTATTGTCCAAAAAGGAGGAGTTATTGCCCACATCCCTAAACTAGATAAATTGCAAACAGGGGGAGTCTTCCTTTAAATGGGACTTTAAGGGGCAGTACTCCTTTACAGATCAAGGCCATAAATATAAAAAATATTATTTCATTTGAAAAAGGTTAAAAGTAGCATATATAATACAAAGTGTACAGAATGCAAATACAAAAGATATGCAAAGATACAATACAGTTGGAGACAACCACTTGGATAAATAAAGCAACAGAGATGACCCAACGCGTTTCGAGTTAGTGATATTTTTCCTCTTCTTCAGGGGTAGGTGGTTAGACACAGGACGTAAATACGTCTAATTGATAAAAGACAGGTATTAGAATTTACGCATTGTGAAACAAGCATAACAACAACAATTCAGTCAAACAATTTGTGTGAATCCACTGACCATGAAACTTGCATAAAAAAATCAACGATCTTGCATCCACGTTAAAACATTTGGAAAAAATGCTGCTGCCTTAAGCCAACCAGTTCAGGTCCAGAGAAATGGCTACACCCAGGAGAGGAAACCCAAGGCCCAGGATGGTCACTCACAGAGGGCACTCCAACTCGGCCCCAATGGAAATACCCCACATATGGCCCAAAGCAACAAATTTTGCTAGAGACAAAAAAGGGGGGGATATAAATATAGTGTTAGGACCAAAATGAGGGACCTTTGCATTGAAATGACTATAGAAGTGTCTGTTCGGAGCATACATACCTAGCTTGTTTCTGGATAATACAGGAACAGGAGAGGGCTAGGAGGTCAAAAACAGCTAACTTCAGATGTTTGGAGTCCGTGTGCCCAGATGAAACTTAAAAGGGCCTATGGAGGGGAAACATAAAAAAGGACACCATTAGGTCATGGAGTGATATGCATAAATGTGCACCCGTGCAATGGTACCTATCTTTCAGTATCTATATGTATGTAATATTATTACCCCCCAGCATAACTGGATAGTTCCAAAAGGATTACCTTGGTTAGAACTCGGTTCAGGTGTAGTCCCGTCTGACCTGGGTGCGCAGCCTAAAATGATGTTGGAACGGACAGCGTTTTATGGGGTTGATGGAAATCATATGGACCAATCATAGTGGTGGCGTGGGGAGGAGCTCATGATCCAGGAGCACCCCCTGAGTCCCCAGCGCGCGAAAGCACCTCCGCCACGACTTCCTGATGGAAAAAGGATGTCCAGCGTCACATGGACGTCGGACATATGACGTCACCATGCCTTGGGGGCTGGGCGTAACAGAATGGTGACGCTGTTCTGCATCGGCAGCTCGCGACGCACGTCCAGAGTCACAGCAACCAGGAAAACCTGCCTCCAAAACTCCAAAGGATGGCAGACATGTCATGGAATGGCGTGAACAGCCCCCATATGCCGAGTGAGAGACCTACTGGGCGGGTGCTGTGGTGTACCAAATCATCCATACCCAAACCTGAATGGCTAAAAGGCAGACACGTCAGGAGGAAGGAAACAGAAAAACAAAAAATTATTATGAATACAGAATCATATAGATGTACAATTATCCACAGAAAATATCTAACTAGATATATGCAGTATATATGTGAAGACTGACATTACATAATAGAAATGGAGAGAGGAAGGGAAGACATGGGAAAGAGGGGGGAGGTTAAGTTGCAAGATCAGATGATAAATGCCAAAAACTGCAATAGAACAGATTAAAATGTACAATCATTATATGGAAATAATTAAATAATTTTTCTGCAGAACTTAGTTTGGTTATTCCCCTAGAAATTTCTCATTGGGGTCATTTGGTTCCCCTTTAGACCCCCGAGGTAAAATCTTCCAGGAAGGGTCTGAAGGAGATGGATCCAATGAGTCTATTCAGACTGAATGGGGTACATTCACATTTGGGTATACTGATAAAGCATATCTGGATATCTGGTTAGGGCGGTGAAGGCTGTGGTCAGAGGTAATGCTTAATTACCTTCCCCCCGTCTACATTCCTCCACCAGAGAAGCCAGTCTGTCTCAAGCAGTACAGACTTCCTGGAGGCCACAAAGGAAATCAAGAACTGTTGAGAGTAGGGATCCTTAGACCTTCTGTAAGTCCTTTCTCATCTCTGGTGTTCCCAGTAAAGAAACCTGATGAGACATAGAATGACTGTGGATTACAGAGGTATAAACAAAGCGGCACCTCCATTGAAGTCAGCTGTACCGGATATGATCTCAATTGTTGAGAAAATTGCTAAAGAGGCAGGAGAATATCATGCTGTGATAGACCTGGCTAATGCTTTCTTTTCGATTTTGATAGACCCAGAGTGTCAAGACCAGTTTGCTATGTGTGGGACGGCCGCCAGTACACTTTCACTGTCCTTCAGTAAGGCTGTCTTCATTCTCCAAGGATTTGTCATGGACTGATTGCACAAGATTTAAATACCCTAAATTTGGCTTGCCGCGGAGGAAGATGGACGCTCATTATAGGAGCTCCACAGCGCTCGAGAAAACGTCGGCACACATTGCCTGGCTAAACAAACTAAACCCGCTCAATACCACCAGCGGACCTGCAGCACAGCTCGGAGACCCGATCGAACATGCCTCGGCGCCACAAGGACAACCGGAGACCGCAAAAACTTACGGAATACTACCCGCTCGGGCCTAAGCAAGATGGCGGCGACGGGACAGCGGTGCGAGGTATGTCTAGTACCCCTCTTTACGATCCAGGCAAGGGTAATCCTCACAAAAGAAATGCCCCGCAGAGAAGCTCACAATCTCCTATACATACCCCTACCTCGGGTAGCCCAGAAAAAGCAAGATTGAGGCTGGATGCTTCGGATTCCAGCCGAGACTTAACACCAGGCCTAGACTCAGGGGAAGATACCAGAGACCTCCCGGACTCAATTGATCTATTCCCCACTAACAACCAACCAGTGCTGGACACCACATTAAAGGACATGTTAGTCTCTCTTAGGAGCTCACTGCATGCTGATATGCTGTCCTGTGTCCACAAGTTTGGTGTGGAATTAAAGGAAACTGTGTCCAGAGTAGATCACATAGAACACAAAATGGGGAATTTGCGACCACCATCAACGATCTTGTGGATGCAAATGATAACAATACTGATGAACTAGATGCCCTTAAAGCTAAATTGGCAGATATTGAGGACCGCTCTAGGAGAAATAATTTTAAAATAAGGGGGATCCCCGAGTCGGTCCAGCAATCCGACCTACGCACCTACACAGCCCAACTTTTTCAGGCTATATTGCCTGATCTAACAGACCTAGACATTAACGTGGACAGGATCCACCGCCTACCCAAGCCATCTCTTCTACCGGACAACATACCCAGAGATGTTATACTCCGGCTACACTTTTACCAAACTAAAGAACGCCTGATGGCGGCTTCCCGCAGCAAAGATCTTTTTCCACCACAGTATAAGGACCTACAATTTTTCGCTGATCTATCACAATTTACTCTACAGAAACGTAGGAACCTAAATACAATCTCCAAAGCATTGAGAAACCACAAGATCTCATACAAGTGGGGGTTTCCTACTAAACTGATCATCACTACAGATGGGAAGGAACATGTTGTTGATACTCTTGCCAAAGGGATGCAGCTACTCCAAAGATGGCATATCATTACGGAGGACTCATCAAAGGCCCACGCCTCACACAGCCCTGACCATGTTGCAGAAGACTGGAGCTTGGTCACTTCCAAAAACGCTTGCATACCCGAGCTGACTGAAGCCAGTGCAGATTACACTCTACTACTTCCTGAGCAGAGGAAAAAGCTAAGCTGAACTGTTTTCATGTTTATCCCCCAAATGCAATTTAACTGACTACAACTCACACTCGGGTCACACCGACCTATACGGGGTTTTGGTTAGAACCCTTTTATGTTTTTCTTTTATGCTGTTTTTTTTTTTTTGCTATCTCAGTGAATCTTATAAGAGACTTAATCCACCTTGTTAGTGTCATCCATGTCCCTTCAACTTTTCACATCATTGTAGCTTTATTAGCAAATATACAAAACGTTTATTATCCAAAAAAGGAAACAAAAAACATTATTAAGAAAGGAGAAGAGATTCATACTAGAGGTCTATACCTTTCTCTTTTTACCTCGGCATACCCCATATACTCCCAAAAACCCTACCCCTTCACCATTACCCCTACACCCTCCCACCCACTCTCCCCCCCCCTTGTCTGTGCATCCTTGGTTAATTTTAAACTCATTACTTAAATCTAATTTTCAATCCCTCGGTTATACTCCACTGTTTTTTAAATTTCTTCCAGCACTGCCAGTTGTTATTCTCTTCCATTATATCGCCATCCCTCCCATAACTCTCTTCTTCCATCAGGCGAATACCTTCCACTTCATTGACCCATATTGATGGACTTTCTACCATCTGCCACTTTTTTGGTATAGTTTTTTTAGCCGCGTTCAGCAAATGTGGGACCAAAGACTCTTTATACTTTTTAACCTCCCCTCCTATACCGTGATGTAGTACCATCCAGGGGTCTGCTTTTACTTCTATCTTTGTTATTTCCTTGATGAACACTAATATTTTTTCCCAGTACCTTTTAATTTCTGGGCAGTTCCACCATATGTGGGCCATATTGCCCACCCCCTTACATCCCCTCCAACACTCCGATGTCTTATCACTTTGGTATTTACATACTTTTTCAGGGGTAACATACCAACCTGCCAAGATTTTGTAATTCATTTCAGCAACATTGGTGTCGATCGACGAACGATGGGCCAGTTCCAATATTTTCTTTAAAGTATTGCTATCTATCTGCGTTCCTAATTCCCTTTCCCATTTTATAATGTATGGAGGTACCTCCCACCTACCAGCCTTCAGCCCCATTTTGTAAATTTTGGATATTATACCCTTAGTGTTACTCGCCAAACACAGCCTCTCCAACTCTGAGAGCTCTTTCTCAGACCTTATTGGCCGCGGCAGGCGATCAACAAAATGGCTTAACTGGAGGTATCTCCATCCATCTATCACCCAAGCTTCTCTATTGTGTTTTAAATCGTGAAACGGAGCAATCTTTCCTTCTTTTATTATGTCTCCTAACTGTGCATTTTCCTTCTTAATCCAGTTGCCACCTATTTTTATTTTCCCCGGTGCAAAATAATCATTTTCCCTAAGTGAAATTAAAGGAGAATTAAATGTCTTGTTTATTTGTTTATATATTGTGTCCCACGCTCTAATAACCACCTTCGTCAGTGTATGTGTACCTCTGTCTAAAAATCTATAATGTGGAGGGTTCCAAATTACGTGTCCTAATTGTGTCTTACTTAATTTATTTTCTATATTCACCCATCTCTTGTGTTTATTATCCCTGACCCACCCGATCGCCCTCGACACCAATATTGCCCTGTAATAACCCTGAATGTCGGGAACCGCCAAACCTCCTTTTTTTTTTTCCTGTTTAATAATATCGAAAGAGACTCTTGCCCTTCTACCCTTCCAAAATATTTTCATTATGATTGAATTAAGTTTCTTTAAGTAAAACTGAGGTATTGCCAATGGGAGGATCTGTAGCTTATAGATGATTTTTGGTAACAGAATCATTTTTATAGCATTAATGCGACCAAACCACGATAGTGGTTTACCCATTATCCTTTTACTCTCAGCTTTTAATTAATTAAGTAGTGGAATGAAATTTGATTTATAAATCTTCCCTAATGAGTTTGCTAGTTTTATACCGAAATAATTTATTTCTTTTTTCCATAAAAATTGGAATTCTTTTTTCAACTTACTTTCTTCTTTTTTACCTATGTTAATGTTCAGTATTTCGGATTTTGCCAAATTTATCTTAAAACTAGACACCTCCGCATACTGTCCAAGTACTTTCAACACATTTGGCATTGTAATTCTCGGGTTGGCTATGAAGAGCAGCACGTCATCAGCGAAAGCTGCTCTTCATCTCCAACCCAAAATCCGCCTATATCCGGGTCTTCTCTAATCACCGAGAGCAGCGGCTCCAAGGAGAGCACAAAGAGCAGGGGAGACAGGGGGCACCCCTGTCTTGTCCCATTTTCCATTTCGAAAGTGGCCGATGAGGACCCGTTGATTTTTATCGAGGCCGTAGGGTGGTTATACAAGGCACGTATCCATCCCATCATCCTCGGACCCAATCCCAGATGTTTAAGGGTTTGGAACAGGAACCCCCAGTCTACTCTGTCAAACGCTTTTTCTGCGTCTATAGACAAGAGTAGACCTGGGGGCCCCCTATCTTTAATGTTCTGCAGAAGGAGAAGAGTACGCACCCCGTTGTCCCTCCCCTATCTTTTTGGGACAAACCCCACTTGGTCTGGGTGTATCCATTCACTCATCCCTTCTTTCAACCGATTGGCTAGAATTCTAGCAAATAGTTTTACATCTGTATTAATCAACGATATTGGCTTATAGCTAGAGCAGATCGTAGCATTTTTCCCTTCTTTTGGTATAACCGTAATCTCGGCTTTAAGCGCCTCCCTGCTTAGCTCAAAATCCTTGCCCAACCCATTCATATATTTGCAAAGTCTAGGGGTTAGTATGTCTTTGAATTTTTTATAATAAAGGGTGGTGAATCCATCAGGACCCGGACTTTTCCCTGAAGCTGACTCCCCCAGTGCTATATTAATCTCTTCTATCGTTATGGGGCTTTCTAAGTTATCCTTACAGTTCTCCGTGATCTTAGGGAGGTTTGCTTTTTTCAAGAATTCTCCTATCTTTGTTTTTTGGGATCTGTCCTGAGTTTTATTTTTCCCTACTGTATATAAATCCTTATAGTAATTCCTAAAGGATTCACCTATTTCTTTTGTTGAATAAACCATACCTCCTTTGCTATTTTGAATTCTTTCTATATAATTTCTAGCTTTCTTTCTCCGCAGGATTTTGGCTAACAGTCGGCTGCTCTTATTCCTACTCTGATATCTTTCTTTTGCTACTTTATCAAATACTTTTTTTGTTTCTCTATCTATGCGATTTTTTAGTTCTTCTCTTTTTAGGATTAATTTTTGGTACACCCTCTTATCTTGGCCTAGCCCTTTCTTGTGCTCCTTCTCCAATTCATATGTTTCTTCTGTTAGCTTTTTAATTTCTTCCCTTGTTTCTCTTTTCCTCTTTGCTCCCAGTTTTATTCTCCCTTGATTGCGCCTTCTTATCTTCTACTTTATTTGAGGTTCCCCCTCTACTCCCTGTCCCTGATCCTCCTTGGGCCTCTAGATCTCCCCCTCTTGGACTGGCTCCTTGGGACATATATTGTTTTATTGTACTGCCAGCTGTCTTGTCCTTCGGGCTTTTAGGTACTCCCCCTTTTCCCGACTTAGCTGCTGTTTTGCTCATTGTTCCCCTCTTTCTTGTCCCTCCTGTTTGCTTCCCCAGCTTTTAAATTTGCCCCACTATCTCCCCTTATGGGAGAGGCCACCGGAGAGACGGGGGGGAGAGAGAAAGGGAGAAAAAAAATAAAAAAACAATAAAAATAAAAAAAGGAGGTAAAAAAGAAAAGGAGGGGGGGATATATTTATTCCCCTGGGGTCTCTTATACGTACAGGACCCTTTTCACCGACCAAACCTGTATCTTCTGTATCTTTACCTTGCAGGCTTCGTAGCGGGTCTGGGGATTGCAATTTCTTATCAGCCACAAGAATCTCACCTGCTCCCCCACTTAGAGATGATTTCAATCCGTCTCTTCTCACTCCAAGCCTCCTTTAACCCCCCTTTCAATATATGTCCTTATTACAGTCCTCCCGCACAAACAGACCATACAATTTGTCAATAGTGTCTTTACTTAACTTTTCTTAAATGGGGTGTATACCAGAGATTTCTTGCCTCTTATACTCTTCTCCTTTTTGTCACATTTCTCCTCGATATAAGGCACTATACAGCTTATCTCATCCTTCAGTGTTTCAGATACATACAAGTTTCCTTTGTTTAAATCAGCAGGTAGTTTATTACTTCATTACCTTCTCCTGTCTCCCTCAGATTCCCTCGTTTCGCTGTGTCAGTATACAAGACTGGGAAGGCAAGAAAGAAAAAATGCTTGTACTTTACCAAAGTCCTGGGCATCAGGTGTTCGTTGCTAGATACTCTCCGTTCTGTCTGGTATCTCGCCTAGAGAGAGGCACAGGGGAGGGGGTGGGGGACCACAGACCGACTCAACCTCTTACGATCACTGTCCACCTCTGAGCTTGTCACTACCGTCGCCTCCCTTCTTCCTCCCAGAGAACGCCGTGAGGTGCGTGGAGGCTCGTCCGTCCTCTCCTCCTTATGGGACTGCTCCGCCACGGCCTCCGGGGAACTTCGTTCCTTTCCTGGAACCATACATGGCCCTCTCAGCGCTGCTCATCTGTTTGGGGAGGGATCGCATACGGCGGAAATCCTGGGAGAGCCCGCTTCCTCCTCCGGGTGACACGTTCTCCTCCCTCCCTCCGTGACGTACGTTACGTCATCACGCCCCTCCTCCTCATTGTTTTTTTCTATGTTAACCATTGTGTATGTCCGCAGCCGCAAAAATTACCAAATACCTACCTGCCTGCTCAAGCCTACCCTCAGAATTGTTACGAGCACAAAGGATCAATCCTACGACGTCTATGGATCAGCATCACCGAACTTAGCACCACATGTAACTGTTACCAACACATCCTACCTAACACACTACAACCTGGTCTTGCACCATGACCATTACCTTTTTAACAATTAATGCCAGGGGTCTTAACCATCCTGCAAAACGCAGATCCAGGTGTAGAGAAGCCATTCAACATAATGCTGATGTCATTTGCGTACAGGAGACACACTTCAAAAAACAGGCCCAACCTAACTGCTCTCACCCCAAATTCCCATATACTTTCTCTGCAAGTTCAGACGCAAAAAAGAAAGGGGTATTTATGGCAATAAAAGACACTGTAGCCTTCTGCCTTCACACGGAAGTTCAAGACATGCAAGGTAGACACCACATTCTGATTTGCGACCTCAATAACACTACTTATACGTTGGTGAATGTCTACGCTCCAAACACCCATCAGACCCGCTTTCTTCACAAACTTATGGAAAAGGTCTCACGGTTGCAGAGAGGCCACTTGCTCCTATGTGGAGATTTCAATCTACCTTCTGACCCCAAAATTGATTCTAGTTCGCAAACTAATAAGAAAACCCAGACCCTACAACCACTATTGAGGAGCTACAACATATACGATGCATGGAGGTGCCTTAACGCTAAGGGGAAAGACTTCTCTTTCTTTTCAACTAGCCATAAAATGTAAACACGACTTGATCTTTTTTTGATAGACAAAGGGTTATTAACCAAAATTAAATACTCTACAATTAATAGTATCACTTGGTCGGATCATGCTTCGGTATCGCTGCTGGTGGATGACACTTCTAAAAACAACCCCACTTATATCTGGAGATCCAATCCGCGGCTGTTCCGAGATGATCTTTCCAAAAAGATATTACAAAAAGATCTAATTGAATTTTTTGAACATAATGTAGATTCAGTTACTGATCCATTTGTGACATGGAACGCACATAAAGCGTTTATGAGAGGTCTCCTCATTAAACTGGGAGCGAGGGCTAAGAGAATGAGGGGACAGCGTATATTGGATGTCTCTAGACAAATTCAAACATTAGAAACCCAGAACAAAGCTAATTTCTCCCCTGACTTATCAGAACAATTAAAAAATGAATGTATGGCTAGACAGGTTAGGTCAGATACAGCACCTCATCCCAAAACAGCTTAGTAGGTAATGGATCGGGAGAACAGGGGATTATAACGGTGCCAGAGAAAGAAATGTATGAAAATAAGATAATAGGTATAAAATTACAAAAATATACTTTATTTAACACACTTCAATACATACAAAAGATAGTAAAAACATTGACTGCGATTAACATAGATATTGTACATGACCATAATGTATAGGAGTGGGCCAGGTGGAGAAGGCCTTCAAAGCAAGAGCTCAGTGTCCTTTCCTACATGTTTCGCCAAAACATTGGCTTCCTCAGGGAATGGTAAGAGCTTGTTGCAAAGTACAGGAATCTATGCGTAGAGATACAAATGCAAAAAACATCATATATACAAACAAATGAACATTAGGGTATGAACCAATAAACAACAAAAAACAACAAAATATGGGTTGGGGTATGAGTTGAGGCATATGGCTGGACTAGCTCACAAGGGGAGGTGACCGTGTAGAACCCCAAAAATTCCCGAACATACCTGGAGACCAGACAACCAGGGAAGGCCCAGCGGTGAATCCCCAGCTGAGAAAAGGCAGGACCACACCATATCTATGTTTGCAGGGGGCACATAAGATACCTAGCAATTAAATATATTGAGAATTAGGAGAGATAGGGGCTATATAGATTCAAAGTGTAAGATATGCATTTTTAGGAGCTTAGGTCGGGTCATAGACCGCACATAAATTAATAGGGCACTATGGCCTCTGGAACAACTCACACTTTAAAAGCAAGGTAGTTGATAAGACAGGCGCCTGGAGATGGATAAGGAGACACGTTGGGAAGTAAATGAAGTAGTGGGTGATAATCTGAAAAAACGCATGAACTAAATCATTTGTCCATATAGGTAAAGGTGTTGATAGCACTCCAATAAGGAAATAAGGGGTAAGTGGTAATATGGAAACTTACCAAATGCGCTGTTTATACAGCATATGGCTGAGAGAGATGATAATTCATATGGCCTATGAAAGATGGTAATTGAATAGGTGTATAGCCAGGGATTAGGGAATCCTGGGAAAGGATGGGTAAAACAGCATTAAGGATGAGAAAAGGAGTTGATGCTAGAATATTGAGGGATAGGCAGCAGTTTAAAGTTACCTCAACGGTGTCTGTAAGGCTTGTGCAGGCACTCGTCATGTCCAGCTGTCTGAGTGGATGGGCCAGCTGATATATGCCCCCCACACCTGATCAAGATTTTGATCAGGTGTGCGGACGCAATAAAGGGGCGTTTGCGCGTGCGCGTTAGGTAACATCCCGGAGCCTACAAGGTCCAAGATGCACCGCGAGCGCATGCTCAAAGCCACCGGGCCTCAAGGTGACCAATGGGATAGTGGGAGTCACCACCAGAGGAATTCCGATGACGCAACCAAAACCCCACTGGCAGATGAATAGTAGGAGGCTGGGTGACGTGAGCGGTGCGCAGGCGCCCTGGGCAGACAGAGATTGTACTGCCCTGGGCGTCCGTACAAACAACAACGCGGGCCCCGCCCATTGACGCGGGGGATCGAGCCACACCCCCCCGGGGAAGAAATGGAAAGCAGGCACCAACGGGAATCCCAGGGCAGGGCCCCCCGATTGAGAGGGATTAACGCGGGGAGAGGTGCAGGGTGAGGGAAAGCCACCCCAAATATCCCAGCAGCCCCATAGGTCTGTAGGGGCAGAGGGGATATCTCCACACCTCAAACCACGTGGTCCAGCCACATACATCATCAAATGCATAGAGAGTAACAGAGTCCCAGTGGGGATATAGAAGAACTGAAAAAAAATCAAGACAGGCTAATGCAAAAGTGTAAAACACTGATATACACTTCAAAAACCACAGAGCAATCAAATAAGACATCACAGAATTAGTATGTTAAAACATTAGTGGTAAATATTAATGAGAACTAGAAAATGCATTTCCTGGGGAAAATGCGTGGGAATGCCGAATAGCTAAATTGCTAAAACGGCCGCCATCAAAACTGCCTCATCATACTGCCATCAAAACTGCCCCATCAGAATTGCCCCATCAAAACTGCCCCATCATATTGCCACCATCAAAACTGCCCCATCAGAATTGCTACATCAAAATTGTCCTATCATATTGCCACCATCAGAATTGCCCCATCAAAACTGCCCCATCATATTGCCACCATCAAAACTGCCCCATCAGAATTGCCCCATCATATTACCACCATCAAACCTGCCCCATCATATTGCCACCATCAAAACTGCCCCCATCATATTGCCATCAAAACTGCCCCATTAGAATTGCCCCATCAAAATTGTCCCCATCAAAACTGCCCCATCATATTGCCACCACCAAAACTGCCCCATCAGAATTGCCCCATCAAAACTGCCCCATCAGAATTGCCCCATCAAAACTGCCCCATCAGAATTGCCCTATCAAAACTGCCCCATCATATTGCCGCCATCAAAACTGCCCCGTCATATTGCCACCATCAAAACTGCCCCATCATATTGCCACCTTTAAAACTGCTCCATAAAAATTGTCCCCATCAAAACTGCCCCATCATATTGCCACCATCAAAACTGCCCCATCATATTGTCACCATCAAAACTGCCCCATCAAAACTGCCCCATCATATTCCTCTATTATAAATCAGTACATGGTGTGTCTGTCCCCTCCCCTGGGCTCTGTAATCAGAGCTGAGATGCTCCAGCCACCTCCCCCCTATGTATAACAGAAGCTTTGGTAACCATGGCAACAAAACAAACACAGTACACTCTGATTAATGGCTAAAATTTCCTGAAATGACCTCTAAATAAAAAGCTTTTTCTCAAAAACTGTAAAAGATATCAAACTGAAAAGATATAGCCAGATAGCTGAATATTTTGTGAACATTTTAAAGTTTGTTTGGTGTCTCTAGGTGAAAGCATGAAGGAGCTGAAACTTTTGGGAGCGGAAGAAGAATTTAAGGATTTCAAGCATGCTCCCATTGACTTCAATGTTAAAAAAAAGTGTTAAAAAGCTTAATATTTTAAAAAGTATAAATGGTAGAAAAAAAGTTGAAAAAGAGCACACATTAGCTAAAAGAGACGAACATTTTAATAGTTGAGTGGTTTTAATAGCTGAAAGTATGCAGAAGTTACGCAGAGCCAAAAAACGTACGGAATAAAATTATTAAAATTATTAAAAACTAGAAAATACATTTCCTGGGGAAAATGCGTGGGAATGCTGAATTGCTAAAACGGCCGCCATCAAAACTGCCCCATCATACTGCCATCAAAACTGCCACATCAGAATTGCCCCATCAAAATTGTCCCCATTAAAACTGCCCCATCTTATTGCCACCATCAAAACTGCCCTATCAGAATTGTCCCATCAAAACTACCCCATCATATTGCCACCATCAAAACTGCCCCATCAGAATTGCCCCATCATATTGCCACCTTTAAAACTGCTCCATTAAAATTGTCCCCATCAAAACTGCCCCATCATATTGCCACCATCAAAACTGCTCCATCATATTGCCACCATGAAAACTGCCCCATCAGAATTGCCCCATCAAAACTGCCCCATCATATTGCCACCATCAAAACTGCCCCATCATATTGCCACCATCAAAACTGCCCCATCATATTGCCACCATCAAAACTGCCCCATCAGAATTGTCCCATCAAAACTGCCCCATCATATTGCCACCATCAAAACTGCCCCATAATAATTGCCCCATCAAAACTGCCCCATCATAATTACCCCATCAAAACTGCCCCATCAGAATTGCCCTATCAAAAATGCCCCATCATATTCCTCTATTATAAATCAGTACATGGTGTGTCTGTCCCCTCCCCTGGGCTCTGTAATCAGAGCTGAGATGCTCCAGCCACCTCCCCCCCTGTGTATAACACAAGCTTTGGTAACCATGGCAAAAAAACAAACACAGTACACTCTGATTAATGGCTAAAATTTCCTGAAATAACCTCTAAACAAAAAGCTTTTTCTAAAAATCTGTAAAAGATATCAAACTGAAAAGATATAGCCAGATAGCTGAATATTTTGTGAACATTTTAAAGTTTGTTTGGTGTCTCTAGGTGAAAGTATGAAGGAGCTGAAACTTTTGGGAGCGGAAGAAGAATTTAAGGATTTCAAGCATGCTCCCATTGACTTTAATGTTAAAAAAAAGTGTTAAAAAGCTTAATATTTTAAAAAGTATAAATGGTAGAAAAAAAGTTGAAAAAGAGCACACATCAGCTAAAAGAGATGAACATTTTGATAGTTGAATGGTTTTAATAGCTGAAAGTATGCAGAAGTTATGCAGAACCAAAAAACGTACGGAATAAAATTAAAATTAAAACTAGAAAATGCATTTCCTGGGGAAAATGCGTGGGAATGCTGAATAGCTAAATTGCTAAAACGGCCGCCATCAAAACTGACCCATCATACTGCCATCAAAACTGACCCATCAGAATTGCCCCATCAAAATTGTCCCCATTAAAACTGCCCCATCAAAATTGTCCCATCATATTGCCACCATCAGAATTGCCCCATCATATTGCCACCATCAAAACTGCCCCATCAGAATTGCCCCATCATATTACCACCATCAAAACTGCCCCATCATATTGCCACCATCAAAACTGCCCCCATCATATTGCCATCAAAACTGCCCCATTAGAATTGCCCCATCAAAACTTCCCCATCATATTGCCACCATCAAAACTGCCCCATCAGAATTGCCCCATCAAAACTGCCCCATCATATTGCCACCATCAAAACTACCTCCATCATATTGCCACCATCAAAACTGCCCCATCAGAATTGCCCTATCAAAACTGCCCCATCAGAATTGCCACCATCAAAACTGCCCCATCAGAATTGCCCCATCAGAATTGCCCCATCAAAACTGCCCCGTCATATTGCCCCCATCAAAACTGCCCCCATCAAAACTGCCCCATCATATTGCCACCATCAAAACTGCCCCATCAGAATTGCCCCATCAAAACTGCCCGTCATATTGCCACCATCAAAACTGCCCCGTCATATTGCCACCATCAAAACTGCCCCATCAAAACTGCCCCGTCATATTGCCACCATCAAAACTGCCCCATTAGAATTGCCCCATCAAAACTGCCCCATCATATTGCCACCATCAAAACTGCCCCATCAGAATTACCCCATCAAAACTGCCCCATCATATTCCTCTATTATAAACCAGTACATGGTGTGTCTGTCCCCTCCCCCCGGGCTCTGTAATCAGAGCTGAGATGCTCCAGCCACCTCCCCGCCTGTGTATAACAGAAGCTTTGGTAACCATGGCAACAAAACAAACAGTACACTCTGATTGATGGCTAAAATTTCCTGAAATGACCTCTAAACAAAAAGCTTTTTCTCAAAAACTGTAAAAGATATCAAACTGAAAAGATATAGCCAGATAGCTGAATATTTTGTGAACATTTTAAAGTTTGTTTGGTGTCTCTAGGTGAAAGTATGAAGGAGCTGAAACTTTTGGGAGCGGAAGAAGAATTTAAGGATTTCAAGCATGCTCCCATTGACTTTAATGTTAAAAAAAAGTGTTAAAAAGCTTAATATTTTAAAAAGTATAAATGGTAGAAAAAAAGTTGAAAAAGAGCACACATCAGCTAAAAGAGATGAACATTTTGATAGTTGAATGGTTTTAATAGCTGAAAGTATGCAGAAGTTATGCAGAACCAAAAAACGTACGGAATAAAATTAAAATTAAAACTAGAAAATGCATTTCCTGGGGAAAATGCGTGGGAATGCTGAATAGCTAAATTGCTAAAACGGCCGCCATCAAAACTGACCCATCATACTGCCATCAAAACTGACCCATCAGAATTGCCCCATCAAAATTGTCCCCATTAAAACTGCCCCATCAAAATTGTCCCATCATATTGCCACCATCAGAATTGCCCCATCATATTGCCACCATCAAAACTGCCCCATCAGAATTGCCCCATCATATTACCACCATCAAAACTGCCCCATCATATTGCCACCATCAAAACTGCCCCCATCATATTGCCATCAAAACTGCCCCATTAGAATTGCCCCATCAAAACTTCCCCATCATATTGCCACCATCAAAACTGCCCCATCAGAATTGCCCCATCAAAACTGCCCCATCATATTGCCACCATCAAAACTACCTCCATCATATTGCCACCATCAAAACTGCCCCATCAGAATTGCCCTATCAAAACTGCCCCATCAGAATTGCCACCATCAAAACTGCCCCATCAGAATTGCCCCATCAGAATTGCCCCATCAAAACTGCCCCGTCATATTGCCCCCATCAAAACTGCCCCCATCAAAACTGCCCCATCATATTGCCACCATCAAAACTGCCCCATCAGAATTGCCCCATCAAAACTGCCCGTCATATTGCCACCATCAAAACTGCCCCGTCATATTGCCACCATCAAAACTGCCCCATCAAAACTGCCCCGTCATATTGCCACCATCAAAACTGCCCCATTAGAATTGCCCCATCAAAACTGCCCCATCATATTGCCACCATCAAAACTGCCCCATCAGAATTACCCCATCAAAACTGCCCCATCATATTCCTCTATTATAAACCAGTACATGGTGTGTCTGTCCCCTCCCCCCGGGCTCTGTAATCAGAGCTGAGATGCTCCAGCCACCTCCCCGCCTGTGTATAACAGAAGCTTTGGTAACCATGGCAACAAAACAAACAGTACACTCTGATTGATGGCTAAAATTTCCTGAAATGACCTCTAAACAAAAAGCTTTTTCTCAAAAACTGTAAAAGATATCAAACTGAAAAGATATAGCCAGATAGCTGAATATTTTGTGAACATTTTAAAGTTTGTTTGGTGTCTCTAGGTGAAAGTATAAAGGAGCTGAAACTTTTGGGAGCGGAAGAAGAATTTAAGGATTTCAAGCATGCTCCCATTGACTTCAATGTTAAAAAAAAGTGTTAAAAAGCTTAATATTTTAAAAAGTATAAAGGGTAGAAAAAAAGTTGAAAACGAGCACACCTCAGCTAAAAGAGACGAACATTTTAATAGTTAAATGGTTTTAATAGCTGAAAGTATGCAGAAGTTACGCATAACCAAAAAACGTACGGAATAAAATTAAAAATAAATAAAATTGAATAACAATAGTGGGACTACTAAAGCATTCCCACTAATTAAGTTTAAAAATAAATAAAATCGAATAACAATAGTGGGACTGCTAAAGCAGTCCCACTAACTAGAAAATGCATTTCCTGGGGAAAATGCGTGGGAATGCTGAATAGCTAAATTGCTAAAATGGCAGCCATCAAAACTGCCCCATTATACTAATTAACGTGCGGTCCTTCTAGGTATGATACCCTCCCTATACTTAGTAGACCACCACTGCGCCTCTGGAAATCAACCTAGATTATGACTATCCTCAGTTGGTACTTTCTACCTATAGCTGCCACTTTAGTGAATATAAACCGTATAACAAATAATTTCAAATCTTGTGACGTGCTAGTGGTGTCCTACACCCACGTGAAGAATCCAAAATTTGTGGCGCTATTCTAAATACACTTGTGTTACCACTGTATCCAGTGTAAAAAACTAATCTAGTGAACCCATTATTTCAGGTGTAAAATGAAAAATCAAAAATGAATACTAAATAAATCAATTAAATACATCAAATAACTGCCATACCAACAGTGACTTAGTGCTGATAAAAACAAATTATATATGTGACACCTTCCTTAGATAATAAAAAATATATATGAATAACTTAATATAAATAACTAGCACCTTGCACATTAACAATGTGACTGATAAATAAAGTCCGTGGAAGATACACACATATGTGTGAAAAAAAAAGTCGGTGATAGTGGTTAAGTAAAGAGCAACAATTGTGCCACAGCAAGTCCTTAGTGTATCTTGATGTTAGATGGAACCTTCCACCACACCTCTGTGTTCAGTGCTCCCTCTCCCAATAGACAGTCTCTCACCAGCTCTCTCTGCCTCCACTCTCGTATGAGGCTATAAAGCATAGGAGTATCCAGGCTACCAGCAGGGGTGAAGTCTCATCCATCCAGGGATTTGCTCCATATAAGAATGAAAAAAACTCCCAATAGTGTGATAACGTAACAACTTTTAATAATACACACTTCAAATAACACTTCAAAGGATGCACTCACATTGTGTAAAATCTATAAAAGCACAGCACAAATCCACAGCAATCTGCACACAGCAAAATCAACACAGCGATCTGGACAAGCCTCCCTGGGGGGTATGCGGTCACGGCGGACCCTGTCACGGCTGGCGTGTAAGAAGACTCTCTCACCCTCTCCTCGCTTGCTCATCCACCGGACCTTTCACCATCTCCCCTGTTAGGCAAACCTCACCGATCGCTTCCTCCTGTCACTTAGTATGTAGTGTTTAACCTCCGCTCGGCCACGCCCCCGACATGTTTCGCTACGTCTGTAGCTTATTCATGGGATAGGCCGCTCAAAGCATCAATCTCCTTTTATGTACTCCCCTCCTCTCCATTCAAGCAGAGAGATCACAGTGCGCATGCGCATCCTGTGTGTCTCGCGCCTGCGCAGTTCGAGTGTCCCCGTGAGCACAAACCCCCGCTACTCATACAGGCCGGTCTGTAGTGTGTAATACACCTCAAACAGATTGTCGGCAGCTCTCTACTGGATCATCCATATTACTGACTATCTTACAGAGCAGTGGGTGATTTTATAGCATTCTAGCGTTCTGACATGTTTTTCCAACACACTTTATGTGTTCTAAAATTCATTAAAATATGCAATGTTATTACAACAAATATATTATAAATTCTCCAAGCGCTATCTAATCAGGTTATTAATAACACACCTACTTAGTATTTAAAATTAAATATCCGCAAAGGTAAATGAACTACAAAATGCATGCAGAGTGATATAATAACATGAATGGGAAAACTAAGATTAAAATAAAATAATGATATTAGATATCATGAACCGTCTTGCCAAATACGACTGGCATAGCTGATATATAGTATTGGACGAATAAAAATAATAAATAATACTAAATAAAAAATATTAAATATATATGGCTGGGCTGAGCTTGACGTATCAAAACTGAAAGCAGATACTCCATGGTTCAGTCTTGAATCATTCTAAACTCATACTGGTTTCAATGTTCCTTCACCATAATACTTATCCTTGAATAAAACGTTGCTCACATTATACCCCAGGTTCCTATATCCAACTATCCATTCCTAAAATATCCATAAATACTGCTATTGGTCATTCGTGCGATTATATTATTTGCACTACTGTTACCTCAAAAAGCAGATTCATGTATGGACCACTAAAATCTTATATGAGACAATATTAGGCTAAAAATAGAACATGTATTTCAATTAAATTGGGGGATTCCTGAAATCATTCCCATATCATATCTGACCGAGATTGTTTAGTTGGTTAAAAGTCATTAATGAAGCAATTGAGATCTAATGCAATGTTAAGCCCCCTCGGGGTGAGACTTTTAAAAAGGAATATCCATTCCGTTTCTCTGCGTGACAAGTCTCTCACTCTGTTTGAGCCCCTCCATGAGGGGTATACCACATCAATGCCACAGAATTGCAGCAGAGATGGGTCCTGTTGGTGTTTTTCCTTAAAGTGCATGGATACGCTGTGGTGCTTGTAACCGTTTTTTATGTTGGTCAAATGTTCATTGATACGAACCTTCAGTTGCCTTTTAGTTCTACCAACATAATACAGCCCACAGGGGCACCACATGAGGTAGACAACATGTGTTGTGGTACAAGTACTAAATTCTTTGATCTTAAACCTCTCTCCTTCTCTGTTGGTGACACTGGTGATGCCTCTATTACTAACCTTCACTGTTTTGCAGCAGACACACCTCCTACAGCAAAAGAAACCTCTAAAATTAAAGGATAAGGACCTTGGATTTGGTGGATCCAAAATCTTTTTAACTATTTTGTCTCCTATACTTGGGGCCCTCCTATAAATAAATTTCGGTTGGGTTGGTAAAATTTCTCCCAAGTGTTTGTCCTTGCAGAGGATATACCAATATTTTCTAAAGATGTGCTCAATTTCCTTATACTGGCAGTGGAATCCAGATATAAAGCTTATTTGATGTTGGGTGTCCTCTTTTATCACTTCCTTTTCCTTTAAACATCGTTCTCTAGGAATATCTGCTATTTCTTGTGTAATTTTGGTTAGTATATCTTCCTTGTAACCCTTCTGAATAAACTTCTTCTTTAAGATCTCCGATTGGGTTAAGAAGTCTTCCTTCAGAGTGCAATTCCGACGGATCCGCAATAATTGGCCCTTTGGGATATTTTTTATCCAAGATGGATGATGTCCACTGGCCACAGACAAATAGCTATTGCGGTCCGTCGGTTTGAAATACACCTTGGTTTTCAACGTGCCACCTACTTTCTCTATGACAACATCTAAAAAGTTTACTGTAGTCTCGCTAATTTGGTAATCCAATTTAATATTGTTTGTATTCCTATTTAATTGCTCCAGGAATACTTCCAAGGATTCCTTGGACCCCTCCCATATTAACAAGATATCATCGATAAATCTTCGATAGAAGATCAACTGAGGCCTATTGATATTAAACACCCGTCTATCCTCCCATTCAGACATGAACAGGTTGGCGAGGCTGGGGGCATATTTAGCCCCCATTGCCACGCCAACCTGTTGGGAGTAGAACTGTCCATCAAACCAGAAGTAACTGTGGGACATGCAGAAGTCTAATGCATGTCCCACAAATTTCTTCTGTGCAAAAGGGATATCATCCCGCCTGCTAAGTGCCCAATTCAGGGCCAACGCAGCATCCTCATGCTGTATGTTGGTATAAAGAGACGCTACGTCTGCTGTTACCAAGTAGGATGTTAATGTGGGGTCAAGTTTCACTGGTTCCAGCAGGCGTAGCAAGTCAGCAGTATCCTTTAGGTATGCTTTTGTTGTCTTCACACTAGGTTGAAAAAACATGTCTAAATATTCGCCCAACCTCGCTGTTACTGATCCGATTCCATTTACTATGGGACGTGGAGGTGGGCACTGGGTGTTTTTGTGCACTTTAGGTAGCGTGTATATCACTGGTATGCGCCTTGCACTTGGAACCAGATACCTTTTCTCTCTGGGGTTTAAGGCCTTCAGTCCGAATCCCCATTCCACCAGTGTAGTCAATTGTGCACTATATGACTCTGTAGGGTCAGATTTCAATTTCATGTAAGTGTTATGATCGCTCAATAACTCCACCAGTTGATCATGGTAAAATTGCTTGTCCATGACTACCACCCCTCCCCCCTTGTCGGCTGGGCGAATGATGATGTTTTTCCTATTTTCCAAGGAATCAATCCCCTCCTTAATGTAATGGGGGTTTATCCCTTTCTTGACCGGGAGTACCTCAATATCTTTCAATACCAGGTTTTTAAACACCTCTACATAATGGTTATTCTGGATTTGGGGATTGAAGATAGATCTGTTTTTTAGGCCACTATCTATATTAGCTGGGGCTGTCGACGCCCTCATTCCTGCTTCCACCGGATGATTCAAAAAATGTTTCTTTATGTTTATTGAACGGATGAATTTATGTGTATCGATGTACACCTGGAATTTATTCATTCTCTTTTTCGGTGCACATTTAAGACCTAGGTTTAAGATGTTCATTTCCCTATGATCCAATGTGACTCCGCTTAAATTATAAATTCCAGTGTTCACATGTCCCTCGGTCGTTTTTTTGGGTTGCTTTGATCTACCAGCCCTGCATCCCCTCCTTCTCTTGGTGGGGGCCTTGTTTTCATGTCTTGCATGTATGGGGGTCCAGGTCTTCCTCCACCTCTCTGTTGTTGTGTTCGGGGGTTCCCTCTCGGTGTCCCTCGTTTCCCTCCCCTCCCCCGTTGCCCTAAAAAAGATTGGTGATGTGCTGGTGGATCATAATAGCCTTCATCTTCCAACCCTGTGTATCTATTATACAGCGGGATTCCATTATTTATTTCTGAATAGTGGTTCGGTGGGGGAAGTTGTCTCCACTGGTGGTACTCCTGTGGAGGATGGTACCCTCGTGATCCATCTTCTCTGTATGGTGATTGGTAATTGTATTCTCTTCTTTGTGGGGTGTTATTTCTATAGGGTCTAGGTGATTGATAATCGTAGTCTCCCCTTCCTAGTCGTCCTGGTCTGGGAGAGTAGTCATATCTGCCATTATGACTCATATCTCTCGTTTGGTTATTCCCATTTTGGGTGGTTCCACCAGGCCCCTGTCTATTCTTTTTTATCATGGTTTTTTGCCCATTTTCCTTCTGGGTTGGTTTAGGTTGGGGTTTCTTCACTATAGGTTCTACTTCCTGACTTGGGTCTTCCATAGTCACTTCCTGATTCCCATTGTTCGCATTTTGCCATGCATAAATCTTATTCGTCCTAAAATCATTCGAATCCCTCGTGAATTTCTTCACTTTCTTTTTCTGTGTCTCACGATCAACTTTATCTAACTTCTTCTTCATATTCATGTTGAAGTCTTTCATTTGGTTGGATTCCTTGATGGGTTCCAGTTTCTCTTTTAATAGCCTAATATTCTCATTAATCCTACTTAATTTGATTTGTTTCCTTTTTAAAACCAGACTCTGCAGTTCTCTACCAACTCTATTAAAAAATGCCAGCCATTCTTCCATAAAAATAGGGTCATTAAGACCATCCTGTGGGGGAACTTCCCACCTCAAGCTTCTAAAAATCAAGTTTTCCCTTAAATAGTGCTCAAAAGTGAACACATCCCACCAAGCTTTTATTTGCTTCTCCAGGAGGTTTTCTAATGATCTCAGTGTAACTGAGTAATCCTCCTCTTCTATGATTATGTCTTGGTTATTAGAAAAAACATGTTCAGGGTCCATTTGTCTGTTAGACAAAAAGTTAAAAGGATCCATGGCAGCTAGTGGATAAATATGTAAATCAATTAACGTGCGGTCCTTCTAGGTATGATACCCTCCCTATACTTAGTAGACCACCACTGCGCCTCTGGAAATCAACCTAGATTATGACTATCCTCAGTTGGTACTTTCTACCTATAGCTGCCACTTTAGTGAATATAAACCATATAACAAATAATTTCAAATCTTGTGACGTGCTAGTGGTGTCCTACACCCACGTGAAGAATCCAAAATTTGTGGCGCTATTCTAAATACACTTGTGTTACCACTGTATCCAGTGTAAAAAACTAATCTAGTGAACCCATTATTTCAGGTGTAAAATGAAAAATCAAAAATGAATACTAAATAAATCAATTAAATACATCAAATAACTGCCATACCAACAGTGACTTAGTGCTGATAAAAACAAATTATATATGTGACACCTTCCTTAGATAATAAAAAATATATATGAATAACTTAATATAAATAACTAGCACCTTGCACATTAACAATGTGACTGATAAATAAAGTCCGTGGAAGATACACACATATGTGTGAAAAAAAAGTCTGTGATAGTGGTTAAGTAAAGAGCAACAATTAACTATTTTGTCTCCTATACTTGGGGCCCTCCTATAAATAAATTTCGGTTGGGTTGGTAAAATTTCTCCCAAGTGTTTGTCCTTGCAGAGGATATACCAATATTTTCTAAAGATGTGCTCAATTTCCTTATACTGGCAGTGGAATCCAGATATAAAGCTTATTTGATGTTGGGTGTCCTCTTTTATCACTTCCTTTTCCTTTAAACATCGTTCTCTAGGAATATCTGCTATTTCTTGTGTAATTTTGGTTAGTATATCTTCCTTGTAACCCTTCTGAATAAACTTCTTCTTCAAGATCTCCGATTGGGTTAAGAAGTCTTCCTTCAGAGTGCAATTCCGACGGATCCGCAATAATTGGCCCTTTGGGATATTTTTTATCCAAGATGGATGATGTCCACTGGCCACAGACAAATAGCTATTGCGGTCCGTCGGTTTGAAATACACCTTGGTTTTCAACGTGCCACCTACTTTCTCTATGACAACATCTAAAAAGTTTACTGTAGTCTCGCTAATTTGGTAATCCAATTTAATATTGTTTGTATTCCTATTTAATTGCTCCAGGAATACTTCCAAGGATTCCTTGGACCCCTCCCATATTAACAAGATATCATCGATAAATCTTCGATAGAAGATCAACTGAGGCCTATTGATATTAAACACCCGTCTATCCTCCCATTCAGACATGAACAGGTTGGCGAGGCTGGGGGCATATTTAGCCCCCATTGCCACGCCAACCTGTTGGGAGTAGAACTGTCCATCAAACCAGAAGTAACTGTGGGACATGCAGAAGTCTAATGCATGTCCCACAAATTTCTTCTGTGCAAAAGGGATATCATCCCGCCTGCTAAGTGCCCAATTCAGGGCCAACGCAGCATCCTCATGCTGTATGTTGGTATAAAGAGACGCTACGTCTGCTGTTACCAAGTAGGATGTTAATGTGGGGTCAAGTTTCACTGGTTCCAGCAGGCGTAGCAAGTCAGCAGTATCCTTTAGGTATGCTTTTTTCATTCTTATATGGAGCAAATCCCTGGATGGATGAGACTTCACCCCTGCTGGTAGCCTGGATACTCCTATGCTTTATAGCCTCATACGAGAGTGGAGGCAGAGAGAGCTGGTGAGAGACTGTCTATTGGGAGAGGGAGCACTGAACACAGAGGTGTGGTGGAAGGTTCCATCTAACATCAAGATACACTAAGATATTCCTCTATTATAATCAGTACATCGTGTGTCTGTCCCCTCCCCCGGGCTCTGTATTCAGAGCTGAGATGCTCCAGCCACCTCCCCCCCTGTGTATAACAGAAGCTTTGGTAACCATGGCAACAAAACAAACAGTACACTCTGACTAATGGCTAAAATTTCCTGAAATGACCTCTAAACAAAAAGCTTTTTCTCAAAAACGGTTAAAGATATCAAACTGAAAAGATATAGCCAGATAGCTGAATATTTTGTGAACATTTTAAAGTTTGTTTGGTGTCTCTAAGTGAAAGTATGAAGGAGCTGAAACTTTTGGGAGCGGAAGAAGAATTTAAGGATTTCAAGCATACTCCCATTGACTTTAACCACTTGCCGACCGCCTCACGCCTATATACGTGAGCAGAGTGGCACGGGCAGGCAAAATCACGTACCTGGTATTGCCTTCCCTCGGGCGGGGGGTCTGATCGGACCCCCCCCCCGGTGCCATCGGCGGTCGGTTGGAAGCGGTTGGAGTCGGTTGGAAGCGGTCGGTTGGGGCAATTGGTTGGAAGCGATGAGAGACGAGGGGGAGACCATCCGATCGTGGCCCCCCTCGCGATCGCTCCCAGCCAATGAGAAACATCCCCTGCCTCTGTATAGTACACAGAGGCAGAGGATGTGATGTCATCTCTCCTCGGCTGGGCAGTTTCTGTTCCAGCGCCCAGGAGAGAAGACATGTAAGTGCACCAACACTCACACACAACACAGTAGAACATGCCAGGCACACTAAACACCCCCGATCCCCCCCCAATCACCTCCCCCCAGTCACAAACTGACACCAAGCAGTTTTTTTTTTTTTTTCCTGATTACTGCATAGTGTCAGTTTGTGACAGTTAGCAGTGGTAGGGCAGTGAGTGTTAGCCCCCTGTAGGGTACCCCCCTAACCCCCCCTAATAAAGTTTTAACCCCTTGATCACCCCCTGTCGCCAGTGTCGCTAAGCGATCATTTTTCTGATCGCTGTATTAGTGTCACTGGTGACGCTAGTTAGGAACGTAAATATTTAGGTTCGCTGTCAGCGTTTTATAGCGACAGGGACCCCCATATACTATCTAATGAATGTTTTAACCCCTTGATTGCCCCCTAGTTAACCCTTTCACCACTGATCACCGTATAACTGTTACGGGTGATGCTGGTTAGTTCGTTTATTTTTTATGGTGTCAGGGCACCCGCCGTTTATTACCGAATAAAGGTTTAGTCCCCTGATCCCCGGCGGTGATATGCGTCGCCCCAGGCAGCGTCAGATTAGCGCCAGTACCGCGAACACCCACGCACGCACCGTACACCTCCCTTAGTGGTATAGTATCTGAACGCATCAATATCTGATCCGATCAGATCTATACTAGCGTCCCCAGCAGTTTAGGGTTCCCAAAATGCAGTGTTAGCGGGATCAGCCCAGATACCTGCTAGCACCTGCATTTTTCCCCTCCGCCCGGCCCAGCCCAGCCCACCCAAGTGCAGTATCGATCGATCACTGTCACTTTTTTTTGTAGCGTTTTGGTGAACTGGCAAGCACCAGCGGCCTAGTACACCCCGGTCATAGTCAAACCAGCACTGCAGTAACACTTGGTGACGTGACGAGTCCCATAAGTGCAGTTCAAGCTGGTGAGGTGGCAAGCACAAGTAGTGTCCCGCTGCCACCAAAAAGACAAACACAGGCCTGTCGTGACCATAGTGCCCTTCCTGCTGCATTCGCCAATCCTAATTGGGAACCCACCGCTTCTGCAGCGCCCGTACTTCCCCCATTCACATCCCCAACCAAATGCAGTCGGCTGCATGAGAGGCATTTATATGTCCTCCCGAGTACCCCTACCCAACGAACCCCCCCAAAAAAGATGTTGTGTCTGCAGCAAGCGCGGATATAGACGTGACACCCGCTATTATTGTCCCTCCTGTCCTGACAATCCTGGTCTTTGCATTGGTGAATGTTTTGAACGCTACCATTCACTAGTTGAGTATTAGCGTAAGGTACAGCATTCCACAGACTAGGACACACTTTCACAGGGTCTCCCAAGATGCCATCGCATTTTGAGAGACCCGAACCTGGAACCGGTTATAGTTATAAAAGTTACAGTTACAAAAAAAAGTGTAAAAAAAAAAAAAAACACAAACAAAAATAAAAAAAATAGTTGTCGTTTCATTGTTCTCTCTCTCTCTATTCTCTCTCTATTGTTCTGCTCTTTTTTACTGTATTATATTCTGCAATGTTTTATTGTTAACCATTTTTTTGTCTTCAGGTACGCCATTCACGAATTTGAGTGGTTATACCAGAATGATGCCTGCAGGTTTAGGTATCATCTTGGTATCATTCTTTTTAGCCAGTGGTCGGCTTTCATGTAAAAGCAATCCTCGTGGCTAATTAGCCTCTAGACTGCTTTTACAAGCAGTGGGAGGGAATGCCCCCCCCCCCACCGTCTTCCGTGTTTTTCTCTGGCTCTCCTGTCTCAACAGGGAACCTGAGAATGCAGCCGGTGATTCAGCCAGCTGACCATAGAGCTGATCAGAGACCAGAGTGGCTCCAAACATCTCTATGGCCTAAGAAACCGGAAGCTACGAGCATTTTATGACTTAGATTTCGCCGGATGTAAACAGCGCCATTGGGAAATTGGGGAAGCATTTTATCACACCGATCTTGGTGTGGTCAGATGCTTTGAGGGCAGAGGAGAGATCTAGGGTCTAATAGACCCCAATTTTTTCAAAAAAGAGTACCTGTCACTACCTATTGCTATCATAGGGGATATTTACATTCCCTCAGATAACAATAAAAATGATTTAAAAAAAATCAAAGGAACAGTTTAAAAATAAGATAAAAAAGCAAAAAAATAATAATAAAAAAAAAAAAAAAGCACCCCTGTCCCCCCTGCGCTAAGGCGAATGCAAGCGTCGGTCTGGCGTCAAATGTAAACAGCAATTGCACCATGCATGTGAGGTATCACCGCGAAGGTCAGATCGAGGGCAATAATTTTAGCAGTAGACCTCCTCTGTAAATCTAAAGTGGTAACCTGTAAAGGCTTTTAAAGGCTTTTAAAAGTGTATTAATTTTGTTGCCACTGCACGTTTGTGCGCAATTTTAAAGCATGTCATGTTTGGTATCCATGTACTCGGCCTAAGATCATCTTTTTTATTTCATCAAACATTTGGGCAATATAGTGTGTTTTAGTGCATTAAAATTTAAAAAAGTGTGTTTTTTCCACAAAAAATGCGTTTGAAAAATCGCTGCGCAATTACTGTGTGAAAAAAAAAATGAAACACCCACCATTTTAAGCTGTAGGGCATTTGCTTTAAAATAATATATAATGTTTGGGGGTTCAAAGTAATTTTCTTGCAAAAAAAAATTTTTTTTTCATGTAATCAAAGTGTCAGAAAGGGCTTTGTCTTCAAGTGGTTAGAAGAGTAGGTGATGTGTGACATAAGCTTCTAAATGTTGTGCATAAAATGCCAGGACAGTTCAAACCCCCCCAAATGACCCCATTTTGGAAAGTAGACACCCCAAGCTATTTGCTGAGAGTCATGTCGAGTCCATGGAATATTTTATATTGTGACACAAGTTGCGGGAAAGAGACACATTTTTTTTTTTTTTGCACAAAGTTGTCACTAAATGTTATATTGCTCAAACATGCCATGGGGATTTGTGAAATTACACCCCAAAATAAATTCTGTTGCTTCTCCTGAGTACGGGGATACCACATGTGTGGGACTTTTTGGGAGCCTAGCCGCGCACGGGACCCCGAAAACCAAGCACCGCCTTCAGGCTTTCTAAGGCCGTAAATTTTTGATTTCACTCTTCACTGCCTATCACAGTTTCGGAGGCCATGGAATGCCCAGGTGGCACAAAACCCCCCCAAATGATCCAATTTTGGAAAGTAGACACCCCAAGCTATTTGCTGAGAGGTATAGTGAGTATTTTGCAGACCTCACTTTTTGTCACAAAGTTAGAGCTGCAAAATACTCACCATGCCTCTCAGCAAATAGCTTGGGGTGTCTACTTTCCAAAATGGGGTCATTTGGGGGGGGTTTGTGCCATCTTGGCATTTTATGGCCTTCAAAACTGTGATAGGTAGTGAGGAGTGAAATCAAAAATGTATGCCCTTAGAAATCCTGAAGGTGGTGCTGGGTTTTTGGGGCCCCATACGCAGCTAGGCTCCCAAAAAGTGCCACACATGTGGTATCCCCGTACTCAGGAGAAGCAGCTGAATGTATTTTGGGGTGCAATTCCACATATGCCCATGGCCTGTGTGAGCAATATATCATTTAGTGACAACTTTTTGTAATTTTTTTTTTTTTTGTCATTATTCAATCACTTGGGACAAAAAAAATAAATATTCAACGGGCTCAACATGCCTCTCTGCAATTTCCTTGGGGTGTCTACTTTCCAAAATGGGGTCATTTGGGGGGGGGGTTTGTACTGCCCTGCCATTTTAGCACCTCAAGAAATGACATAGGCAGTCATAAATTAAAAGCTGTGTAAATTCCAGAAAATGTACCCTAGTTTGTAGACGCTATAACTTTTGCGCAAACCAATAAATATACGCTTATTGACATTTTTTTTACCAAAGACATGTGGCCGAATACATTTTGGCCTAAATGTATGACTAAAATTTAGTTTATTGGATTTTTTTTATAACAAAAAGTAGAAAATATCATTTTTTTTACAAAATTTTCAGTCTTTTTCTGTTTATAGCGCAAAAAATAAAACCGGCAGACGCGATCAAATACCATCAAAAGAAAGCTCTATTTGTGGGAAGAAAAGGACGCAAATTTCGTTTGGGTACAGCATTGCATGACCGCGCAATTAGCAGTTAAAGCGACGCAGTGCCGAATTGTAAAAAGTGCTCTGGTCAGGAAGGGGGTAAATCCTTCCGGGGCTGAAGTGGTTAATGTTAAAAAAAAGTGATAAAAAGCTTAATATTTTAAAAAGTATAAATAGTAGATAAAAAGTTGAAAAAGAGCACACATCAGCTAAAAGAGACGAACATTTTGATAGTTGAATGGTTTTAATAGCTGAAAGTATGCAGAAGTTACGCAGAACCAAAAAACGTACGGAATAAAATTAAAATTAAAACTAGAAAATGCATTTCCTGGGGAAAATGCGTGGGAATGCTGAAGAGCTAAATTGCTAAAATGGCCGCCATCAAAACTGCCCCATCATACTGCCATCAAAACTGCCCCATCAGAATTGCCCCATTAAAACTGCCCCATCATATTGCCACCATCAAAACTGCCCTATCATATTGCCACCTTTAAAACTGCTCCATTAAAATTGTCCCCATCAAAACTGCCCCATCATATTGCCACCATCAAAACTGCCCCATCAGAATTGCCCTATCAAAACTGCCCATCATATTGCCACCATCAAAACTGCCCCATCAGAATTGTCCCATCAAAACTGCCCCATCATATTGCCACCATCAAAACTGACCCATCATAATTGCCACCAATAAAACTGCCCCATCAAAACTGCCCCATCAGAATTGTCCTATCAAAACTGCCCCATCATATTCCTCTATTATAAATCAGTACATCGTGTGTCTGTCCCCTCCCCCGGGCTCTGTATTCAGAGCTGAGATGCTCCAGCCACCTCCTCCCCTGTGTATAACAGAAGCTTTGGTAACCATGGCAACAAAACAAACACAGTACACTCTGATTAATGGCTAAAACTTCCTGAAATGACCTCTAAACAAAACGCTTTTTCTCAAACTGAAAAGATATAGCCAGATAGCTGAATATTTTGTGAACATTTTAAAGTTTGTTTGGTGTCTCTAGGTGAAAGTATGAATGAGCTGAAACTTTTGGGAGCGGAAGAAGAATTTAAGGATTTCAAGCATGCTCCCATTGACTTCAATGTTAAAAAAAAGTGATAAAAAGCTTAATATTTTAAAAAGTATAAATGGTAGAAAAAAAGTTGGAAAAGAGCACACATCAGCTAAAAGAGACGAACATTTTGATAGTTGAATGGTTTTAATAGCTGAAAGTATGCAGAAGTTACGCAGAACCAAAAAACGTACGGAATAAAATTAAAATTATTAAAAATAAATAAAATCGAATAACAATAGTGGGACTGCTAAAGCATTCCCACTAACTAGACTAGAAAATGCATTTCCCTGGGAAAATGCGTGGGAATGCTGAATAGCTAAAATGGCCGCCATCAAAACTGCCCCATCATATTGATATCAAAACTGCCCCATCATATTGCCACCATGAAAACTGACCCATCAGAATTTCTCTATCAAAACTGCCCCATCATATTGCCACCATCAAAACTGCCCCATCAGAATTGTCCCATCAAAACTGCCCCATCATATTGCCACCATCAAAACGGCCCCATCATATTGCCACCATCAGAATTGCCCCATCAAAACTGGCCCATCAGAATTGCCCCATCAAAACTGGCCCATCAGAATTGCCCCATCAAAACTGCCCCATCATATTGCCACCACGAAACTGCCCCATCAGTATTGCCACCATCAAAACTGCCCCATCAGAACTGCCCCATCAGAATTGTCTCATCAAAACTGCCCCATCAGAATTGCCCCATCATATTGCCACCATCAAAACTGCCCCATCAGAATTACCCCATCAAAACTGCCCCATCATATTCCTCTATTATAAATCAGTACATGGTGTGTCTGTCCCCTCCCCCGGGCTCTGTAATCAGAGCTGAGATGCTCCAGCCACCTCTCCCCCTGTGTATAACAGAACCAAAAAACGTACGGAATAAGAAGAAAAATAAATAAAAAAAGAATAACAATAGTGGGACTGCTAAAGCATTCCCACTAAAAATGCATTTCCTGGGGAAAATGCGTGGGAATGCTGAATTGCTAAAACGGCCCCCAGCAAAACTGCCCCCATCATATTGCCATCAAAACTGCCCCATCATATTGCCACCATCAAAACTGCCCCATCAGAATTGCCCCATCAAAACTGCCCCATCATATTGCCACCTTTAAAACTGCTCCATAAAAATTGTCCCCATTAAATCTGCCCCATCATATTCCTCTATTATAAATCAGTACATGGTGTGTCTGTCCCCTCCCCTGGGCTCTGTAATCAGAGCTGAGATGCTCCAGCCACCTCCCCCCCTGTGTATAACAGAAGCTTTGGTAACCATGACAACAAAACAAACACAGTACACTCTGATTAATGGCTAAAATTTCCTGAAATGACCTCTAAGCAAAAAGCTTTTTCTCAAAAACTGTAAAAGATATCAAACTGAAAAACTATAGCCAGATAGCTGAATATTTTGTGAACATTTTAAAGTTTGTTTGGCGTCTCTAGTTGAAAGTATGAAGGAGCTGAAACTTTTGGGAGCGGAAGAAGAATTTAAGGATTTCAAGCATGCTCCCATTGACTTCAATGTTAAAAAAAGTGTTAAAAAGCTTAATATTTTAAAAAGTATAAATGGTAGAAAAAAAGTTGAAAAAGAGCACACATTAGCTAAAAGAGACGAACATTTTAATAGTTGAATGGTTTCAATAGCTGAAAGTATGCAGAAGTTACGCAGAGCCAAAAAATGTACGGAATAAAATTAAAGACAAGAAAATGCATTTCCTGGGGAAAATGCGTGGGAATGCTGAATAGCTAAATTGCTAAAATGGCCGCCATCAAAACTGCCCCATCAAAATTGTCCCCATTAAAACTGCCCCATCATATTGCCACCATCAAAACTGCCCCATCAGAATTGCCCCATCAAAACTGCTCCATCATATTGCCACCATCAAAACTGCCCCATCATATTGCCACCTTTAAAACTGCCCCATCATATTGCCACCTTTAAAACTGCTCCATTAAAATTGTCCCCATCAAAACTGCCCCATCATATTGCCACCATCAAAACTTCCCCATCAGAATTGTCCCATCAAAACTGCCCCATCATATTGCCACCATGAAAACTGCCCCATCAGAATTGCCCTATCAAAACTGCCCCATCATATTGCCACCATCAAAACTGCCCCATCAGAATTGCTCCATCAAAATTGTCCAATCATATTGACACCATCAGAATTGTCCCATCAAAACTGCCCCATCATATTGCCACCATGAAAACTGCCCCATCAGAATTGCCCTATCAAAATTGTCCCATCATATTGCCACCATTAAAACTGCCCCATCAGAATTGCCCCATCATATTACCACCATCAAAACTGCCCCATCAGAATTGCCCCATCATATTACCACCATCAAAACTGCCCCATCATATTGCCACCATCAAAACTGCCCCCATCATATTGCCATCAAAACTGCCCCATTAGAATTGCCCCATCAAAATTGTCCCCATCAAAACTGCCCCATCATATTGCCACCATCAAAACTGCCCCATAATATTGCCACCATCAAAACTGCCCCCATCAAAACTGCCCCATCAGAATTGCCCTATCAAAACTGCCCCATCATATTGCCACCATCAAAACTGCCCCATCAGAATTGCCCCATCAAAACTGCCCCATCATATTGCCACCATCAGAATTGCCCATCAAAAAAGTTGAAAAAGAGCACACATCAGCTAAAAGAGACGAACATTTTGATAGTTGAATGGTTTTAATAGCTGAAAATATGCAGAAGTTACGCAGAACCAAAAAACGTACGGAATAAGAAGAAAAATAAACTAGACTAGAAAATGCATTTCCTGGGGAAAATGCGTGGGAATGCTGAATAGCTAAAATGGCCGCCATCAAAACTGCCCCATCATATTGCCATCAAAACTGCCCCATCATATTGCCACCATGAAAACTGCCCCATCAGAATTGCCCCATGAAAACTGCCCCATCATATTGCCACCATGAAAACTGCCCCATCAGAATTTCCCTATCAAAACTGCCCCATCATATTGCCACCACCAAAACTGCCCCATCAAAACTGCCCCATCATATTGCCACCATCAAAACGGCCCCATCATATTGCCACCATCAAAACTGCCCCATCAGAACTGGCCCATCAGAATTGCCCCATCAAAACTGGCCCATCAGAATTGCCCCATCAAAACTGCCCCATCAGAATTGCCCCATCAAAACTGCCCCATCATATTGCCACCATGAAACTGCCCCATCAGTATTGCCACCATCAAAACTGCCCCATCAAAACTGCCCCATCAGAATTGTCCCATCAAAACTGCCCCATCAGAATTGCCCCATCAGAATTTTCCCATCAAAACTGCCCCATCAGAATTGCCCCATCATATTGCCACCATCAAAACTGCCCCATCAGAATTATCCCATCAAAACTGCCCCATCATATTCCTCTATTATAAATCAGTACATGGTGTGTCTGTCCCCTCCCCCGGGCTCTGTAATCAGAGCTGAGATGCTCCAGCCACCTCTCCCCCTGTGTATAACAGAAGCTTTGGTAACCATGGCAACAAAACAAACACAGTACACTCTGATTAATGGCTAAAATTTCCTGAAATGACCTCTAAACAAAAAGCTTTTTCTCAAAAACTGTAAAAGATATCAAACTGAAAAGATATAGCCAAATAGCTGAATATTTTGTGAACATTTTAAAGTTTGTTTGGTGTCTCTAGGTAAAAATATGAAGGAGCTGAAACTTTTGGGAGCGGAAGAAGAATTTAAGGATTTCAAGCATGCTCCCATAGACTTCAATGTTAAAAAAAAAGTGATAAAAAGCTTAATATTTTAAAAAGTATAAATGGTAGAAAAAAAGTTGAAAAAGAGCACACCTCAGCTAAAAGAGACGAACATTTTAATAGTTGAATGGTTTTAATAGCTGAAAGTATGCAGAAGTTACGCAGAACCAAAAAACGTACGGAATAAGAAGAAAAATAAATAAAAAAACGAATAACAATAGTGGGACTGCTAAAGCATTCCCACTAAAAATGCATTTCCTGGGGAAAATGCGTGGGAATGCTGAATTGCTAAAATGCCCCCCAGCAAAACTGCCCCCATCATATTGCCATCAAAACTGCCCCATCATATTGCCACCATCAAAACTGCCCCATCGTATTGCCACCATTAAAACTGCCCCATCAAAACTGCCCCATCAGAACTGCCCCATCAGAATTGCCCCATCATATTGCCCCATCAAAACTGCCCCATCATATTGCCCCATCAAAACTGCCCCCATCATATTGCCCCCATCAAAACTGCCCCATCATATTGCCACCTTTAAAACTGCTCCATAAAAATTGTCCCCATCAAATCTGCCCCATCATATTCCTCTATTATAAATCAGTACATGATGTGTCTGTCCCCTCCCCCGGGCTCTGTAATCAGAGCTGAGATGCTCCAGCCACCTCCCCCGTGTATAACAGAAGCTTTGGTAACCATGGCAACAAAACAAACACCGTACACTCTGATTAATGGCTAAAATTTCCTGAAATGACCTCTAAACAAAAAGCTTTTTCTCAAAAACTGTAAAAGATATCAAACTGAAAAACTATAGCCAGATAGCTGAATATTTTGTGAACATTTTAAAGTTTGTTTGGCGTCTCTAGGTGAAAGTATGAAGGAGCTGAAACTTTTGGGAGCGGAAGAAGAATTTAAGGATTTCAAGCATGCTCCCATTGACTTCAATGTTTAAAAAAAGTGATAAAAAGCTTAATATTTTAAAAAGTATAAATGGTAGAAAAAAAGTTGAAAAAGAGCACACATCAGCTAAAAGAGACGAACATTTTAATAGTTGAATGGTTTCAATAGCTGAAAGTATGCAGAAGTTACGCAGAGCCAAAAAACGTACGGAATAAAATTAAAGACAAGAAAATGCATTTCCTGGGGAAAATGCGTGGGAATGCTGAATAGCTAAATTGCTAAAATGGCCGCCATCAAAACTGCCCCATCATACTGCCATCAAAACTGCCCCATCATACTGCCATCAAAACTGTCCCATCAGAATTGCCCCATTAAAACTACCCCATCATATTGCCACCATTAAAACTGCCCCATCATATTGCCACCTTTAAAACTGCTCCATTAAAATTGTCCCCATTAAAACTGCCCCATCATATTGCCACCATCAAAACTGCCCCATCAGAATTGCCCCATCAAAACTGCCCCATCATATTGCCACCATCAAAACTGCCCCATCATATTGCCACCATCAAAACTGCCCCCATCAAAACTGCCCCATCATATTGCCACCTTTAAAATTGCTCCATTAAAATTGTCCCCATCAAAACTGCCCCATCATATTGCCACCATCAAAACTGCCCCATCAGAATTGCCCCATCAAAACTGCCACTATGAAAACTGCCCCATCAGAATTGCCCTATCAAAACTGCCCATCATATTGCCACCATCAAAACTGCCCCATCAGAATTGCCACCAATAAAACTGCCCCATCATAATTGCCCCATCAAAACTGCCCCATCAGAATTGCCCTATCAAAACTGCCCCATCATATTCCTCTATTATAAATCAGTACATGGTGTGTCTGTCCCCTCCCCCGGGCTCTGTAATCAGAGCTGAGATGCTCCAGCCACCTCTCCCCCTGTGTATAACAGAAGCTTTGGTAACCATGGCAACAAAACAAACACAGTACACTCTGATTAATGGCTAAAATTTCCTGAAATGACCTCTAAACAAAAAGCTTTTTCTCAAAAACTGTAAAAGATATCAAACTGAAAAGATATAGCCAAATAGCTGAATATTTTGTGAACATTTTAAAGTTTGTTTGGTGTCTCTAGGTAAAAATATGAAGGAGCTGAAACTTTTGGGAGCGGAAGAAGAATTTAAGGATTTCAAGCATGCTCCCATAGACTTCAATGTTAAAAAAAAAGTGATAAAAAGCTTAATATTTTAAAAAGTATAAATGGTAGAAAAAAAGTTGAAAAAGAGCACACCTCAGCTAAAAGAGACGAACATTTTAATAGTTGAATGGTTTTAATAGCTGAAAGTATGCAGAAGTTACGCAGAACCAAAAAACGTACGGAATAAGAAGAAAAATAAATAAAAAAACGAATAACAATAGTGGGACTGCTAAAGCATTCCCACTAAAAATGCATTTCCTGGGGAAAATGCGTGGGAATGCTGAATTGCTAAAATGCCCCCCAGCAAAACTGCCCCCATCATATTGCCATCAAAACTGCCCCATCATATTGCCACCATCAAAACTGCCCCATCGTATTGCCACCATTAAAACTGCCCCATCAAAACTGCCCCATCAGAACTGCCCCATCAGAATTGCCCCATCATATTGCCCCATCAAAACTGCCCCATCATATTGCCCCATCAAAACTGCCCCCATCATATTGCCCCCATCAAAACTGCCCCATCATATTGCCACCTTTAAAACTGCTCCATAAAAATTGTCCCCATCAAATCTGCCCCATCATATTCCTCTATTATAAATCAGTACATGATGTGTCTGTCCCCTCCCCCGGGCTCTGTAATCAGAGCTGAGATGCTCCAGCCACCTCCCCCGTGTATAACAGAAGCTTTGGTAACCATGGCAACAAAACAAACACCGTACACTCTGATTAATGGCTAAAATTTCCTGAAATGACCTCTAAACAAAAAGCTTTTTCTCAAAAACTGTAAAAGATATCAAACTGAAAAACTATAGCCAGATAGCTGAATATTTTGTGAACATTTTAAAGTTTGTTTGGCGTCTCTAGGTGAAAGTATGAAGGAGCTGAAACTTTTGGGAGCGGAAGAAGAATTTAAGGATTTCAAGCATGCTCCCATTGACTTCAATGTTTAAAAAAAGTGATAAAAAGCTTAATATTTTAAAAAGTATAAATGGTAGAAAAAAAGTTGAAAAAGAGCACACATCAGCTAAAAGAGACGAACATTTTAATAGTTGAATGGTTTCAATAGCTGAAAGTATGCAGAAGTTACGCAGAGCCAAAAAACGTACGGAATAAAATTAAAGACAAGAAAATGCATTTCCTGGGGAAAATGCGTGGGAATGCTGAATAGCTAAATTGCTAAAATGGCCGCCATCAAAACTGCCCCATCATACTGCCATCAAAACTGCCCCATCATACTGCCATCAAAACTGTCCCATCAGAATTGCCCCATTAAAACTACCCCATCATATTGCCACCATTAAAACTGCCCCATCATATTGCCACCTTTAAAACTGCTCCATTAAAATTGTCCCCATTAAAACTGCCCCATCATATTGCCACCATCAAAACTGCCCCATCAAAACTGCCCCATCATATTGCCACCATCAAAACTGCCCCCATCAAAACTGCCCCATCATATTGCCACCATCAAAACTGCCCCCATCAAAACTGCCCCATCATATTGCCACCTTTAAAATTGCTCCATTAAAATTGTCCCCATCAAAACTGCCCCATCATATTGCCACCATCAAAACTGCCCCATCAGAATTGCCCCATCAAAACTGCCACTATGAAAACTGCCCCATCAGAATTGCCCTATCAAAACTGCCCATCATATTGCCACCATCAAAACTGCCCCATCAGAATTGCCACCAATAAAACTGCCCCATCATAATTGCCCCATCAAAACTGCCCCATCAGAATTGCCCTATCAAAACTGCCCCATCATATTCCTCTATTATAAATCAGTACATGGTGTGTCTGTCCCCTCCCCCGGGCTCTGTAATCAGAGCTGAGATGCTCCAGCCACCTCCCCCCTGTGTATAACAGAAGCTTTGGTAACCATGGCAATAAAACAAACACAGTACACTCTGATTAATGGCTAAAATTTCTTGAAATGACCTCTAAACAAAAAGCTTTTTCTCAAAAACTGTAAAAGATATCAAACTGAAAAGATATAGCCAGATAGCTGAATATTTTGTGAACATTTTAAAGTTTGTTTGGTGTCTCTAGGTGAAAGTATGAAGGAGCTGAAACTTTTGGGAGCGGAAGAAGAATTTAAGGATTTCAAGCATGCTTCCATTGACTTCAATGTTAAAAAAAAGTGTTAAAAAGCTTAATATTTTAAAAAGTATTAATGGTAGAAAAAAAGTTGAAAAAGAGCACACATCAGCTAAAAGAGACGAACATTTTAATAGTTGAATGGTTTTAATAGCTGAAAGTATGCAGAAGTTACGCAGAACCAAAAAACGTACGGAATAATAAGAAAAACTAGAAAATGCATTTCCTGGGGAAAATGCGTGGAAATGCTGAATAGCTAAATTGCTAAAATGGCCACCATCAAAACTGCCCCATCATACTGCCATCAAAACTGCCCCATCAAAATTGTCCCCATTAAAACTGCCCCATCATATTGCCACCATCAAAACTGCCCCATCAGAATTGCCCCATCAAAAATGCCCCATCATATTGCCACCATCAAAACTGCCCCATTATATTGCCACCTTTAAAACTGCCCCCATCAAAACTACCCCATCATATTGCCACCATCAAAACTGCCCTATCAGAATTGCCCCATCAAAACTGCCCCATCATATTGCCACCATCAAAACTGCCCCATCAGAATTGTCCCATCAAAACTGCCCCATCATATTGCCACCATCAAAACTGACCCATCATATTGCCACCATCAAAACTGACCCATCATAATTGCCATCAATAAAACTGCCCCATCATAATTGCCCCATCAAAACTGCCCCATCAGAATTGCCCCATCATATTCCTCTATTATAAATCAGTACATCGTGTGTCTGTCCCCTCCACTGGGCTCTGTATTCAGAGCTGAGATGCTCCAGCCACCTCCCCCTGTGTATAACAGAAGCGTTGGTAACCATGGCAACAAAACAAAACACAGTACACTCTGATTAATGGCTAAAATTTCCTGAAATGACTTCTAAACAAAAAGCTTAAAAACTGTAAAAGATATCAAACTGAAAAGATATAGCCAGATAGCTGAATATTTTGTGAACATTTTAAAGTTTGTTTGGTGTCTCTAGGTGAAAGTATGAAGGAGCTGAAACTTTTGGGAGCGGAAGAAGAATTTAAGGATTTCAAGCATGCTCCCATTGACTTCAATGTTTAAAAAAAGTGATAAAAAGCTTAATATTTTAAAAAGTATAAATGGTAGAAAAAAAGTTGAAAAAGAGCACACATCAGCTAAAAGAGACAAACATTTTCATAGTTAAATGGTTTTAATAGCTGAAAGTATGCAGAAGTTACGCAGAGCCAAAAAAACGTACGGAATAAAATTAAAATTAAGAAGATTAAAAATAACTAGAAAATGCATTACCTGGGGAAAATGCGTGGGAATGCTGAATAGCTAAATTGCTAAAACGGCCACCATCAAAACTGCCCCATCAGAATTGCCCCATCATATTACCACCATCAAAACTGCCCCATCATATTGCCACCATCAAAACTGCCCCATCATATTGCCACCATCAAAACTGCCCCATCAGAATTGCCCCATCATATTACCACCATCAAAACTGCCCCCATCATATTGCCATCAAAACTGCCCCATTAGAATTGCCCCATCAAAACTGCCCCATCATATTGCCACCATTAAAACTGCCCCATCAGAATTGCCCCATCAAAACTGCCCCATCAGAATTGCCTTATCAAAACTGCCCCATCAGAATTGCCTTATCAAAACTGCCCCATCATATTGCCCCATCAAAACTGCCCCATCAGAATTGCCCCATCAAAACTGCCCCATCAGAATTGCCCTATCAAAACTGCCCCATCATATTGCCACCATCAAAACTGCCCCATCAAAACTGCCCCATCAGAATTGCCCTATCAGAATTGCCCTATCAAAACAGCCCCATCATATTGCCACCATCAAAACTGCCCCATCATAATTGCCCCATCAGAATTGTCCCATCAAAACTGCCCCATCAGAATTGTCCCATCAAAACTGCCCCATCATATTGTCACCATCAAAACTGCCCCATCATAATTGCCCTATCAAAACTGCCCCATCATATTCCTCTATTATAAATCAGTACATGGTGTGTCTGTCCCCTCCCCTGGGCTCTGTAATCAGAGCTGAGATGCTCCAGCCACCTCCCCCCCTGTGTATAACAGAAGCTTTGGTAACCATGGCAACAAAACAAACACAGTACACTCTGATTAATGGCTAAAATTTCCTGAAATGACCTCTAAACAAAAAGCTTTTTCTCAAAAACTGTAAAAGATATCAAACTGAAAAGATATAGCCAGATAGCTGAATATTTTGTGAACATTTTAAAGTTTGTTTGGTGTCTCTAGGTGAAAGTATGAAGGAGCTGAAACTTTTGGGAGCGGAAGAAGAATTTAAGGATCTGAAGCATGCTCCCATTGACTTCAATGTTAAAAAAAAGTGTTAAAAAGCTTAATATTTTAAAAAGTATAAATGGTAGAAAAAAAGTTGAAAAAGAGCACACATCAGCTAAAAGAGACGAACATTTTAATAGTTGAATGGTTTTAATAGCTGAAAGTATGCAGAAGTTACGCAGAACCAAAAAACGTACGGAATAAAATTAAAAATAAATAAAATCGAATAACAATAGTGGGACTGCTAAAGCATTCCCACTAATAAATAAAAAAACGAACAACAATAGTGGGACTGCTGAAGCATTCCCACTAATTAAGATTAAAAATAAATAAAATCGAATAACAATAGTGGGACTGCTAAAGCATTCCCACTAATAAATAAAATCGAATAACAATAGTGGGACTGCTAAAGCATTCCCACTAATAAGAAACCAGCGGATACAAAAGCATAGATCATAATTTGGTCTTGATATAAAAAGAGACTAAGGCTGTATTGGAGGGACACAATATCATACCATGGCTAGAGGATAGGGAAGTAAAGGAAGGACAGGAGAAAAAGGGGGGGAAAAGAAGGGGAAAAAGGGGGATTGGGAGGAAAAAGAAGAGAAAAAAGGAAAGGGAAAGAGAGTAAAGAGAGGGAAAGCAAATAGGAAAAAAGAAAAATGCTGAGATTGATGGGGATGGAAAGAAAACGCATATAACTGATTAGATGAATACAGATGATAGCACTTAAGTGATAGGCTGAAGGATATCAAATATCAGAGAAATGGTTTGAAACTGATGTGTTCATTAAGCCCTGGAGGTTTTGTAGCCTGTAAAATATGGATCCATTTTGTCTCCAATTGTAATAATCGGTTGTCTATGCTACCGCTTCTAGAATGTGAAGGGACATGCTCAAATGCGGAAAACTGGATAACATGGGGATTAAAGTTGTGACGGATGGCAATATGCCGGTTGATGGTTGTAGTGGTGGTGTTTTTGAGTAAAGGTTTAATATGGTCCTGAATACGAACCTGGAAAGGTCGTTTGGTTTTTCCGATGTAGTACGAGCCACATCGGCATTGAGCTAGATATACAACTCCTACCGTAGTGCAGGTGACTCGATATCTAATGCTGTGAATCGATCCATTGGGAAGAGTTAGTTCCCTAGAGTTATTAACAAAGGTACAGACATCACATTTTCCGCACTGGTATGTACCAGTGTTACTGGAAACATGTGGTGTGTCTACCGAGTGATGGCTTTTAATGAGTCGATCTCGGAGTGAAGGGGATCTGCGATAGGTGATGTCAGGGTGGGCTTTAATATATTTAGAGATTGTGGAGTCTGCAGTTAGTAAAGGCCAGAATTGATTTAAAATGTGTTTGATTTGAGTGTGTTGCTTAGAATATTGGGTGATTAGTCATACAGGCTGCTTAGTGTCTACAGGTTTGTCAGAGAAAATTAGGTCCTTTCTGTCAAGTTTTTTGGCCATGTTAGTTAAAGGCCTTTTTTAGGAGAGAGTGGCTATATCCTCTGTCAATGAGTCTATTGTGCAGTTCCTGTGATGCTTGAAAGAAGTCCCTTTCAAGAGTACAGTTTCTTTTGAGCCTAAGGTATTGGCTGAAGGGAATGCTTTTGAGGAGGGGCTTAGGATGGGCACTGCTGGCATGCAGGATGGTATTTCCCGAAGAGGGTTTACGATAAAGGGCAGTTTGTATCTGACCATTGGGATGCAGACTAATCTGGAGGTACAAAAAATGGATCTGAGACTGGCTGCATTCCATGGTGAATTTGAGGTTGTAAGAGTTCTGAGTTAGCTGATCGATAAACAGCATCAGTTCATCTCTGGTGCCTGACCAAAGGAGTAGTATATCATCTATATACCTGTACCAGGATATTACCTTGGACAGGAGAGGAATAGAGTTGGCCATATCAAAGAGTTCTCTCTCCCACCCCCCCGGTACAGGTTGGCGTAGGAGGGGGCACATTTGGTCCCCATGGCCACGCCCTGTACCTGGAGGTAGTGGGAGGAGCCGAACAAAAAGTAGTTGCGTGTCAATATAAATTGAAGAAGTTTGAGAACAAAATCTCCATAGTCATCATACTTGGGGCCTCGCTCTCGAAGCTGTTTTTGATAACCCGGATACCAAGGTTATGTGGAATGATATTGTAAAGGCTTTCGACGTCTAGGGCCACCAGCCAAGTGTTTTTAGGTAAGGATTTGCCTTCAAGGATCCGGAGCAGGTGGATAGTGTCTTTTATATAGGACGGCAAAGAGGTAACGTGGGGGGCTAAATACTTATCAACTAATGCGCTAGCATGTTCAGTAAGGCATTGCCGTCCCGAAACAATGGGGCGGCCTGGTGGATGGGTCAGAGACTTGTGAAGTTTGGGTAGAGAATATAGGGTAGGAGTTTTTGGTTCCCTAACATGCAAAAAGTTCCATGTATTTGAGTCAATCGTGCCTTTTTGATATGCTGAGAAAATCAGCTGATTGTATTCAAAGATGAAATGATCGATGAGTGACTTAGATATTGGTCTGTACCAATCCCGATTGTTTAAAATATATTGACACATTTGTTCATAGAAGGGCACATCCATCACCACCACGTTGCCGCCCTTGTCGGCAGGCTTGATGACTAGTTCTGGATGGTTTTGGAGGGATTTAAGTGCTTAGTTGGATGAAGAGGAGGAATTAGGATTCATCCCTTCAATCGCTGTAGTAACTTGTTGCACAAAAGCCCAAAGGTTGGGATTTGTGGATAAATTGGGGAAATTACGGGATTTGGGCTTAAAGGAAGTAGGAGGGGGAAAAGAGACATCAAGGGCGGCGATACCTGACACAGGGGGATCAGAGGATTCGTCACCGTCGATGTCACCTCCCTCCCATAGTGACATCAGCTCCTCAAGAGCTTGTATCTCTGCCAAGGTAGGAACATCTTGAGAGGGAGTAGTGAGTGCATACGGGGCATCACGGGAGGAGGATTTGTCGTATATTACCTTAAAGAGCAATTTCCGTGCAAAGAGATGGATGTCTTCGATAAGAGAAAATTTGTCAAAGTCATTGGACGGACAGAATGTGAGACCAAGTTGTAACACACGAATTTGATCGTGACTGAGTGGATGGATGAAAAATTGATTACATCGAAGGTGGGTGGTCCTCGTTGATCACTCGGGTTTGGGTTTGTGAGTTGGGAATTGGACTCTGAGGAGAGTACTGGCCCTGTACTAAAAAAATCGGTGCAATTTTTGGGTCTAGGGACTGTGCACTGGTTGGGAACATAGAGGTAATCGTAGGTTCACTTACCCAACCAGTGCACAGTCCCTAGACCCAAAAATTGCACCGATTTTTTTAGTCACGATCAAATTCGTGTGTTACAACTTGGTCTCACATTCTGTCCGTCCAATGACTTTGACAAATTTTCTCTTATCAAAGACATCCATCTCTTTGCACGGAAATTGCTCTTTAAGGTAATATACGACAAATCCTCCTCCCGTGATGCCCCGTATGCACTCACTACTCCCTTTCAAGATGTTCCTACCTTGGCAGAGATACAAGCTCTTGAGGAGCTGATGTCACTATGGGAGGAAGGTGACATCGACGGTGACAAATCCTCTGATCCCCCTGTGTCAGGTATCGTCGCCCTTGATGTCTCTTTCCCCCCTCCTACTTCCTTTAAGCCCAAATCCCGTAATTTCCCCAATTTATCCACAAATCCCAACCTTTGGGCTTTTGTGCAACAAGTTACTACAGCGATTGAAAGGATGAATCCTAATTCCTCCTCTTCATCCAACTTATCTTCTGCTTCCATCAAAGCACTTAAATCCCTCCAAAACCATCCAGAACTAGTCATCAAGCCTGCCGACAAGGGCGGCAACGTGGTGGTGATGGATGTGCCCTTCTATGAACAAATGTGTCATGATATTTTTTTTTTTTTTTTTTTCTATTTTCTTTTAGTCTTCTTTTTTTTTTTTTTTTTTTGTCACGTCAGTCGACCATAGTGAGAGGCACCAATCAACTTTGTAGTTCATTTAGGTTCCACTCCCTCTCTCCTTTGTCTCATCATCGTGACAGTTTGCCATATCAAAAGAAGAAATGAAATTTATCAAAACTAGACCTAGATCCAATCTAATGAGATTATATCAACCACTCGGAAGGTCGCACTGTCCTATTTAATATTGTTACATTTTCTATAAATCCCCCCCACCTCCCCCCAGACCCCCCCCCCTCCCCACCACCCCCTTAACCCCATCTCTCCAAGGTCTAAAAGGTCCGATGTGTCCATCACTCCTATTCCACTATGAGACTTTCAGCTCTCTGGCATAGGGCCATGTTTTTTTAAATTTTTTCCAACATTCCCACTCCCCCGAGCTCACATTTCTCATATCCTCTATTGAGCTGATCCCAATCTCCATACTATATGTTTCCTCTACAGCGTCTACCCACTCCCATATTTCAGGGCACTCCCTCTTCTGCCAGTTTTTCGGAATGATTCGCTTCGCCGCGTTCAATAAGTGGGGAACTAATGACTGCTTATATTTGTTTATGTCTCCTTCCCCCCCATGAAACAAAACCTCCCACGGGTCTTCTAACACTTCTTTGCCTGTTATTTTCCTGGTTAGGATAAGTATCTTCCTCCAAAAGTTTTTTATTTTTGGGCATAACCACCAAAGGTGTGCCATTGTTCCTATCTCCTGGCATCCCCGCCAGCAGAATGCCGACCCTTTTTGGAATTTACTAGTTATTTCTGGGGTTAAATAGCTTCTACTTATGCATTTAAAACTCATTTCTGCCGTTCGTGCATCTATTGTTGAGTTACTAATCATTTTCAAAACTCTTCTAATTGTGTTTACATCTTTTTTAGTGCCTAATTCCCTCTCCCATTTACTTATATATGGGGGAATCTCCAGCTGATCCATCCTCATAAGCATTTTGTAGATCCTAGAGACCAAGTTTCTCGGATTTTCTGTGTCACATAATTTCTCAAAATCCGTAAGTTTGTCTCCTGCCCTTATCGGACTTGGTAGTTTGCTCACGAAGTGACACAGCTGGAGATATCGCCACTCATCTATCCCCCGTGCCGTTCTCCCAGATCTTAATTCATGCAGTGTCATAATTTTGCCCTCTTTAATAATGTGTCTTAATTGTGTCTTACCCCATATTGCTTCTTTTCCACCCATATCCTTTAACCCTGGTAAGAAAAAATTACTCTCTGTTAGTGATAAAAGTGGTGAATTATATTCTCCATTAACTTTTTTGTGTACCCCATCCCAAATTTTAAAAACATTTCGTGTTATTACAGGTGTGTTTTTATCTAAATTTCTAGTATGTGGAGGGTTCCATATTCCTCTTCCAAGTGAAACTTTACTGAGGTCTCCCTCTATTCTTACCCACCTTTTTTCATTCTCTTTCTTTGCCCATTCAACCATTCTAGACAGAACTATGGCCTTATAATACATCTGTATGTCTGGTACTGCTAAACCACCGTTTATTTTCTTTTGTTTTAGGATTCTGAAGGAGATTCTTGGTTTCTTGTTTTTCCATATGAAACTCATTATTATTTTATTTAACTTTCTTAGATAGTATGGGGGCAGGGGGAGCGGGACCATCTGGAACAAGTATGTGATTTTCGGGAGAAGGACCATTTTAATAACGTTTATACGACCTATCCAAGAGAGGGCCTTACTAGCGTAATTTTTACAGTCAGATCTGACTGTATCCAACAGAGGTAAGTAGTTTATGGTGAACATCTTCTCACTTGAATTGGCCAGCTTGATACCTAAATACTTTAGTTCTTTAGTCCATCTGAAACTATACTCTCCTTTCAGCTTCTCTCTTTCTGTTTTCTTTAAATTGATATTTAATATCTCTGATTTTACCATGTTGATTTGAAAGTTAGAGATCTCTCCATATTTCCTGAGGGCTTTCACTAATTTGGGCATGGTAGTTTCTGGGTCTGATATGTAAAATAACACATCGTCGGCATAAGCTGCGATTTTGTGTTCATCTTTACCGATCATGATACCTTTAATGTCTGGATCTGCGCGTATTGTTGCAAGGAGAGGTTCCATGGTAAGGACAAAGAGTAGCGGGGACAGGGGACAGCCCTGTCTCGTTCCCCTTTCCATTTCGAATGGCAGAGACATTGCTCCGTTTACACCCACTATAGGGTGGTGGTACAGGGTTTTAATCCTCTGGATCATTCTGGGTCCAAGACCCATGATCTCTAAGGTCTGGAACATGAACCCCCAGTCCACCCTGTCAAAGGCCTTTTCGGCGTCGACCGATAGAAGGAGGCTTGGGGGCTCATTCCCCCTCGTTTTATGTAACAGAAGCAAGGTCCTCACCCCGTTGTCTTTCCCCTCTCTCTGCGGGATAAACCCCACCTGGTCGGGTTTGATCAGGGCATTCATTGAACCCTTTAACCTTTCAGCAATTATTTTTGCGTAAAGTTTTGTGTCGGTATTAAGGAGGGAGATGGGACGATAGCTTGAGCATAGTGTTTTTTCTTTGCCGTCTTTCGGTATGATCGTAATAGAAGCCTTTAATGCCTCTCTGCTCATCTCGTACTCCTCTCCCAATCCATTAAAATACCGGCACAATCTCGGGACCAATAATTCCCTGAACATTTTATAATAGGCTAGTGTGAATCCGTCTGGGCCCGGGCTTTTCCCGGATGCCATTCCTTCTATTGCTTTCCTAACTTCCTCTTCAGAGATTGGAATTTCCATCGCTTCCCTCTCCATATCTATGATTTTAGGCAATGCTGCCTTCTTTAGGTACTTGTTGTTTCTCTCACTTTTGTTATTTACCTGAGTGTCTAGTTTGGGCGCTGAACTCTAACTCTAGGGAACTAACTCTTCCCAATGGATCGATTCACAGCATTAGATATCGAGTCACCTGCACTACGGTAGGAGTCGTATATCTAGCTCAATGCCGATGTGGCTCGTACTACATCGGAAAAACCAAACGACCTTTCCAGGTTCGTATTCGGGACCATATTAAACCTTTACTCAAAAACACCACTACTACAGCCATCAACCGGCATATTGCCATCCGTCACAACTTTAATCCCCATGTTATCCAGTTTTCCGCACTTGAGCATGTCCCTTCACATGCTAGAGGCGGTAGCATAGACAACCGACTATTACAATTGGAGACAAAATGGATCCATATTTTACAGGCTACAAAACCTCCAGGGCTTAATGAACACATCAGTTTCAAACCATTTCTGTGATATTTGATATCCTTCAGCCTATCACTTAAGTGCTATCATCTGTATTCATCTAATCAGTTATATGCGTTTCCTTTCCATCCCCATCAATCTCAGCATTTTGCTTTTTTCCTATTTGCTTTCCCTCTCTTTACTCTTTCCCTTTCCTTTCTTCTCTTCTTTTTCCTCCCAATCCCCCTTTTTTCCCTTCTTTTTCCCCCCTTTTTCTCCTGTCCTTCCTTTACTTCCCTATCCTCTAGTCATGGTATGATATTGTGTCCCTCCAATACAGCCTTAGTCTCTTTTTTTTATCAAGACCAAATTATGATCTATGCTTTTGTATCCGCTGGTTTCTTATTCTCATTAATATTTACCACTAATATTTTAACATACTAATTCCGTGATGTCTTATTTGATTGCTCTGTGGTTTTTGAAGTGTATATCAGTGATTTACATTTTTGCATTAGCCTGTCTTGATTTTTGTTTTTTCAGTTCTTCTATATCCCCACTGGGACTCTGTTACTCTCTATGCATTTGATGATGTATATGGCTGGACCACGTGGGTTGAGGTGCGGGGATATCCCCTCTGCCCCTACAGACCTATGGGGCTGCTGGGATATTTGGGGTGGTTTTCCCTCACCCTGCACCTCTCCCCGCGTTAATCCCTCTCAATCGGAGGGCCCTGCCCCGGGATTCCCATTGGTGCCTGCTTTCCATTCCTTCCCCGGGGGGGTGTGGCTCGATCCCCCGCGTCAATGGGCAGGGCCCGCATTGTTGTTGTTTGTACGGACGCCCAGGGCAGTACAATCTCTGTCTGCCCAGAGCGCCTGCGCACCGCTCACGTCACCCAGCCTCCTACTATCCATCTGCCAGTGGGGTTTTGGTTGCGTCATCGGAATTCCTCCGGTGGCGACTCCCACTATCCCATTGGTTAACCTTGAGGCCCGGTGGCTTTAAGCATGCGCTCGCGGTGCATCTCGGACCTTGTAGGCTCCGAGATGTTACCTAACGCGCACGCGCAAACGCCCCTTTATTGCGTCCGCACACCTGATCAAAATCTCGATCAGGTGTGGGGGGCATATATCAGCCAGCCCGTCCACTCAGACAGCTGGACATGACAAGTGCCTGCACAAGCCTTACAGACACCGTTGAGGTAACTTTAAACTGCTGCCTATCCCTCAATATTCTAGCATCAACTCCTTTTCTCATCCTTAATGCTGTTTTTACCCATCCTTTCCCAGGATTCCCTAATCCCTGGCTATACACCTATTCAATTACCATTTTTCATAGGCCATATGAATTATCTCTCTCAGCCATTTGCTGTATAAACAGCGCATATTACCAGTTACCCCTTATTTCCTTATTGGAGTGCTATCAACACCTTTACCTATATGGACAAATGATTTAGTTTTTTCAGATTATCACCCACTACCTCATTTACTTCCCAACGTGTCTCCTTATCCATCTCCAGGCGCCTGTCTTATCAACTACCTTGCTTTTAAAGTGTGAGTTGTTCCAGAGGCCATAGTGCCCTATTAATTTATGTGCGGTCTATGACCCGACTTAAGCTCCTAAAAATGCATATCTTACACACACTTTGAATCTATATAGCCCCTATCTCTCCTAGTTCTCAATATATTTGATTGCTAGGTATCTTATGTGCCCCCTGCAAACATAGATATGGTGTGGTCCTGCCTTTTCTCAGCTGGGGATTCACCGCTGGGCCTTCCCTGGTTGTCTGGTCTCCAGGTATGTTCGGGATTTTTTGGGGTTCTACACGGTCACCTCCCCTTGTGAGCTAGTCCAGCCATATGCCTCAACTCATACCCCAACCAATATTTTGTTGTTTATTGGTTCATACCCTAGTTTTCATTTGTTTGTATATATGATGTTTTTTGCATTTGTATCTCTATGCATAGATTCCTGTACTTTGCAACAAGCTCTTACCATTCCCTGAGGAAGCCAATGTTTTGGCGAAACATGTAGGAAAGGACACTGAGCTCTTGCTTTGAAGGCCTTCTCCACCTGGCCCACTCCTATACATTATGGTCATGTACAATATCTATGTTAATCGCAGTCAATGTTTTTACTATCTTTTGTATGTATTGAAGTGTGTTAAATAAAGTATATTTTTGTAAATTTATACCTATTATCTTATTTTCATACATTTCTTTCTCTGGCTTTCTCTTATAATCCCCTGTTCTCCCGATCCATCACCTTATCAGAACAATCAACCAAACTAAGACTTGATCTCCAAATGATATTACTGGAGGACTTTGAAAAATCCTCTAGGAGGTTGAAAATGACATATTATGCAAACGGTAATAAAGCAGGGAAATTATTAGCAGATAGATTACGAGGGCATAGGCATAAAACTAAGCTTCCCTACATTATACACCCAGAAACCCAAACTAAATTACACGACCCCCAAGCTTTAGCAGATGCCTTCAGTACTTACTATAGCTCTCTTTATAACCTGAAAAAGGACCCAAACACGATTCAACCACTATCCCACACAATTTCTGAATTTCTTAGTACACTAAAACTTCCTCAAATCACAGACACTCAAAACACAGCATTAAATTCTCCATTCACGATACAAGAAATATCACAAGCGATCGATTTACTCCCAAATAATAAATCTCCTGGCCCGGACGGTTTCACGGGTGAACATTTCCAGACGTTTAGAGACATCCTAACTCCTAGACTCACAGAGATATATAATCAAGCTGCCTCCTCCTCCTCTTTCCCACCTGAAATGTTAAAAGCAATGATTGTGGCGCTACCGAAGCCGGGGAAGGACCCCAATACCCCTCAAAATTTTCGTCCCATATCGTTACTCAATATCGATATAAAAATTTACGCTAAATTGATAGCTAGCAGATTGGTAGATCTTCTCCCATTGTTGATTCACCCAGATCAATCTGGTTTTACTACAGGTCGTCAAACAGTAGACGCGACCAGACGCCTAATTAACCTCATACACATGGCCAACAAAAGAGGAACACCTTCTCTGCTCCTTGGTTTGGACGCAGAAAAGGCGTTTGATAGGATTCACTGGACGTATCTAGAGCAAGTACTAAGCAAATTTGGCTTTCAAGGCCAGATATATCAAGCTATTATGGCTCTATATACCAAGCCATCAGCACAAGTTTATGTATCAGGTACACTATCTACCCCATTCAACATAACAAATGGTACCCCCACCAAGGTTGCCCTCTATCCCCTTTAATTTTTAATTTGCTAATGGAACCCTTAGCAACTTACATTCGCCAGCATTCCAAAATTAAAGGGATCACAATTGGAAGAAGAATGCATACCATTAGCCTGTTTGCGGATGACGTCATCCTAATACTTACTGATGTGAAGTCCTCCCTGGCCTCGGTTCACCAAACCCTGAAATTATTTAATGCGATCTCATATTACAAAGTTAAGGAAAATAAAATCGTATCTATTGGGATTGGGCCTGTCTGACGCTATGAAACAACATATCAGTAATAATTTTCCTTATATGTGGAAAGAAAATGGTATATCATATTTAGGTATTACTCTTACATCTACAATCTCCAATCTAGTTAAAGAAAACTATATTCCATTCCTGAAATCTCTGAGACCCAAACTAGATAAACTGAAGCGGTTTGAACTGTCTTGGACAGGGAGGTTAGCTGCATTCAAAATGCAGATCCTGCCACAATTCCTATATCTCTTCAGAACCCTACCCATACCGGTTCCTAAATCCTCCTTCCAGCAAGCACAGTCTGAAATAGATAGGTATCTGTGGTTTAGGAAAAAAGCACGATGTGCCTTCAATAAACTTACTAAACTCAAACAAGTGGGGGGGATAGGTCATACAATAATCAAAGATTACCATGTGGTTACCATCCTGGCACAGGTGAAAGATTGGTTCCCTTCCCATAATAATACCCTCTGGACAGGACTAGAGAAGTCTCAAATTAAAGGTGGAAATTTGTACAATTACCTAATAACTAGCCCACACCACTTACCTAAATCATTTTCATATACTCCTACCATTCAAGCTTCTATCGAAGCATGGCAATATCTCCTCAAACATATAATGCCTGAAGGACCTCAAATTCCTTTAAAATTCCCGATCAGTGCCCTGGAATTTATTATACCAGACTTATCACTAGTTAACTGAGGAGAACTACTACTAGAAGACCTTTTAATTGGGCCTAAAATAAAAACATTTAGAGCACTACAGATTGAATATGATATCCCAGTATCTGATTATTACAAATACATTAAATTATCCCACTTATTGGAGAAAAAAAAGCAGCGACCTTCTCACTTACTTACCCTGGCAAATTGTCACCTTTCTTACAAATAACCGAACAAAAATTAAAGGAACGGCATTATTTTATAAATTCCTACAGAATAAACATTCCTTCAGTAAAACCACTAATATAGTAGCATGGGAGAGGGACTTTGAAAATAATTATACAGAAGACCAATGGAAGAAAGCCCTTAATGTCACATATACCTCCACAAGAAGTGCCAACCTGTGGGAACTGCATCACAAAATACTACTGAGGTGGTATCTTACCCCTTATCGTATCTCAAAATTTGCACCAGGAGCCTCGCCAGAATGTTGGAGGGAGTGTGGGAAAACAGGTACTCTTTTACATGTGTTGTGGTCATGCCCACATATTCATAGGTTTTGGATGCTTATATTCCAGATAATAAAACAAGTTACATGTATAGAGGTTGCGTGTTCCCCTGGTATGGCACTCCTTTCGTTAGAAATTGATTCTATTCCAGCACCTTTGAGGCCATTGGTGTCCCACTTACTTATTGCAGCTAGACTCACTATAGTATGTCATTGGAAAGACACTGATCCACCTCCCATAGCAGAAACCCTACAACTAATAAATACACACAGGATGTATGAAACACAATTTGCCTGGAGTCTAGGTAATCAGGAAAAAATTTCTAAAATATGGAATCCCTGGCTAACATGGTACCCACAAAACATGGGTTTCAGATTTTTTGGGAAAAGCTAAATAAAAATACTACAGTCTGATGCACATAACCAATCTTTACATATTGGCTGCTCAATGGACATACTAGGTTATTATTGGTTTACTTTAGTTAATATTTCTTTATATCTTCTTTTATTTCTGTCAAGTACAACTTTAATATCAACATGTTGTCCTGAGGGAAAAGTGTAAACAATTAGGGTCTACCGTTAATATGATACGACCCACATGAACATTATGATATACTACCAATATCTGTGGCCAAGGAGGGGAAAATAGACCATGTAAAGTTCGGGTGGGGTGTGTCTTCCCTCCTTCCTGGACACAGCTGGCTCCCATGCGGGGTGTCGGGGGGGGGGGGGAACGCCTCCTGTACAGGCATCTCGGACTGTGGCTGCTGATGTTGATGTGAATTATAAGTGTAAGAATATGATTACTCCAATCTCATGTGTATTCTGCTTGACAACATTTACTGATTGTACTGTACTTGACTACTCTTGTTATTCTTGTTACTCTTATATAAAACTTCAATAAAAACATATTGCAATTAAATACCCTAAATTTTAAAGTCGCTGTTTCACTACATTGATGACATCATGAATTCTGGGACAAAGGATGAAACTGAAGCACTGCACGTGCCGATACAGCATATGGAGAATAGAGGGTGGACTATCAACAAAGACAAAGTCCAAGGACCTGTCACAAAGGTGAAATTCCTGGGAATTATTTGGACTGGGGCACAGAGGAAAATTCCAGAGACAGTTGTGCAAACTATCCAGGCACTGTAGTCTACTACTACCAAAAAGGAGGCACAAAAGTTAATTGGAGTTGTGGGATTCTGGAGATCGTTCATCCTACATCTTGGACTGATTCTGAGGCCTATATACAATGTCACCAGGAAAAAGACTGAGTTCTCATGGGGTTCAGAGCAGCAGACTGCATTCTTTGATGCTAAAGAAGCGATGTTGCAGCATCAGGTATAAAGACCCGTGAGACAAGGAGTACCATTTCAGCTGGATGTAGTGGAGCAGGATGGTACCATATCTTGGAGTCTGTGGCAGCCAAATGAAAAGAAAGGACTGAAAGCAATACCCATTGGATTTTGGTCCAAACAACTGACAGGGGCACAGAAGAGATACACGCCCCTAAGTACCTGTTTGGGGGCCTACACAGCACTTCAACATGTAGAGACCATTACAGGAAAGGACACAGTCACCATCCATACTGCACTGCCAAAAGCAAGATGGGTGAGAGATAATGGACTGACCTCTAGGGCAGCTGTAGCCCAGAACCAGACACTGATGAAATGGATATGGTACCTTCAAGAAAGAGGATGTCAGAGACATTTCAAAACCCAGCCAGAAGAAGAAATTCCAGTGCTGCAGTCATCCCCCATTCAAGAGGCTCCACCCTTTGAGTCTGTCGGAAGACATGAAAGAGACAGCATGGTTTACTGGTAGTTCAGCCATAGTTACCTCGTCTGGGCGCCAATGGACAGCAGCATTCTACAACCCAAGTACAGACAGTCTTACAGGAGACAGGAATTGGAGGGTCCAGTCAGTATGCAGAGTTGACAGCACTGACAGCTGGGCGGTCTTTAAAAGGACTGACAACTTGGATGCCCACGTGAAAGTCCAATGAATGGATGATTCATGGAAAGGTGGTGTGAGGAGGCAAGGAAGTCTGGGACTATATCTGTAAAGAAGCTCCCTCCACACCATAAATGTGGCGCATGTTGATGTACGTGTGTCCCTAGTCCCAGACTTTGAAAACTATAACAGAGTGGCAGATGAAATTGCCAAAGTGAATGCAGTTGTGCCAATTGATCCTGTCTTGATGAAATTGGCCAACTGTGCCCACAAGCAATCTGGACATTTGGGGCAGAAAGCAACATATGAATGGGCACAGCAGAGAGGATTGCCTATATCCATAGATAGACGCTTCAACTGTTTCAGAAACTTGTCTTTGCTTATGGTTGTTCCAAACATTTCCAAAGTGATAATGTCTCACACTTCACTGGATCAACACTACAGCAGTGGGCCAAAGATTCTGGAGTGTACTGGTTGTGCCACATTCCATACCATCCACAGGCAGCTGGTTTGATTGAAAGATACAATGGGCTATTGAAGGACCAGATACACAAGCTTACACCCACAAAGGGGGTGGGGATCGGGTCCTCACACAGACAGTCATGTTGTTAAATTTTAGGCCAATATCCAAAAGCACACCATATGAGAGGATGGTAGGGGCTGGGGCACAGATTCCCCAGCTGGAGTGCAGAGTTCAGTATTTACATAAGGTTCCCGAAAGAACAGGGCTTGACAGGTACCATGTTACTGCTTCCCATTACATAGAAACCAAGAGTGAAGTATCTGAAGCCTATCTAGGAAGCCTATCTAGGAATGAAAGGGAATCTGTCAGGAAGGTTTGAAGTTATATTTGCATTGGCAGATGAGCTTCAGGATAGTGGCTGGGACTCTGATTGGTTAGTGGATACTTCTCTGCAAGACTGGAAAGTCAGGCTGTAGAACATCAAACCTTCCAAAATAAACAGCAGTGATCTTCTGGGAAATATTAGTTTATTTCCTTTTCTCCCTATTGATGTTCTTTCTGAGGGTCAGAAGTGGATACAGGTAGGTGGTAAAGTGTTGGTCAGAGATCCAGGCAAGAAGCTAGTTAGAGAAGAGATTATAGCTGAAGGGCCAGGGTCTACTGTTTATGTATTATTAGAAGGAACAGATAAACCACTTTGTTTTCCACTCCACAGGCTGTCTCCGATTTGATCCACAGGAAGACCAGTGAAAAGTGCTTTCATGATAGACAGAATGATGGAAGACTGCAAGAGCTGTGGAGAGCAAGGCCTTTCATGTATTACAAGCCTGGACTTGTTTCTAAAGAACTTTAGAATGGACTTTCAAATTAACTTTTAGCCAAAGACTGACCTTCTCAGTGGCAGAAATATGGGGGAGGGTTGCATTCAAAGTAAATTAATGTTTAGTATGAGTTTTCTTAGTAATGAAGTTATTTTCTGTATGAAGTCTGAAAGAAAAAAAATGAAGTGCAGAAAGTGTTGCGTTTGATATAAAATATGATTTTTATATTATAAGACAGGAACAGCATTCTGGTTTCACAGAAACATAACTTCTCAAACAAATGCTGTTGGATACAATGGGAACGTAGATAAAATTGTTGTATACAATTGACAGTGTAGCCTCCTTGGCGGTTTTCCCGAATGTGGCTCGGGGTTAAAATTCAGGACCATTAGCGGTAACCCCGAGCCACACTCGGGATTACATTGCAGGATCCTGGTGCCTCCTTACTTACCTTGTCCCCGGGATCCTGCGATGTCCCCCGCAGTGTCCGAGGGCTCCGTCCTCCACCGAAGCCTCTCTGTGCCAGGCTCCGTTCCCTGCAAGCGTTGCGACGCACGGGGGCGGAGCCTGGCGGCAAATTCAAGAAAAAGTCAAAATCATAACACATACAGTACTGTAATCTTACAGATTACAGTACTGTATGAAATGATTTCACATCCCTTTTGTCCCCAGTGCTTTGGCCCATGCCCTGCATGCAGTTTTATGTCATATACACTGTTCTTTCTGCCTGGAAACTGGAGATTGTCCATAGCAACCAAAAAGTGTCCCTTTACGTCAAAAGTGGCTTTAGACCAGCTAGAAAACAGCGATAGTAAATTAGAACACTTGCAGAATTGAGCGATAGTGAATTGTGGGGAAATTTATTTTATTACTATTTATTTTTATTTTTTTTAATTATTTACTTTTATTTATTATATTATAATTTATGTTTTTGTGTTTCAAACTTTATCATACCCGGGATATCTACTAGACTCTGGTTTGGACAGATTTAAGTGTGTTATTGTTAAGATTTACAGACCTACAATATAAAACGCCAAATTTCCATGCAAAATAATTGTACCGCTTTCAGCACCTAAAATCCGAAATAATCATACCGCCAGGAAGGTTAAACAGTCTATTGTCTCTATAGCTACAGTAAACAGGTAAGAAAGGGTCTCTCAAACTGAAAGGATACAGAGATGTCTGTTAGTCGGTTGTTATGGTAAATAACCTGACATACAAAAAGGGGTTGTCAGGCATAACAAAAAATGGGGGGTAAAAGGTCCTTGAATCCACACTCACCAAAGTTGCAAACAGAGTACCAGCCGATTCGTCAATATGTGACAGGATACCTGTCCTAAAAGCAATGGCATTATATCAACAACAGGAAGAGGAGACAAGGGAGTCCCCAGAAAGCAAAAAAGGGGAATGGTCAACTACGGCTTATGGTACAAAAATGCATAAGGGTAAAAGGCTTTATTAATAAAGCCTTTTTGCATTTTTGTACCATAAGCCGTAGTTGACCATTTCCCTTTTTTGCTTTCTGGGGACTCCCTTGTCTCCTCTTCCTGTTGTTGATATGTTGTCAGGCATAAACTGGGAGGACTTGCATCAAGCCTTAAGACCGAAGAGGAAACTTCTGTAAAGAGTCATTGAAGAAAGATACCGATTTCCAAAGCAACTGCCAACTGAATCCTTATTGTCATGGGAGATCACTAACACACAATAACCGGAGTTAAGTAACTTTTAAGCGTATTTCTACTGTTAAAGACCTGAGTTTTCTGCTTATTTGCTAGGCATCTTGCTTGCTATATCTGTCAGTCGTGTACTGTATTACAAATACCGCAACGGTTTTGTAATGTAAAAAAAAGAACAATTGGTTCCCCTGGGGTGGGATTTTAGAGGCATTACCACAATAAAAGCATAGATGGTAAAAGAGATATTTTTATTACAAAATGCAAAAACATAACACACAATACGCCAAAGTAAAAATGATTAACACACATAAGTGTTACATATAAACAATTGCATCAGGAATAACATGTATGTGACAGAAAATATCACACAAGGCAACAAAAACAGACCAATAATATAGGATGAGGTAGGTCTCACTTAACCGACACGTTTCGGAAAGTCCTTCGTCAAGGTTTGACAAGTGAGAATTATCATCTATTGGATATTGTAAAGGCAAAAAAATACAACAATGGTTAGCATCGCATACATATAGAAAATGGTATACCCCCCACACCCTATGTGTGAGAGAATACTCACTTACCCAATGCAAATGTTGTAAAGACATTCAAAGCAAACAGTCAGCTCTGCTGTGGTATCCCAGGCCACGTGCATATCCCAAAGATCCAATGATGGGTAGGCAGAATGCTATAAAAGGTTCATATAAGGAGTACCGTCCCCCTAGATGCTGAAAAGGCGCTGCGTCCAAGTTTAGGCGCAGCGCCTGTGCGTGGGCTGGGGTCCAAATGAATCTTCGGACCTAAGATTAAACAAACAGTGTCATAAGAGAAGGCAAATTTGATGGAGGTAGACAACCTCCATATGGTGGAATCTAAAGAAAACGGGGTCCTAGAAATGGTACAAGAAAGTATACATGTATGTGGAAAATGAAGACCAGAAGCATACCTGGAAACTAGAGCCGAAGGAGACACCTACAAGGTGTAACGTAGGGGGGAGGAGGGGGGCTCACAAAGCACCATGCCGGCTACCGGGCTGACACTAAAGTAAAGACCTAGTGTTAAAAAAGAAAAAAGAGAGGGTGGAACTCATAAGGAATTTGCATGAGCAAATTGTGGTATGTATATATGGGCATATACAATTTGCATGAGCAAATTGTGGTATGTATATATGTCCCCAATATGGGGACACCACATATTGGAGAATAGTCTACAGCGTAAAATTGAAAAGTGCCCCCAGATAATCAACATAGCTTTGTGTCCCTATATTGCAAAATATTGTGTGCATATTCTGGTCTTCATTTTCCACATACATGTATACTTTCTTGTACCATTTCTAGGACCCTGTTTTCTTTAGATTCCACCATATGGAGGTTGTCTACCTCCATCAAATTTGCCTTCTCTTATGACACTGTTTGTTTAATCTTAGGTCCGAAGATTCATTTGGACCCCAGCCCACGCACAGGCGCTGCGCCTAAACTTGGACGCAGCGTCTCTTCAGCATCTAGGGGGACGGTACTCCTTATATGAACCTTTTATAGCATTCTGCCTACCCATCATTGGATCTTTGGGATATGCACGTGGCCTGGGATACCACAGCAGAGCTGTTTGCTTTGAATGTCTTTACAACATTTGCATTGGGTAAGTGAGTATTCTCTCACACATAGGGTTTGGGGGTATACCATTTTCTATATGTATGGGATCCTAACCATTGTTGTATTTCTTTGCCTTTACAATATCCAATAGATGATAATTCTCACTTGTCAAACCTTGACGAAGGACTTTCCGAAACGCGTTGGTTTAGTGAAACCTACCTCATCCTATATTATTGGTCTGTTTTTGTTCCCTTGTGTGATATTTTCTGTCACATACATGTTATTCCTGATGCAATTGTTTATATGTATCACTTATGTGTGTTAATCATTTTTACTTTGGCGTATTGTGTGTTATGTTTTTGCATTTTGTAATAAAAATATCTCTTTTACCATCTATGCCTTTTTTGTGGTAATGCCTCTAAAATCCCACCCCAGGGGAACCAATTGTTCTTTTTTCTATATCCTGGGATGTGGCATACCTTTCTTGTTTACTACTTCTGGTCAGAGCTTCTTTGTTTCGGTTTTGTAATGTACAGCATTTTTGTTTAGCAAAAGCACATTTACACAGCAGAGGTCTGAACTTCCTTGCTTATACCACAAAGTAACCTTGCTAGATAGACACAAGAAAAACAGTTGGTGCCATATTTGTTCCACTTACATCTCCCTTACATCTTCTTTTAACCGCTTAAGGACCACCCAACGTACATATGCTGTGGCAGGGTGACCCTTAAGCGCGTGCCGCCGGAGCCCCACTTCTGCTGTGATTGGACACAGCGGGAGCAAATAAGTGGGTCCGGCGGACCTGATGTCTGCTGGAAACCCGGCAATTGTTCGAAGAGGCAGGACGGCGGTCTGCCTATGTAAACAAGGCAGATCGCTGTTCTGCTAGTAAGGAAGACCGAGATCTTGTGTTTCTGTTAAGTAGGAACACAGATCTCTGTCTTCCTATAGTTAAACCACCCCCCACACAGTAAGAAAGCAATCATAGAGAACACATTTAACCCTTTGATCGGCCCTTATGTTAACCCCTTTCCTGCTAGTGTCGTTAGTACAATTACTTATTTTTAGCACTGTATTAGCGACAGTGGTCCCCAAAAAGTGTCAGTTATGTGTCCGATTTGTCCACCACAATATATCAGTCCCGCTAAAAATCAGCAGGGATAAGGCAATTTTCATTAAGACCAGTGAGGTTAAAAGATAAAAGCTAGAAAATGTAGGAGAGGGAGAGAATACAGTGGGGTGAAGGGGGAGAAGAAAGGAGGTGGGAGGGAGGCAGGGCAGGTGTAGTTGACGGCAAGGGGTTGGAGGACCTTGAAAATGTTATAATACCCTGTTTTAATACCCTCAGGATGCAAAGAGGGCCTTTCCTTCCTCAGAGAATTTGAATATGTTCCAGTGGACCCAGGTTTTAGAGTAAGTCTCATGCCGGTTTTGGGCTGAGAGTAACAGGTTTTCCATCTTGTTTATCTCTTCAATTCTTGAAAGCCAACGCAAGACAGAAGGGGCCTTAAGTCTCTCCAGCGCAGAGCAATGCACGATCTGGCAGAATTAAAAAGATGGCCTAGGACTGATTTGTTGTATGTTTTCTCAGGAATATTTGAGACATGTAGGAGAAAGAGAGCAGGGTCTTCAGGGAGGATGTAATCAGTAAATTTCTGGGAAATACAATGTACCTTCTTCCAGAAGTGCTCTATTTTCGGACAGGACCAGAAAGTATGAAGTAAAGTCTCCCTGTCTTCCTGACATTTCCAGCATCTGTCGGGGATCGAAGGGGAATATTTGTGAAGTATTGAGGGTGTATGGTACCATCCCATCAGAAGTTTAAAATTGGTTTCCTGGGCACGAGCACAGATGGATGATTTTAAAGCAAAGCGTATGATCTGCCCATGTTGTGCCGGGGAAAAAGTCCTGTCCAATGTCATTTCCCACTTCCGTATGAGGGGGGGTATAGTCAGCAGGGGGCGATCAGTAGCGCATACATTTGCGAGAGTGTATAAGGGAGGGGGTCCATCGCCTCACATAATTGTTCAAAGGGAGTCAGCAGTCGTTGAAATCTGTCCAGGGGCGGGAGGGAGTTCAAAAAGTGTATGCCACTCCAGAAGTGGTAGCGACCATTTGGTGAGGTCAAACAAGATATTTGGGGGGCACACCCTAAAAGATGCATTAAAGATGGTTCAGCCAAAAGACCATATAGCAGAACAAAATATTACAGACACATGCAAAAAAAGACATTTACCTCCAGCAAGGCTAATTTAAAACACCTAGACTTTTTCAAAAAGCATTATCAAAAAATATGGGGATTTGGTCACACCATATTGCTATATGGAGACCTCAAGTTCTCCCATATAGAAGAGTATTGCTCTCATGGTTCAGAGAAGCAGGATCTCCCAATCTATGGATAGTGTAGGACCCACTAATCATGGGGTACTTTGTCGCAGTAAGTGGGCTTAGCACCATATAGCAAATCCCCATATTTTTTGAAAAAGTCTAGGTGTTTTAAATTAGCCTTGCTGGAGGTAAATGTCTTTTTTGCATGTGTGTGTGCTGTAATAATTTGTTCATTTGGTGAGGTCAGCAGACAGTGAGGGCCAGGTCGTGGATTGTAAGAAATGCGAGGTCTGGCAACATTGCGAATCTAGAAGTGCTCAAAAAGATCTCTCTTGCAATCCTGGAGGAAATTGAGGATTCCCCATAATAGGGTAATGGGGGGAATGGGCGGGTGATAGTGAGGTAGTAGAGCATATACAGGAGCAAATACGCAATGTGGGTTCCAAGGTTGGGTGCCTTTTGAGAGCACGGGTAAGATCTGCAAAGCAACAGGCCGCACGGTGCAACGGGACCCATGCATTGTGATTGCTCGATCTTTGGCCACAGTTTGAGATCAGCATGTCTACACCAGCCTATTAATCTTCTCATATGGGCCGCCGGGTAATATTTCTGCATATCAGGTACCGCCATCCCATTGTGTTGTTTAGGCATAGTCAAGAGTCGTCGTTGTAGTCTAGGTCTTTTGTGGGCCCAAATAAAATTGACTATTAGTGCATTAATCTGTTTGAAGAATTCTGAGGGTATGTGGATTGGTAGTGTTTGTAAGAGATATGAAAATTTGGGCAGAATTGACATTTTAATTATGTTGCATCTTCCAAACCAAGAAAAAAAGCACTCATGCCATTTGGAGAGTAGAGTCCGTACTCTACTAAGTAGAGGTGGGAAGTTCATTGCATAGGTTTGATTTCATCTAGGTGGGATGAACGTGCCCAGATATTTAAGAGCCGTAGTAGTTCACCTAAAGTTGAAATTAGCTTTTAAGGCGTTAATTTGAGACGAGGACATAGATACACACATTGCCTCTGATTTGGACATGTTGAATTTTAAATTGGATAGGGAGCCATATTAGTCTAGTTCGCTTAGATTTGGTAGAGATATAACCGGGCTGGTAAGTGAAAAAAGGAGGTCATCCGCGCAGATACCTTGTAATGTGAGTCTCCAACTCGTATCCCAGTGATGTCCGGGTTTTGCCTGACCCTGCAGAGGAATGGCTCTAGTGAAAGCGCAAAGAGGAGGGGTGATAGGGGGCACCCTTGATGGGTACCATTTGAGATAGGGAAAGGTTCTGACAAAAGACCATTAGTCTTGATTTGCGCCATAGGGTTCGAGCATACACTCGAAATCCATCCAACCATCCTTTTCCCCAGCCCCACGTGGCGCAGGACCGTAAACATGAAGGACCAGTTAATCCGGTCGAACGCCTTTTCGGCATCCATACTCAGAAACACAGAGGGAGTGTTGGAAAGGTTGGCCAAATGAATAAGGTTCAGGGCTTTATTGGTATTGTCTTGGGCCTCACAAGTTGGTATAAAGCCAACCTAGTTGACATGGATTAATGTTATCAGATGTGGTTAGATTCGTGTGGCGAGGATTTTTGTGAATAGCTTAAGTACCACCTTTAATAAGATAGGGCGTTAGCTTCCACAGGCTGATGGATCTTTGTCCTCCTTGGGTATGACAAAGATATGTGCTTTCAAAGCGTCAGGGGGAATACCGTCTCATGTTCTATGGCGTTAAATGTTCGTACAATATGCATGTCGAGTTGGGGGAGAAATAGCTGGTAATACCTATGGGTGAATCCTCCGGACCCGGAGATTTGCCGGGTTTGGATGAGCCTATGGCCACGTGCAATTCCTCAAGGGTGATAGGGGGCCTCCAGATCCTCTCAGATCTGTTCCGACAACTGAGGGAGACCTGAGGAGGAAATATATCATGTTGTGGCTGTGGTCTAGTGGGTAGATTATACAAAGATTGATAAAACCTGCAAAACGTAGATGCGATCTGAGTGGGGAGGTGTACCTTTCTACCCTGAGTCCACAAGATGGGGTATGTAGGATTGAGCGTGCTGTTCTTGCAAGGCTCTGGCTAGTAGGCAACCACACTTATCCCCCGATTCATAATAATGTTTCCGGCATGACTGCAATGCTGCCTTGGCACTGTAGTGGAGAAGGGAAGTAACCCGTCTGCGCAGGTTTAGGAGTTCGGTCTTGACAGGTGTCATAGGATTCTGTTTGTGTTGGGTCTCTAGGGCATGTATGTCCATCAGTAATTTAGTCAGTTCAGCTTCTCTGGCCTGTTTGATTCTGGATCCATGTTTAATAAGGACCCCCCTTATTACCATTTTGTGCGCTTCCCAAATTATCCCTTCGTCATTGTCTGGGGTGAGATTAGATTGAAAATAGTACTGCAGCTCTTTGATAACATCCTCAACTACTAAGTTGTCATCAAGCAGGCTCTCATTGAATCGCAACTACTTGGTATTTGAGAAGGCATGTTCGGTCATGGTCAGTGTTAGTGTAACCGGGGCATGGTCAGACCATGTAATATTTCCTATGTCTACTGCTTTAACCTCCGATAGTATGCGGTAGGGGTGTGGAATTTAATCACTGCATCGCGATTCGGGTGTCCCCGACGTGCATCGATGCATGCAACCCGAAAAATCGATGTCGGGTGACGTCATCCCAACTTGCCCCCGCCCCTCCCAGAAGAGTGCTCCGAGCGGTTTTGTCAAAATAGCTTTTCTAAAAAAATGCAGAGTTATAATCCATTAAGTGGCCACCGTTGTATGTGTTTTTTAAAATATATGCAGCTTCATACCTCATTTCTTATTGTGTGTATAACTGTATATGCCGCTCATGTGACTGCTCGGTCCGGCCCACCTCTCTCCTCTCACGTCTCTCGTGACGTCAGCCTCGCCCGCCTCTCTTCTGATTTGATAACTACAGTCGGTGGGCGGGGCTGAGAACTCCCACTGACGTCAGGAGAGACAAGAGATGTGAGACTGAGAGGAGCAGTCACATGAGCGGGATATACAGTTATAACACTAAGAAATGAGGTATGAAGCTGCATATATTTTAAAACGCACATACAGTGGTGGGCACTTAATAGATTATAACTCTGCATTTATTACCACACAGGTATTTTAACAGCAGTATGTAGAGTACAAATGTGTTTGTACTCTACTTACACTGGCTCCTAAACGTGCTCTGTACTGACATTTCCCCGGCTCCCCCCCCCATGTTTGCACATTCCACTGTGTTAACTCCTAGTGTGCTGGAAGGTGCAAACGAGGGAGCCCAGAGAAATGTCAGCACAGAGACATGGAACTTCACAGGGCTGTTTGTCAGTTGTGGATTCTAATCCCTCCTGACCTCCCAGCAGCCGTGTGTGTGAATTCCTGTACCCTGTAGTGCACCAGATCAGTGCACTCTGTAAAGCGGAGTTCCACCCATTTTTTTTAGTTTATTAAAAGTCAGCAGCTACAAAAAGTTTTGAAGCTGCTGGGAGAATCAAGAAGATTGCTGACAGGGAGGGGCCGCCTAGAGCGAGAGAAGGAGTTACCTAGGACAGGAAGTCCCACTAAAAAGAGGACACCCCCCCCAAAAAAAATGACATGTCAAATGTGGCATGTCAGGGGGCGAAGAGTGCTTAAAGCGGAAGTTCCACTTTTGGGTGGAATTCTGCTTTAAAGGAGTGAGGTTATTTTTAATTCAAAGAAAGAGTTCCAGTAAATGTTTTGTTTATTAAAAGTCAGCAGCTACAAAAAAAAGTGTATCTTCTGACTTTTAATAAAAAGACACTCACCTGTCCCACAATCCAGCGACGTGGCCACCCAAACCCTCCATTCTCTCCCCTGCCTGTCCACGGCTCTGGCAATACTACTGTGGGCATCCAGCTGTGACATCTTTACAGCCGGGTGCACATGTCTCACTGCGTTGTCCTGCATAGCCGGGCAATCTTCTGGGACCTGTGATGTGTCCCAGAAGATTGCAGCTAAGCGGCCCAAGCAGAAGTGGGAGCTCGTCGGTAATCGTGATGCATCACGGAATCAAATAGTTGACCAGATAATCGTAATCAAATCGTGAGAATAGTGAAGATGCGCAGCCCTAGTATGTGGTGGGGGATGATGAACAAGTCTATTTGGGAGTACGCCTTATGTGGAGGGGAGTAAAAGGTGTAGTCCCTTTCATCGGGATGAAACAATCTCAATGCGTCGGTAAGTTGGTGGTTGTAGAGTCTGTATAACACGTTTGCGAAGGCCTGAGGTGACTGAGGAACCTGCCGTAGATGTGTCTACCTTAGGGTCTAGGGGTAGATTGAAATCGCCACCCAGGAGGAGTTTGCCCTCAGCGAATGTCATAAGCGTGTTGATAGTGGAGCAAAGGAATTGGTCTTGGTTACAATTAGGAGCATATACCGCAGCCAGAGTCACTTTAATACCACCAATCGTGCCCTTAAGGAACAGAAATCTGCCCTCTGCATCTGCTCTCATGTCTAGTAGGTTCCAAGGAACTCGCCTGGAAACCAAGATGGACACCCCTCTGGACTTGGATGTCCTATTGAAGTCATGATACGCAAAGGGATAAAAGCGGTTCTTTAGGATTGGTGCCTTACCCTCTTTAAAGTGGGTTTGGAGAGTGTTTCACCGCTCAGGTGGATCCAGACCCAGGTGTAAAGTTAATGTGAAGCCTTCAGAGTTGAAGAGTCCCAGGTGCTGGCTAAATGCTGAGTAGAGCAAGGTGTTGGATAGAAAGATCTGGATGCCGCACACTGGATAAAGTAGAAAACTTGTCCTTATTGTAGAGATAGGACCATCAAAAGTACAAGACAATCATGCAGGATGTACAGGATCAGCTGACGCGTTTCAAACTCGAAACTGAGTGCTTACTCATAGCTGGCAATTATTGGAATGACTAACATTTATATACCCTAAGATAGACATCATGTGATCACATAATTAGATGAAAAAATGGGTAACAGCTGGAAACCGATTTTGTGGAGTCTTGGCATCTGCTGACAAGTTAGTATGTTTTCCAATAAAAGAGACTCTAAAAAAGTGATATTTAAGTCACTAAAAATGACCTAAGTCAGTAGGAATGAAAAAAACGTAAAAATAAACGTAATTATATAACCGTATGTGTGTAAACAAAATATATATATATATATATATACACACATATACACACACACATATATATATACATATAAATATATTCTATTATATTGTTGTTTTTTTTTAATTTTTTTATTTTTACATTCACATCACATCCCCTTCACGTTTCATTACATATATATTGATAAACACATAAAAAACAACAATATAATAGAATATATATATATATATATTTTGTTTACACACATACGGTTATATAATTACGTTTATTTTTACGTTTTTTCATTCCTACTGACTTAGGTCATTTTTAGTGACTTAAATATCACTTTTTTAGAGTCTCTTTTATTGGAAAACATACTAACTTGTCAGCAGATGCCAAGACTCCACAAAATCTGTTTCCAGCTGTTACCCATTTTTTCATCTAATTATGTGATCACATGATGTCTTTCTTAGGGTATATAAATGTTAGTCATTCAAATAATTGCCAGCTATGCGTAAGCACTCAGTTGAGTGTGAAACGCGTCAGGTGATCCTGTACATCCTGCATGATTGTCTTGAACTTTTGATGGTCCTATCTCTACAATAAAGACAAGTTTTCTACTTTATCCAGTGTGCGGCATCCAGATCTTTCTATCCAACACCTTGCTCTACTCAGCATTTAGCCAGCACCTGGTACTCTTCAACTCTGAAGGCTTCACATTAACTTTACACCTGGGTCTGGATCCACCTGAGCGGTGAAACCCTCTCCCTGCGACAACTGCATCTACGGATATATGCTTATTTCTGCCCAGAGGCACCCCCAGGTATTCTATACACTCTACAAAGTTATTTTTGTCATTCCTTCAAGAGATTATTACTCCCGTATCCAACAATAACGGTAGAAGAGTTTTTTTCTCATTCACTACATGGATCACACTACTACTTCGACACCCATGGCAGAAACTATGTACAGCAGGACTCTTAAGGCACCATCTGACAATCCATTGAGACAATTGTCTCAGACACACACACCAGGAGTGTCAGACGATGATGGAGTGTTATTGATACGACATTTTAGGAAATTGGAACATATAATGGCCAGAGAAATCAGAGCCTTTTGGGACATCAATTTCCTAACAGACTATTTGTCATTGGCCCATATACCACGAGGTTTACGGATTAAAAAATTCCCCACTTCAGAGTTATTTAATGACGAGTTTAAAAAAGAATGGACCGATAATTTGGACACATGCTCATTTAAACTGATGAACATTCTTATCGCTTCAAAAACCAAAGAAGTGGAAGTATTACAATCCGACATGTCACTAATTCAAACAGAACTTGCCTCCTTGCAAAATCTGACAGCTTTTGCAGACCTGGACAGCCGTCTAAGCAACAAACTAGATAAAATGGAAAAATCAGTTTTTGCCAGTAAAAGAGGCAAGATGGCCCGGGACAAAAATGATTACGAAAGCAACAAAGTGTATACCTGAAAAAAACCACTGTTTGCCCATAATCGATCACGGAGAAACCGTGGCAAACAGGTCAGTTTCTCGGACCAGGAGAGCGATCTGGCTGATAACACCTTGGCACGCACGATGGCGGATTCCTCTCCTGACCGGTCTACAGGCTCCGTAGAAACTACCAGAAGTAATGGCCATTCTAACGCTGGAAACCCTCGCAGGTCGGGCCACACAAAGAAGAAGAAACCAGCTATTAAAAAAAAAAAAAAAAAAAACAAGAAGGGGCGGTAGGAGACACAAGAACTCCAAACAACACACACTACAGCCTACGAGGCAAAATGAAGAAATGAGTTTCAGCGTACTCAACATTTCAAAGAGACCGTTAAAGGAAGAGGAGATTAGTCTTCTATCAAAAGGCTTAAACTTTTGTCCAAACAGACATTTTGATTTATTTAATACTATTCTGGACGTTAACAGATTCTCCCGCACCTTAACACTCAAAAAACATTTCAGTTCTTTCCGGGAAGAAGAAATTGCTGTGGGCATAGACGAGACAGGCGAGTCTCCCCCTTCACCCATTTCCTTTAATGAAGTTTGTGCTTTGTATGATTTAATAGAACTAGCTGACGAATCGGATCCACCCCCTGTTGATCCCACTGATTCTAAAGATAAATTAACGATTGTTTCTAGATCTGATTTTTATCCAGTGGCATCCAGAGGCAAGGATCTTGATTTGTTTCAGAAGTTGGTGGAGGGGGATTTGACTCGTTTGGCTCAAAATTGCCACAAAAAACCCATTAAGGATAATTTGACACAAAATGAGAGACTAGCCCTGAAAACTTTAACAGCAGATACTAGTATTGCTATCAGGAATGCAGATAAGGGAGGAATAGTTGTTGTTTTAGACACTGAAACCTATACACAAGAAGCTTTACGTCAGCTATCTGATACACAAACCTATCAATTACTTCCATCCAATCCAACACTCCCCTTCAAAAATAAACTTTCTGCCCTCATAGATAGAGCGATACTAGTAGGCATTTTTTCACACAAAGATAAAGAAAAACTTATCCCTGAATATCCGGTCATGCCCATATTCCATCATTTACCTAAGGTCCACAAAGGACTTCACCCCTTAACAGGTCGACCTATTGTAGCAGGCATTGGTTCATTGAATGAACGCCTGGATGAATGGGTGGATTCCCAACTACAGCCCTTGGCAACCAGCCTGCCTGGTTATGAGAGATACCAAACAATTGCTCAATAAATTACAACATCTTCGATGGGAGAATCATTTTAGGTGGATCAGTTGCGATGTCACCAGTCTTTACTCTAGTATCCCACACCACTTAGGTCTCCAGGCGGTTGCTTGGGCTCTCAGAAAATCCGGCAGATTTTCACTTATCCTACAAGATTTTATTTTACAGGCGTTGGAGTATTTACTTACACACAATTTTTCCATGTTTGACGGGGGCTATTATCTCCAGAGATGCGGGGCCTCTATGGGCGCTAAATTTTCGCCCTCCCTCGCCAACATCTTCATGGGTTGGTGGGAGAGGTCCCGCATCTTTGGACATGTTAGCCCCCGCAGACTAGATACGTTTTTTTACTGTCGTTTTATTGATGACCTCCTGTTTATTACATCGGATGCAGACGCAGACTTGGAAGCTTGGCTTTCATACTTCAACAATAATAACCTTAATTTAAGGTTTACAGGTACCTTACAACCTTATAGCATCGACTTCCTTGATGTAAAACTTACAGGTGCAGGCAATACTATCCACACTACCCTATATAGAAAACCCACTGCAGGTAATACCCTCCTCAGAGCAGATTCAGCACATCCCAAACACACTATACGAGGTGTACCATATGGACAATTTCTGAGGCATAAACGCCTGTGCAGTACTCCTGAAAGTTACCACATGGAAGCTAATAACATGGCTCATCGGTTTAGAGATCGGGGATATGGCACAGCACTAGTTAACAGAGCACTCACTACAGCGAGTGCGATTCCCAGACATACACTTTTACAAGAAAAATCTGGTTCCAGTCCCCCCTCAATTATTACCCTGGTATTTTCTACACCATATAGCGTGGAATTCAATCAGATAAGAAAGATAGTTACTAAATACCTTCCTATCTTATACAATGACACTGCATACAAAAACATCCTCTCTAGAGGCATTAAAGTGGTCTCCCGCAGGGCACCTACTTTGGGGAGCTCTCTTTCGCCCAGTCTGGTGAGATATGAACAAACCAAATTCAACTGGTTGAGTTTCAAGGGCAACTATAAATGTGGTAAAAAGGGATGTAATTATTGTGGTCACATAAAGAAGGGCAAGCAAGTTCAATCTTGCACGAATGGCAAAGTGTTTAATATCACTTCATTTATAAACGGCAACACCCAGTTTATTATACATGTGATCAGTTGTGACATATGCCACATTCAGTATGTCGGGCGAACAACACGCCGCCTCAGGGATCGTTTATATGACCACCTACATGACATTGAAAAAGATAGATTAACCAATGTGGCAAAGCATTGGATATTTGTGCACCAGAAAGATGTTTCAAGCCTTTTTATTCAGGGCATAGAAAAGGTTGTAACACCTGCCAGAGGAGGTGACAGGTTCCAATTACTTTGTAAACGCGAAGTATATTCTCTTTAAACACGAGAATTCCTCTAGGTTTGAATTTTGAGTTGGATGTCTCCTATTATTACGAGTGATTGTCTCAATTCACCTCTCAAAATAGAGTTACATCCCTAAACCTATTAGGATCTCTCTACTTCCACATTACTTTAATCCTCTTCTTCCCTCTCTCCCCTTCCCCTCCCCCCTCCTCCCCCTTTCCTCCATTATACACTCCAGTCACATGGTGTCATTACATGGGTTTTCTCACTCCCACTGACCAAAAATGGGTCCATACACGGACATAGTTTTATTTTACATACTGATGTGAGCAATACATTTACAATTAATTGAATCTATATGTTTTGCATGGACCCCCCTTTTTGACATATTTACCATATTGAAATATTTATCATATTTAATTAGGAGTCTTCAATACATTGTGGACAGTGGAAATTGTACGAGTACCCTTTAATGATATAATGCTGTTCTGCGACATCCAATCTGTTTAAACACAATACATATCTCATCACTTTTTCGTGTTGATTTTTCTTTTATTTTTTGGATGCACGCACAACAGCTTTAATATAAAGAATTTTACCTTTTCACATTTTTGTGTTTTTGATTACTTTTATGATATTCATATTCATTTCATTGATATTCACCACTTTATTTTTAATCTCCGTTTTCATTTTTGTGTTTTTGGGACCATCGTTTAGCCATACGGAACATGAATCTATACATAAGAAAAAAAGATTCTCTTTACATGTTATGGTTCGCGTGTTATGTCCGTTAGACTTGTTTAGTGCTAGAACATAAAGCAACTTGTTTTATTATGATACTTAATATAATGACATATCCTTTACTATTTTTATAGATTGGATCTACTCCGACCTCTTGTGTACCTGTTTGTGTATCAAATCATTTTATTTGTTGGTATTATCATATTAACATCGCACTAGTGAGTTTATTATTACTTCTGTTTAATGTCAGCATTAAAATTGTTAGTTGTATAGTGGTTTTGGCATCTGCTGACGTCTATATTTGAAGAATGTACTTTTATACAGAGCACCACGGGTTAATCACTCACTGTCTCACACAATGCTTATCTGTGCCTGAATAGGTTTTACTTTCCTAGCATTGCTTTATCTCTCTTTTTTGATTAGTAGAGCTCTGCACACTCCCAGTGATGTTCTATTTTTAAACTATTTGCTGGCTTTTTGCACACATCATTATTACATCCACAGGTTAATTAGATCACACTGTGGTGCATTGGGCTGGCGAGATCTTTTTGTTCTTGATGTCACTGTTTATCTTTATCATTAAAAAACTTTATAAAACCTTAACATATACTTTAAATGTAGTCTTACAACCACCCTTTACACACAACTTTATGCTACATCATTAAAGATTTCTCTCTCTCACTCTGAACATTCCTGCATACCCATACACAAAACAATCTCGTTTCACAATCATCCAATGTGGTCGGCTAAAACTAGCATCATAGCACAGCATTTTTTGCTATCCAGCTAATCCCAATTCTATTTGTTCACATACCCTTTGAACATTCCGCTGCAACATATATTTTGAATACATATTGTTAGATTCAACTTTTAAATAAGTTGCTTATAGTTTATATTGCTTTGCCAAATTATTGCTTCTATAAGAAAGATGACACGGAGTCAGGTATGTCTGTATCAAAGTTCTGAGCATAATGGACTGCTGCTCTTTAATCTTTCCAAGGCCTTTTATACAAACAATAGCATTAGCACAACCCCCCCACACAGGGCAAGGGTAAACAACAACAGGAGTCACCTGGGTTACGAACACAAGCTTCAACACCATGGCAATATAGTTACAAGACAACAAAAGCAGCTTCAATTGAGTTCAACAGCCAAAAAGTTAAAAACAGATTTACATGTAGGCATCATATTAAGTGAGAACTCTAAATTAAATCCCTGACCTTATCAATTTCCCCCTTTGACATCATCCTCTCCTTCCCCCTGGGTCCTCATGAATAAGTTCTAGTCAGTTTTTCCCCAGAGTCCTTTCCCTGACTGCGGGTTGTCAGAGGGGTAGAACCCATCCCCCTAGGTATTACCAACATCTTAAAATTCAAGAAGAGGAGTTTTATAGGAGTAGGGTGATGTCAATACACATTTATCGGTATGCCCTGTCTATTCTCCTAATTTTGCTATTTATTTTCCTGTATACACATATATTCGTGATTGTAAGTGATATTAATATTAGAATAATAATTACCATTGGACTTAACAACCAGTGAAAGGTATTGGTTGCTGTAGAAGACATTCCACTAAATATATCCCACCAATGTGGTGCAGTATCCTGTTGTATCTGTGATGAAAGATGTACTAGTCTACCTTTGTCAATAATTGCGGATACAAGGTTATTCTGTAGGGTATGTTCTAGTGTTTCTATGTGTTGTCTTAACAACTCTGATTGTTCCAAAACCTGTTTTAGTGGGTCTAAAGAAATTATAAAGGGTGTAGTGTCAGTGAGATTATGTACCTCATAGACTGAAGAGAATATCTTATCGGCGTCTGGTTCAAAAAGATAGGTGTCGTTACCCCATTGTAATATTTTAATCTTTTTTATACATCCCGCAAACGGCGCCGATTTATTTAACGCTAACATGGTGCGGTTGTCATTAGTAATGATACAAATATGCTGGGGTCCTATTTCTATGAATCTATTGCCTACACTTATCGGTGTTCTTTGCATTTTGCATATGCTAGTTTGGTATTTTAACAAGCAAGGTTCATATACTGGGGAACTTCTGCCACATACCATTCCCTTATTAGTTCCTTCACATAGAGTTAAATCATGGGTTCTGTTTCCTTTATCTACATATTTCCCATATATTTCTGGATACCAAAACTCGTTTTTAATTACTAGTGGCATGACCACTATTTTACACATTTCCATTACATCTGCTACCCGGTATGCTTCGAACCTTCCTACACACCATTTCTCCTCACATCCTATCTTATCCCCTTTTACTTGGAACCATACACCATCGTCAGTTAGACCCTTAAAATATTTCATCCAGGTATGATAATTTCCCAACTGTAGTTCAGTCCTGGCCCTATTTATTTGTATATGATAGGATAAGAGGTTAAAAGAGCACTGTGTGAAATTTACAAACTGTTGATTTTGATTCCACAGATGGAGCTCTGCTCCTATCGTATGATTTATTAACCCTCCCAAAAATTGTAATAGGGGTATTTCTTGCAATTGGGTTTCAAAAGTGGTGGGTAACCATTTGCTTGTGATAGTCAAGCTGTCAGCTATGTGTCCCCCTGCATGCTTCCATCTGTTGTTCATTTCTTCTATCTCGACCGAGTTTAAAATTCCCATCCCTGTACCTGTCAGTCCCAATAGTGTGTCGTACCATTCTCGTTTATACCTACACTCTGGTATTGAGGGAAAAGTGATATTGAATTTTATTTTTGTTTTCTGTTGTGATGTTGATACATTTATGCAAGTGTTTGGTACGGGTGTTAATATGGAAGATTCAATTGTTGGCATTACTTCTTCCTCCATTTGTATGTGAAACCCATAGGCCTCTGCACTCCAATACCACCCATCATTTCTCTCTTCCCTCCACCAAGAGGCACAGAGGAAAGTACTGGATTGATTAACGGTAATATCTGTCAGATTGAACATCCCTTCGGTTATATTCCCTCCTTCTGCCATGACTGTTAATATTTGGTACATTTGTCCCACTACCCGTTCCCGGGCTTGTTTCCATGTCTGTGAAAGGGATATTTTATGACACCTATGGTTCTTACTATTGTTAAAGGGGAAACCCATATTATCATTCCACTGGAAAGTTACGGTTACTTCTGAGAGGGGGTCTGCCTGTATCCATGCTATACCTACATCTACATGAAATGGTCGCCTATGTCCTTCAACAGTATAATTACCCACAGTGTAATCCTTATTTATCTCATATCCTGATACATTTGCTACTTTAGGATCATCTATACTCCATTCAAAAGTCATTGTTTCTTCTACCTCAAGTACATTAATACCAGGAGTCCATGCATATATTTGTAAAACAACAATCTTCAACAAAAAATATGTAAGTAGAGATTTCATCATGTTGTTTTCTCGGGTTGTTTCTTGCAATGTGATGCGTGTATCCAGGTAGGTTTTCCTTCCAGCTTTACTGAGGTGGCTGTGGTCAAGAGTACTTGGTAAGGACCTTCAAACCTGGGTTCCAATGTCTTTCTGGTGTGTTTCTTTACATATACATAATCCCCTGGTAGCAGCGTATGTGTACCTGTTATTGAATTAGGGTCTGGAAGAGAAGAATACACACTTTTGTGGATCTTAGTTAGACGTTGTTGTAATTGTATCACATACGCAGTCAAACTATCACATTGCAATTGCATACTCTGTGGAAAGTATAAACCCAATCTAGGTGCATTCCCAAAAAGTATCTCATATGGGGATAATCCTGTCTTTCCTGTTGGAGTGTACCTTATAGAGAACAAAGCCAAAGGCAGGCATTCTGGCCAAGGCTTGTTTAACTCTTGCATGGCTTTTTGTATTTTTAACTTTATTGTCCCATTTACTCTCTCCACTGATCCTGAACTCTGTGGGTGGTAAGGGGTGTGAAAACTTTGTTGAACCCCTAACATGGTCATCACATTCTGCATGATTTCTCCTGTAAAGTGTGTCCCCCTATCTGATTCTATGGTTTCAGGAAGACCAAACCTAGGTATTAACTCAGTGATCAGTTTCTTAGCTGTGGCTTTAGCTGTAGCCGATTTTACTGGATAACTTTCGGGCCAACCTGAGAATAAATCGATACACACGAGGACAAATTCAAAAGGGCCGCTCTTAGGCATTTGTATGTAATCAATCTGCAGTCTCTGGAAGGGGTATTGGGCCCGGACCTGGTGTTTTCGTGGGGTTTTCACTTTCTGTCCTGGATTATTCAGGAGACAGATTTGGCAGGCTGCACAATAGTTTCTTGCAGTACTACTGAATCCAGGGGCGAGCCATCCTTGGTTCACAATCCTATACATGGAATTGGGACTGACGTGTGTGGGTAGGTGAACTGCCGCTGCCATTGCTGGGTACAGAGAGGCAGGCAGGCATATTTTGCCCCCTTCCCTCCATACATTGTCAAGGTCTGGTGCTGCTCCCATTCTGACCCACTTATCTTTCTCGCTCTCCCCTGCTTGCTCCTGTAATTTACTCAGCTGCTGCCATGTTGGTTCTGGGATACTCACCTCTACCGCTGCTAAGGTCTCAGGGCTTCCTTCCCCTAGAGCTGCCCGTTTTGCAGTCAAATCTGCAAATGCATTTCCTTTTGCCTCAATTGTTTTTGCGCTCGTGTGTGCCGCTATCTTCATGATGGCCACTCGTTTAACCTTTTGAAGATTGTTCAGGACTCTCTTAATCCCTTCTCCATGTTTTACAGGTGTACCTGCTGCTGTCAGATAACCTCTAGCCTTCCATATATGGCCATAATCATGCGCTACACCATAAGCGTAGGCAGAGTCAGTGTAAATATTCCCTTCTCGTTCTTTTAAGTATTCTAGGGCTTGTTCTAAAGCTTTTAATTCTGCTTCCTGTGCTGACATGTGGGCCGGTAAGGCCTGTGCTTCAATTACCTGCGTATCAGTCACTACAGCATACCCTGTGTGATATTTACCCTTGTCATCAGCAAACCTACTGCCATCTATGTACAAAGTGTGCTCAGCATTTAAAATTGGTGTATCTGTAACGTGTGGGAATCCCATTGTCTCCTGTTCCATGAGCTGAAAACAATCGTGTTCATCTACTTGTTTAAACAAAAGAGTGTCAGGTACCTCATTTCCTTTCTCACTAGTACTATTAGCACTATCATTCCCCCTTGCCAAATCTGGTGACTGAAGAGGCAAAAAGGTAGCCAAATTTAAGGTTGTACAGCGCTGAAAAGTAACATTTGGAGGTAAGAGTAAAGTACACTATAACCTTAATTGCCTAGCCATTGAAATGTGTTTGGGCTGTACCTGAGACAAGATTGCATGTATGTCATGTGTGGTATGCACTACAACTGGATTGTCTAGAACAATCTCTGATGACTTATCTATGATAATTGATACTGCAGCTACCGCCCGTACACAGGACGGTGAACCTCTAGATACTGGATCTAATGCTGCTGAAAAGTAAGCGACTGGTCTTTGTTTTACATGTGCCTGTGTCAGAACACCTGTGGCATGTCCAGTGATCTCAGCAATGTACAGGTTAAATATCTTGGTGTAATCTGGTATACCAATAGCCGGGGCAGAAATCAACAACTTTTTCAAAGTGATAAACGACTCATAAGCTATTTCTGTAAGCATATACGGTACAATTTTCAAACAATCGTATAATGGCTGCATCAAAGCGCTAGCATGTGGTATCCACTGTCTACAATATGACACGATACCTAAAAACATACGCAATTGTTTGAAATTCCGTGGGGGTAACATTCCCTTTATCACTTGAACCCTCTCCTCAGTGAGATGTCTCGTACCCTGTGATATACAATGTCCCAAAAAGATAACTTTTTCCTGACACACTTGTAACTTTTTCTTATTAACCTTGCAACCTTTTTCTGCCAAAAATCGCAACAAATTAAGGGTGGTGGCCAAACAAGTTTCCTTGTCAGGGCAGCATAACAATAAATCATCCACATATTGTAACAATACACAGGAATCTGGTGGTACCCATTCTCCCAACACCATTTGCAATGCTTGCGAATACAAGGTAGGTGAATGCGCCATACCCTGAGGTAGGCGTGTCCAGGTTAGTTGCCGATTTTTGATTGAAAATGCGAACCAAAGTTGGCATTCTTCAGCAAGCGGGACGGAAAAGAAAGCATTCGCTAAATCTATAACCGTAAAGTACATACTGGTTGATGGTATTTGTGACAGTAATGTATGTGGATTGGGTACTAAAGGTGTCATCGGGGCTAGTATTTTGTTGACAGCTCTAAGGTCTTGGACCATTCTATACTTAACCGGACTACCGGCTACTGATTTCTTTTTAACCGGGTACAAGGGAGTGTTTGCCGGTGATTTTACCTCTTTTAGAACTCCACTTTTTAAGAAGGATTGGACCTGCATTTCTATGGCCGTCTCTTGAGGTGCACTAAGTGGATACTGCTTTTGTTGGGGAAGCACTGCTCCTGGAATCAGCTGTAGGGTAACCGGAGGTATGGGCAAAAGTCCAACATCAGCTGGATGTTTCTCCCATAGTTCTCCTGGAAGGGACGACAAAATCTGATCTAAGTCTGAAGGAGGTGGGCCGGACAATTCCGATTCCTCCTCTAGGTATTGTATCAGGTTACACATCTCCATGTGTTCTTGATTATCCCCTATAGCTAAGGTGACAGTGCCATCTGGGTGATAGGTAATGTTAGCTCCTATTTTCTGCAAAATGTCAGCTCCTAACAAATTAGTGGGGGCTCCTCTGGATACCAGAAAGCGTGAAAGGAACATGTGGTTTCCTACTTTAACTTTCAGAGGTTTTGTAAGCGGGGCGTCGGCTAAAATGCCATCATATCCAGTTATTAGTAAAGTGTCAGGTGATTTTTGGCCAGGGAGTAGTTCAGAGTCAGAAAGTAACGAGCGTGAAGCTCCTGTATCGACTAAACAAGAGATTTTCTTATTACCAACTGTTATATTTGTCTTAAGCATTGTTGTTTTGGATTTTTCTAAAACCGGGGTGAGTCATGCTCGTGGACCATCTCCCTGCTGCCTGATATGACTATTTTTGTTGTCCCTGGGCTGGTTCCTTCTCTGATTAACTGGAGAATCAACACCTTCCTCTCCTTCATCCCTTATTCTTTTCTTACAGTTGCGTCTGATGTGACCAATCTTGTTACAGTAGTGACAGGTAAGGGGTTTGCGAAAGGAACCTCTACCTTGCTCTTGGGGACCCCCGAGTGCGTTGATAGCATGAGATTTCCTCCCTTTGGTTTCTGCTAAGTCCGCCTCTATGCCTTGCGCTTTTTGTAACAACGTCCCTCTATCTCTAGTTGCCCTCCACTCTGGTGTGCAGGCTTTCAGTCTCTCACTTATCTGTGGAATTAATCCCTCCATAAATTGTCTATTGAAGGCTCAGATTGTGACTGGCAGGGCCAAGTCCAATCCCTCATCTGCCATCATACTTTCCATAGATAAGTAAAATTCCGATACAGTCTGTCCTGGCATTTGCTTCATGGGTGATATTGACCCCCCCTCCTGTTGTTTTGCCTGACAAAAAGCTTCTAATCTAGCAATAAAAGGGGCCCTTGAGTCTATATGTCTGACTCTAAATTGCCATCCCCATCAACTTGTCCTGCAGGTCTGTGTGGACCTATTTCTGTCATAAACTGGTTAAACAGGGTAAGAGTCATTTTGTGTCTGCATAGATCCTCCCCATCCTGCCAGGTCGCTTCATGTGTATTCATTAACTGTGTCACAAATCTACAAAAAGCAGCTGGCTTTACTATAATGCATGTATCAGTGCGTACGGGAGCTACAGTTTCTGAATGAAATTCTTATACTCCACAAACCTGAAAAAAAAACAAACATTCTCTACCCTTAAGTACAGGACATATCTTGTGTGGTTTGCGTTCTACGTCAGTGTATGGGGGTGGGATGGCTGAGCTGGGAGCCTCGACATTTTTTGTTCTTCTATCTTTCATATCCCAACCATCACAATCTGGATTATATTTCCACCCCTCTTCTTTCGCTCTATTTGAGACCTTAATTAAGCACTGAACCTGACGCATCCATTGCTTCTCTAACACCTCTCCTTGTCTGTCCCTTTTTATTTCACTCCATACATCCGGGTCTAAGCCCGCTGCTCCTTTCACCTTAAATTTACGAAGGACATCCTTTAAGTCCTGTGCTTCGGTTTTCCCATAAATGTTCTTAATTATCTGTGGCACCGTATAGTGCGCCACAATTCCCTGACGGGGTTTTGTGTTCCTCTGGCCCATTCTAACAGTCCTGCCTAGGTAGCGTGTGGGACACTTAGTGTACAATATAATGCGGCTACAACATATACAAGAATGAATAATTACTTTATATGCTAGCCCAATAGCAAACCAGCTAAGTTACACTAGTTCCTCGTTGCCTTCCTCCTAGGGTGCTAGAATTCTAGAAACCTCTCCGGAATGAGATTTCTGAAACCGAATTACTTTATATGCTAGCCCAAAAATAAATAATTACTTTATATGCTAGCCCAATAACAAACCAGAATGCGGCTACAACATATACAAAAATGCGGCTACAACATATACAAGCATTCCTTTAAGTGGCCAGGTATCCGACTAGATCTCGGGACTTTGTTGAGACCTTATTCCCCCCTCGTATCTGGGAATCCCTCTCATACACTCTTATCCCTGCTTTATGGAGCAGACAGGGCTTATACTCTCAACCCGTCTATGGTTTATGAGTTAGATGTGAGGTTAAGCATAAGCGTCAGACCCCCAAGCTCACAAGCCCTCAGGTTCCCAATCGTGTGAGGTAAGGCGCATTCTGTTGCTTAGTTCGGCAATCCCCTTCTAACTCATACCATCCTTGACAAGGCTCATTCACTTTCTCAACAAGACAGACAAGACAAACATAGATAACAAAAACAAACAAATAATTCCAGCAATATAAACGAAAATATGCAGTAATTCTAGACTCACCACTACAGAGGCTGGTGTTTTAAAACCAGGAGAACCGTAACTGACAGAACGGATAGGCACAAATCAGGGGAGCACAGAATATAAGAAAAATAAAGCTTTTTCTTACCTGCGCAGGTTTTTTGATCTGTGGTTCCCGGAATGCCTGCCTTTTGTTCCGTCAGCGTAGCTCATCCACCTCTTGTAGTATCATCGGTGAGTTCCTCGTCCGGGCGCCAAAATGTTAGATTCAACTTTTAAATAAGTTGCTTATAGTTTATATTGCTTTGCCAAATTATTGCTTCTATAAGAAAGATGACACGGAGTCAGGTATGTCTGTATCAAAGTTCTGAGCATAATGGACTGCTGCTCTTTAATCTTTCCAAGGCCTTTTATACAAACAATAGCATTAGCACAACCCCCCCACACAGGGCAAGGGTAAACAACAACAGGAGTCACCTGGGTTACGAACACAAGCTTCAACACCATGGCAATATAGTTACAAGACAACAAAAGCAGCTTCAATTGAGTTCAACAGCCAAAAAGTTAAAAACAGATTTACATGTAGGCATCATATTAAGTGAGAACTCTAAATTAAATCCCTGACCTTATCAATATACATGCAGTTTTTTTAAACACATTTGTGATACATTATATCGTTGTTTATGTTACAGCAATCAACAACATTTACACCACTTTTGTCTATAAATCTTATTTAACTTTTGTCTCCACTTCACATCCCTTGCTCTTTATCATACTCATATTGCCACAACACTCACTTTATTTTTTATGTATAGCACATACATATTTATATGTTGTGTGTGTGTATATATATATATATATATATATATATATATATATATATATATATATCATTATGTCTACACTTAATCTACACTTATATTTTTATTTATTTATTTTCTATCATTTTGATTCACATTTTATTTTTACATTCACATCACATCCCCTCCACGTTTCATTACATATATATTGATAAACACATAAAAAACAACAATATAATAGAATAGATAGATAGATAGATAGATAGATAGATAGATAGATAGATAGATAGATAGATAGATAGATAGATAGATAGATAGATAGATAGATAGATAGATATTGTTTACACACATACGGTTATATAATTACGTTTATTTTTACGTTTTTTCATTCCTACTGACTTAGGTCATTTTTAGTGACTTTAAATATCACTTTTTTAGAGTCTCTTTTATTGGAAAACATACTAAATGCCAAGACTCCACAAAATCGGTTTCCAGCTGTTACCCATTTTTTCATCTAATTATGTGATCACATGATGTCTTTCTTAGGGTATATAAATGTTAGTCATTCCAATAATTGCCAGCTATGAGTAAGCACTCAGTTTCGAGTGTGAAACGCCTCAGCTGATCCTGTACATCCTGCATGATTGTCTTGTACTTTTGATGGTTCTATCTCTACAATAAAGACAAGTTTTCTACTTTATCCAGTATGCGGCATCCAGATCTTTTTATCCAACACCTTGCTTTAAAGTGGGTTTCCTGGACATATGCCACATCAGAATGTGAGCGTTTCAGGTCTTGGAGGAGCATCCGTTTTTCAGGTAACTTGAGTCCTTTAGGGTTTAGGGAGGTGACCCTTAGTACCTCCATCCAATTTGCCAGCTGACTAGGGGAAAAAAAAGGGGGGGGAGGGGTGGATGGAAAGAGGAGAAAGAGGAATAGGTGAGTTAGAGGAAATAAGGGAAGAAAGCAGAGGGGTTCTGGAACCCTGGTCCCCTGGAGCGGGGGGTTTAATGACAACCCACATCTCCCTTTTACAGCTAAAGAAAAAATAATGTATGAATTATATGTATTATAGGTGCCCCAGTTACCTGGCTTTACTGTTTGCCCCCGGCTGACCAGTTCCTTTGTGGGGTTTCCATGTGACCGATTTACTTGGTCGAAGCATATTCTACACCTCATCTAATGTTTTGCATTCTACCCTGAAATATGTTTCGTGTTTATATTATATTTTATACACATTTATTGATGTATTTTATGTATACTTAACAGAACTTTCCTTAGCTCCTGAAGAAGCGTTTTCCAGACGTGCAACATGTCGAGCTATTAAGAAAATACCTACCCTTACCTGCAATCTGACCCACGACTCGTCATCTTACATTCACAAACCGTAACATCGGCTTGGGAATTTGTTCCCCATTTATTCCTGAATGTTTTATTACAGTCATAAATTATAACAAGTGGTGTCTTAGTTGCACGCAGGGCAGGAAATTTTGAATATACATAACCTTTCTTTGTGAAATGTACTACTCACAGTATTTGTTTCTATTCTTGTAGATTATAATTTAATAAAATCATTTTTACTTTTTATAGTTAAAATACCCGTGTGCCTTGAAAGTCCATTTTTCTAGTCGTTATAGTTCTATCAATTTAATATTGGGACGTTGGCATACTGCTATAGATGTACCTACAGTGTCAGCCTGTTCTTAGGTACACGCTTATCTGGGAAGCTCTCAAAAAAAGTTTGTAAAATAGGCTTGGTCCTGAAGTGGTTAATGATTTATTAAAGGTCGCCAAAAGGTCACCTAGCCCCCCTACAACAGCCAAAAGACACAAAACTGGGCTGGTGGGTTAGTGCCATGTTTGTGCCGATTTGTGCCGTTTTACTCTCCATTCTATCTCCTTTTGTTTTTCAATTATTGATATAATAAAGGTCCCCATAGCTCACCCAGCCCCCCTACAAGAGACAAAAGACATGAAACCAGGGCAATCTTAATAGCATCATGGGCCCCTGGGCAAAGTAATGCTCTGGGGCCCCTACAATAGAGACAGTGCAGGTAAACAGACATCAAGTAGGTAGGAGGCAGACAAGCGGGGCCTCCCCTTTTGGGTGGAGCTTCGCATTACCTACAGCAAAGTTACAGTGGGAAAATACTACATACATAAAGTAACAAAGCTGTCCTGTGCATATAATATATCTGCTAGATTGATGCCTCCTCAGCACTATGGCCCCTCTACACCCTAGATATCCCCCCCAGCAGTCTAACCCCTTTACATCTCAGATATCCCACTGGAACTCTGACCTCTCTACACCCCAGATATCCCCCCAGTACTCTGACCCCTCTACACCCTAGATATCCCCCCAGCACTGTTACCATATACCATAAGATACCCCTTGTATTGTGACCCCAATACATCCCTGATACCCCCTACACTGTGGCCTCTCTACATCCCTGATACCTCTAGCACTATAGCCACCCAAGCTCCCCCAAGCATTGCTACCCCCTATACACCCCAGATCCCCCTCAGCATTGTTTTTCCCTATACACCCTTGATATCTCCCAGCACCAATATTCCATCCAAGTAGTACCGCCTTTTCCAGTGGAGATACAGTGCATGAAAATTTTTGGCTATGTGCCCACCTCCAGCACTGGACTCACCTATACCAATCAAGCAGGCAGAAGGAGGGGCGGAGGAGAGAGCATACCTCCGGGCATTCCAAGCAATTCAGTGCAAACAGTGCTGGACAGCTGGGCTCACCATGACACCATCCACAATGCTACTTCCGCAGGTGGGCTCTCAGTGCTGCCGACCCAGCAGCTCCCACTCCAGCTCCTACTCCGCAGCCTTAGAGTCCTGAGCATCCAAGCTGCATGGGGCGGGGTCAGAGCATCACTGGCGCTCCAGCCCTACCCCTCCCTGCTGGCTGTGAAATAATAGGTATCGTTCTGCACAGCACACCGCTGCCAGCCTGCCTCCCCTGTGTATCCATCACTCTGTGCCATCATGGGGCCCCCAATTTTGGGGCAGCATGGGCTCAAGGACCAGCTGCTTTGGGGAAAGTGCAGGGGCCCCCATGAAGCTGGGGCCCCTGGGCAGTGCCCAGGTGTGCCCACTCATTAAGACAGCCCTGCATGAAATCAGGCTGGTTGGTGCTGTTTTAATCTCAGTTCTACCGCTTTTTGTTTTTCAGTTATTTACGATTTATTAAAAGGTCACTTAGCTCTCCCTACATATGAAACTGTGCTGGTTCGTTAGTGCTGCATTTGTGCTTATAAAATTATTATTTGTGCTGCTTTGATTTTTTAATTGTAACAGTTTGTTTTTATTTGATCAAACCCCACCAACTTTGCATCTCATGTTATTAGATACTATAGCAGATACAGCAGGTGTGCGGTTCCATTGTTTTTGACGTGGAAGTGCAGCAGAGACAGCATGGTGTGTGAGTATGGGAGCTGTGGACTGGACCCCCCCCACTGAGACCGAGAGCAGCGGCGGCAGGCCATTGAGGTGGAGCAGTGATGACTGGGGACAGTGTCACCCCTCAGATGCTCACAGAGGAGGCGGGCGTGAAACCAGCAGGACCGGGAAGTGACAGATTGACTGGGAGAGGATGCAGGTAAGTGTAACCGCGGAATGGAGGGGGAGTGTGACAGGCAAGCTAAGGGAGCAGTGGGAGCAGTGAGACAGGCTGACCGGAGGAGACTGAAAGTGCTGAATAGCCCCGAAGGTGTCAGTTTACAGGGGTGGCTGAGCAGAAGCAGAGAGGGCACAACTAATAGTAAATACTGTGTGTACTGGGGAAGCTGGCTGAGGAAGGAGGTGCAGTGTGAGTAACCGAGTACTGTTGGGTAACTGGATAACTCAGGCAGTTCTTCCCTGCAGAACATCCTCACATCAAGCACTTTTCCACTTTGAATCATGGTGTTCTTTAGCACCATTAATCATCTCCAGTCAAATTCCATACACTTATGTTCCTGAGCACTTGTTTGGCCACATTATTATTATACAGGATTTATATAGCGTCAACAGTTCACGCAGCGCTTTACAATATGCAAGGGAGACAATACAGTTACAATAAAATACAAGAGGATTAAGAGGGCCCTGCTCAGAAGAGCTTACAATCTAATAGGGTGGGGCAGGTGGTACAAAAGGTTGTAACTGTGGGGAATCAGCTGATGGAAGTGGTAAAAGACTAGAGACGTGATAGGCTTTCCTGAAGAGACGAGTTTTCAGGGATCGCCTGAAGATAGCATAAGTAGGGGATAGCCGGAGAGGTGAAGGTAGCAAGTTCCAGGGGATGGGAGAGACTCTGGACAAATCCTGGAGACTAGCATGAGAGGAGGAGACGAGAGCACTTGAGAGTAGGAGGTCTTGAGAAGAGCGGAGGACGATTTGGGTTATATTTGGAGACAAGATTGGCGATGTAGCTAGGGGCAGAGTTGTGAATGGCTTTGTATGTTGTGGTTAGCATTTTGAATTTAATTCGCTGGGTGATTGGGAGCCACTGTAGGGATTGGAGAGGGTTGGCAGACACTGAGCGGTTGGTAAGGTGTACAAGTCTGGCAGCAGCATTCATGTTAGACTGAAGAGGGGATAGCCTATGGAGAGGGGCGAATTTTAGAGATGTTAAGGAGGCGAATTCTACAAACTTTTGACGATTGGATTTGAGGCACGTCTTGTACTCTTCAGTCTGTGTACACTGGTGTCACTATTTAGTTGGTTTCGTGCATGGGTCTCTTCCATATAAATCCATTACCATCTTCACTACTAAGATTACTCTATAATCTGTACTATTCACAGTATGGAGCCCACACTGACCACCTTTCAGACATTCGTTCCTCCGGGGGATCACTTATGTGCTCCCTGTTTATTTTTGGATCCCTGATCCACAGCTCCCAGAAAAGGCATTACTTAACAGCCTCTGCCTCTGGTTTCCACACACCTTATATACAGCAGTCATGTGAGTAATCAAAGAATGGTCATTCCTTTTATTAATTCCCCCCTCCCCATGTTTGGGGTTTATAACCAGAATACACTTATCCATATCTCCTTGTAGATCTATCATGCATCTGCCCCTGAAAGTTAGAAAAGATCCATGAAACGCATCAGGATAATTTTGATGCATTATATCCAACTATATGGTTCTATACGGTTATTTATCTACTATTCAACATCCTGTTTCTCCCATGTTCTTGTGACAGGGGGACCTGTTGCTCATATGCTGTACATATTCACATTGCTTTATGTTAATGTGCTTTTAGACTATTTTTACTTGTTCATGTATTATGATCAGTATTATGTCAATGTTATGGTTTAACTTACTTATTCATATGTACCTGTTTATCAGGGTATGATATCTGTTTTACAACACGTTTTTCTACATTGACTCCTTTGATTAGGTCATATCACAACCTAATTTAAAGTCCCAAACTCCCCCCTTTTATTTACAGACAGGGATGGAGAATGCATGATTTCATGCACCTCATCTAAAGTCCCAAAATTTCCCCTTTGTTGTGTATTGTTTAAATACCTGCATATTGTTGAGTACCTGCATATTAGAGTCAAGAAGCTAGTTATCAGTTAACTGGACATAATTCCCAAGCCCCATTAAATTAGTGGGTATGATGCCTGGCGGGTGTGGAGATGCAACTCGGTGCACATCTTGTGGCAAGTATGCATTCTTCGATCATGCGATTGAGGGGGAATACTGCTGCGCAAAATGTAAGCACGTTGCTTCCCTGGAGGCCCAGGTCCTGAATCTAGGGACGCAACAGGCAACATTGAGAAGAATCTCCATACCAACCCTACGTTCACACCTATGCGTTTTTTAGTGTGTTTTGCAGTAACGCACTACAGTCCATTTTTTTTATAATCACTTTTTCTTTATTAAGACAAATTCCAACATAGAAATACATATTGAACAATATATCTATATAAATCTTTTCATTAACATAAACCACACTAACCCCCCACCCCGAGGATCCTTGACCATGTCCTCTTCAAAAGAGAGAAAGAAACAAAGAGAAAAAAAAAGGAAAAAGCCTACCCATAACCAAAACTCAATTTGTGCAAAACATTATTCAAAGTAGAATTAAGAAGTTGGCTTTACAACGCCCTATTACTTGTGTCAAACAATTAACAATACAAAAAAAGTAAAAAAAAAAAAATATAAATAATAATTTAAAAAAGTGTATAATTTTGAATTACTATTTTTGTGTCCTATTACGTTTAGTGTTTTAATTTAATATAATCTCACTCTACTATTTCATTTTTATACCTCTCCACCTTTCATTTCAATCTACCCTTTATGTGATTCCATTAGGTGTTGCCCATCCCTAATTTATTATAACTTATCCTCTTTCTTTAATGACAACAATCATCTCTCCACTGTGCCTCCCAGAGGAGGAAAAAAAGAAATACAAAAACCACCACAAAAAAAAACCCCACCTCCTTCCAATTTCCCCCTACCAGATGCATCTCACAGACTATCCGATTCATAAAGCAGCATTGCCCCCAAAATGGTTTAATCCACGCCTATTTCTGAGGAGTAATACAGCCATCTTGCCCATGTATCTTTAAATGCATTCTGTTGGTCTTTAACCATATGTATCCATCACTCTGCTTCCACAATTTTTTCTACCTCCCTTTTCCAATCCATTATAGTGGGACATCCAAACATCCAGATCCAGAATCTAGGAATCAATATTTTGGCTGCATTCTCTTATAAAACCTAGCAGATCTTATAAAACCATGGCATCCCATGAAAAAGAAAATGTAATGGAGAAAATTCTATAGGTCTAAGTGTAATTTTCTTAAATCAAGGGGCTATCTCCTCCCAGAAAACTTTAAGCTTTGGGCAATGCCACCATAAATGCAGAAATGAACCCCTTTTGGTTACATCCCCTCCAGCAGCTAACATCCGCCGATGGATATATCTGAGCAAATCGAACCAGTGTACGATACCATTTTGTCAGGAACTTATAAGACATCTCCTGTATATGGGAAGTTATTTAAGTGTGGTGTGTCGCTCCCATCAGCCTTTTAATCTGCTCTGATGTAAAATTATAGCCCAGTTCTCTTTCCCATTCTCAAATGAAATAGGTAGTTATATTTTGGGCGCTCAGAACAAGCCTATACATTCGAGACAACATATGACCCGGCTCTGATAAGTTAACACACCATTCCTCAAAACTAGTAAGCGGGTTCGCTGGCCTAATCTGGTGCTTCCACTTATTGAACAAGTCTGTCAGTTGACAGTATTTCCATACAGCCATTGTTACTTCTCCCAGTATTCGAACCAAATCCACCAATAGAAACAATTTACCCCGTGGGGCCACACAGGCGCAATTACCCTTCCCGTCCATTCCCCAGCGATCTAAACTCCCTTTCTCTTGCCCCGGGGAAAACCAGAGAAATCCTTCCAATGGTGTTAAAGGGGATATTGAGGGGGCAAACTTTCCTGTACTGTTCATTCTATCCCCAATGGATAGTGTTGTCTTCGTCAGTGGTGATGCATATCCTGACAACCCCCTATAAGAAACCAGAATCCAGGGGGCTCCGACCAAGTTCCTACCTGCAAATGTTTTCTCCAAGGGCACCCAAATTTTACTAGCAGAGTCATGGCACCAGTTCATTATATGAACCAGGGTCATGGCTCTGTAATAAAACTATATCTGGGAGTCCCACCCCACCCTCCGGTTTTGGCCGCCTCAAAATCTTGTGTGCCAACCTGGGATGTTCATCTCCCCACACAAAGGTCATAAAAATCGTATTTGTTTAAAGAATGTCTGTGGGAGTGTATGGGTATTGTATGTAAAATGTAAATAAGCCTGGGAATTACACTCATTTTAAGTGTTTACCCTGCCAAACCATGTCAGAGTATGACTTCTCCACTTTTGCAAGTTTTTTATTCCGGATACCATCAAGGGTCCATAGTTTAGATCATATAGGCACTTTATTCTATTTAGGGATCTATATCTCTTCAGATATATAGAATCAAGGCACCAAACAAAAGAAAAAGAATGTTGCAAAGTCGTCATCATCCTCAAAAGGCACATGGCTCGGCATCAACACTGATTTCTCAATATTTATTTTAAAATTAGATATAAGGTAAACCTGTCTATTTCCTTATCAGTTCCATCAACGACTCTTGAGGAGCGGAGAGGTACAGTTGATCAGGAACAGTAGATCATCTGCGTAAGCTGAGATCTTATGTTTCGTTGATGCAATACAAAGCCCCTTGCTTTTTCTATTTCCCCTAATCGTGCGCAGAAAGGGCTCCAGCACCATAGCAAACAATGGGGACAGTGGACATCCCTGCCTAATCCCATTCCGTATCTCAAAATAATCTGATAGTCTACCATTAACTTTAACCCTTGATCTAGGATCTGCATACAGTGCCGTCACCCATCCCATAATCCGCTCTCTCAGACCCATCTCCCTCAAAACTCTGACCATAAACTCCCACCCCACCCTATCGACTCCAAGATGGTGAGAAATAAGATTCTCTGGTCTGATGAGACCAAGATAGAACTTTTTGGCCTTAATTCTAAGCGGTATGTGTGGAGAAAACCAGGCATTGCTCATCACCTGTCCAATACAGTCCCAACAGTGAAGCATGGTGGTGGCAGCATCATGCTGCGGGGGTGTTTTTCAGCTGCAGGGACAGGATGACTGGTTGCAATCGAGGGACAGATGAATGCGGCCAAGTGCAGTGATATCCTGAACGAAAACCTTCTCCAGAGTGTTCAGGACCTCAGACTGGGCCGAAGGTTTACCTTCCAATAAGACAATGACCCTAAGCACACAGCTAAAATAACAAAGGAGTGGCTTCACAACTCCATGACTGTTCTTGAATGGCCCAGCCAGAGCCCTGACTTAAACCCAATTGAGCATCTCTGGAGAGACCTAAAAATGGCCGTCCACCAACGTTTACCATCCAACCTGACAGAACTGGAGAGGATCTGCAAGGAGGAATGACAGAGGACCCCCAAATCCAGGTGTGAAAAACGTGTTGCATCTTTCCCAAAAGGACTCATGGCTGTATTTGATCAAAAGGGTGCTTCTACTAAATACTGAGCAAAGGGTCTGAATACTTAGGACCATTTGATATTTCAGTTTTTCTTTTTTAATAAATCTGCAAAAATGTCAACAATTCTGTTTTTCTGTCAATATGGGGTGCTGTGTGTACATTAATGAGGAAAAAACAAAGTTACTTACTGGTAACGTTCTTTCCCGGAGTTTTTCAGGACAGCCACCTGAGAGACCTTGGTTCCTCCCCTCTTTAGGAAACAGCGCCAGCCTTCTATAAATTTCCTCCTCCCCTGCTGGCTCCTCAGTTCTTTAAAGAGCACCTCCAGTCTGCTGGGGAGACACAAGAATATATTGATACACATAATGAACTATATCACATTTCCTGTAAGGAACATTTATGTCTTAATAAACATTTGGGTGGGTACCCGGCTGTCCTGAAAGACTCAGGGAAAGAACATTACCAGTAAGTAACTTCGTTTTTCCCCTAATCGTCTTTCAGGACAGCCACCTGAGAGGATAAACGAGCACTTACCCCTAGGGCAGGACCACGGCTTATAAGACCTTGCGTCCAAAAGGTCTGATCTTTAGCTGACCAAAGATCCACTCTATAGTGTCTTACAAAGGTGGCAAAGCTAGACCAGGTTGCCGCTGTACAAATCTGTTCCGGCGTTGCTACAGCTCTCTGCCTGTGACGCTGCTATTGACCTTGTGGAGTGTGCCCTGATACCCTCTGGGATCTGCATGCCTCCTAACTTATAAGCCTGTTCAATGGCTTCTGTTAGCCATCTGGTTATGGTGTGTTTTGGAGGCCTTGTGCCCTTTCTTTGCTCCAGAATTTAAAATAAATAAGGAATCTGTCTTCCTAATAGTTTTTGTTACTTCTAAATAATGTAAAACGTCTAAATTATCAAACTTTACCTCTTGTTCCTTAGGGGGATTTGGACAAAATGAAGGTAACACAATTTCTTGGCCTCTGTGGAATTTCGAGGCCACTTTAGGCAGAAATCCCAGATCCATTTTAAAGATTATGCGATCCGGAAAAATCTAAAAAAAGGGGGGTCTGATTGATAGGGCCTCTATCTCACAGACCCATTTGGCTGTAGTAATTGCTACCAAAAAGACTGCTTTAAGAGTCAGCATCTTCAGGCTGCAATTATCTAATGGTTCTAAGGGGTCTGCTGTCATAGTTTTCAGCACTAATGACAGATCCCACTTTGGAAAGACTGTACTGCAAATCGGTCTCTGTCTGCTCACAGATCTAAAGAGTCTGATTATCAATAGATTAGATGCTAATTTTTTTGCTGACACTTGACTCTTTCATGTACTAAGGCTTAGTCCTTTGTCTATACCGTTCTGTAGAAACTCTTATGCCCCGTACACACGGTCGGATTTTCCGACAGAAAATGTGTGATAGGACCTTGTTGTCGGAAATTCCAACCGTGTGTAGGCTCCATCACACATTTTCCATCGGATTTTCCGACACACACAGTTGTAGAGCAGGATATAAAATTTTCCGTCAACAAAATCCGTTGTCGGAAATTCCGATCGTGTGTACACAAATCCGACGCACAAAGTGCCACGCATGCTCAGAATAAATAAAGAGATGAAAGCTATTGGCCACTGCCCCGTTTATAGTCCCGACGTACGTGTTTTACGTCACCGCATTCAGAACGATCGGATTTTCCGACAACTTTGTGTGACCGTGTGTATGCAAGACAAGTTTGAGCCAACATCCGTCGGAAAAAATTCTAAGATTTTGTTGTCGGAATGTCTAAACAAAGTCCAACCGTGTGTACGGGGCATAAGACTGCCACTGAGCTTTGTGTGTTGAAATTGGTGTCTGTGCACCATCTGTTAAAGCACTTCCATACTTTCTGGTAGATGTTACGTGTCTCAACCTTCCTGCTTTTCAGCAGTGTATCTATTAAACGGCTTGAGAACCCTTTTGCTTCCAGCAGCTGCTCCTCAGATACCATGCGGCCAAGTTCCACCTTTCCACTTGGGGGCAGTGTACTGGGCCCTGGAAGAGTAGATCTTCGTGGACTGGTAATAACCAGGGGGGTTTTACTGCAAGTTCTTTGGGCATAGAGAACCACGGTCTCCAGGGCCAGTGAGGTGCTATGAGAATAAGTGTTGTATTCTCTGTACGTAATTTTCTTATTACTGCTGGTAGCAGTATTGGTGGGGGAAAGGCATAACATTTGTTGAATGCCCACCTCTGTGCGAACGCATCTACACCGAGAGCTCCATCCTCTCTTTTTAGAGAGAAGAACGCTCTGACTTTTCTACTTTCTCTTGAGGCAAACAAGTCCACCTGAGGTATTCCCCATTTTTGAGTAATTTGTTTGAATACCTCCTGTTTTAGTACCCAATCCCCTTCTCTCACTTTTTTCTTGCTGAGGAAATCTGCCACTCTGTTTAAATCCCCCTTTAAGTGGACTGCTGATAATGAGAGTATGTTTTCCTCTCCCCAGTTTAAGATTTCCTCTGCTAAAGTCCACAGGGTTCCGCTTCTTGTTCCCCCGTTTGTTTATGTAAGCGATTACCGACAAATTGTCGGACCTGACCTGCAAACGATGTCCTCTCAACTCTTTCTGGAAGGTTTGAAGTGCAAACCATACTGCTTTCAATTCCTTCTAGTTGGATTATCTCATCCTCTCCTCTTTTTTCCAAGTCCCTTGCGTTATCTGAGAGCCTAGATATGCTCCCCACCCTACGCTGCTTGCGTCTGTGGTTAAGATTTGGGAAATGGGTAGGCTCCACAACCATCCTTTGTTCACATTTCCTGTCCTCCTCCATCACCATAAGGTTCTTTTTACCTTTGTTGGTATTAGAACTTTGGTATCTAAGGACTCCTGCTTGTAGTCCCATATCTTTGACAGGAACATCTGCAGTGGCTGAAAATGCAGCCCTGCCCATTGTACCGCTGGGATTGCAGACGTTAGTAACCCCAGCGTTGACATTATCTGCCTTATGGCACATGGTAAATTGGCCTGCATTATGCTCACTTCCCTTTGAATTTTTTCTATTTACTCCTTGGGAAGGAACACTCTTTGTTGAGCTGAGTCTATGATATATCCCAGGTATATTTGTTGAGTTTGTAGATTGGATTTTTCTAAATTTATTAAAGAACCTAGACTTTCTAAGAATGTCTGCATGTAATTGAGATTTTCTAGTAATTTCCTGGGCGTTTCTGCAAAAAGAGAAGGTCATCTAAATAGGCAATGATGGATATGCCTTTGACTTGTAATGGTGCCAGAGCTTCAGCCAGAATTTTTGTAAAAATTCTGGGTGAGGAGAAAAGGCCAAAGGGTAGAGCTTGAAATTGAAGGTGCATGATTTCCTTTTCTGCTTCTATTGCTAACCTTAGAATTTTTTTTTTTTAATTCTTTATGTTTTACAAATACACAGCTGAAACCATATAAAAAACATAATCAGACTAACAAAAAAGCTGTCCAAAAATTCCCTCTTAAACTAATGCCCTCACCCCCTCCCACTACCACCCTCCCAACCCCGTCCTGCAGGTGGTTACAATTGTGCATTCGAAAATCCATATAACACCAAAAGTTGATATTCAAAGTATTACTGCCCACCTATACTTTGCTTACCACCACTGCGCCTCGGAGTACACAAATGAACTTTACAGGAAGTCTAAAGCTGCCACCTTGAACATTAAATTATATATATATACATATACATATATATATATATATATATATATATATATATATATATATATATATATATATATATAGTGTTTTCTTCTGTGACATACATAATCCTGAAAAAAACAGTGGCCCTATCTTAAAACCTAATATCTTCACCCTTAGAGTGAACCCTTTAACTAAATAAACATATAAATGTAGAATGCAAATATATATATATAATGAACACCAAGTGAAAAATATATTAAAAAAATGTACAACGGATTATATTGCAAAAAAATTGCATGAAAAATTCATAAAAAACTTAACCACTTGACAACTGGGCACTTAAACCCCCTTAATAACCAGACCAATTTTCAGCTTTTGGTGCTCTCACATTTTGAATGACAATTACTCAGCCATGCAACACTGTATCTATATGAAATTTTTGTCCTTTTTTTCACACAAATGGAGCTTTCTTTTGGTGGTATTTAATCACCGCTGGGTTCTTTATTTTTTGCGCCGTAAAAGAAAAAAGACCGAAAAATCTGTAAAAAAATGCATTTTTCTTCATTTCTGTTATAATATTTTGCAAATTAGTCATTTTTCTTCATATATTTTGGCCAAAATTTATACCGCTACATATCTTTGGTAAAATTAACCCAAATCGGTGGATATTATTTGGTCTTTGTGAAAGTTATAGAGTCCAAAAGCTATGGTGCGAATATCTGAAAATTGATCACACCTGAAGTACTGACGGCCTATCTAATTTCTTGAGACCCTAACATTCCAGAAAAGTACAAATACCCCCCAAATGATACCTTTTTGGAAAGAAGACATTCCAAGGTATTTAGAAAGATGCATGGTGAGATTTTTGAAGTTGTCATTTTTTCCCACAATTCTTTGCAAAATCAAGGTTTTTTTTACTTTTTTTTTTCCCCACAAAATTGTCATATTAGCAGGTTATTTCTCACACACCACATATGCATACCACAAATTACACCCCAATACACATTCTGCTATTACTCCCGAGTACGGCGATACCACATGTGTGAGACTTTTACACAGCATGGCCACATACAGAGGCCCAACATGCAGGGGAGCACCTTCAGGTGTTCTGGAGCACCCAGGCCAATTCTGACATTTCTCTCCTACATGTAAAAATCATCATTTATTTGCTAGAAAATTACATAGAACCCCAAAACATTATATATGTTTTTTTAGCAAAGACCCTAGAGAATACAATGGCGGTCATTGCAACTTTTTATCTCGCACGGTATTTGCGCAACAATTTTTTTAACGCGTTTTTTTTGGGAAAAAAACTGTTTTGTGCTTTACAAAAACCAAAACAGTAAAGTTAGCCTAATGTTTTTGCATAATGTGAAAGATGAAGTTATACTGAGTAAATAGATACCCAACATGTCACCTTTCAAAATTGCACGCGCTTGTGGAATGGCGCCAAACTTTGCTACTCAAAAATCCCCATAGGCGACGCTTTAAAATTTTTTACTGGTTACATGTTTTGAGTTACAGAGGAGGTCTAGGGCCAAAATTATTACTCTCGCTCTACCGATCGCAGCGATACCTCACATGTGTGGTTTGAACACGGTTTTCATATGTGGGCGGGACTTACGTATGCGTTCGCTTCTGCATGCGAGCACGCAGGGACAGGGGCGCTTAAAATTTTTTTTTTTTTTATTGTTCATTTTACTTTATTTATTTTAGTTTGATGCTTTTTTCAAAAAAAAAAATTTTTGACCACTTTTATTCCTATTACAAGGAATATAAACATCCTTGTAATAGGAATATGGCATGACAGGTCCTCTTTACAGTGAGATATGGGGTCAATAAGACCCCGCATCTCGCCTCTAGGCTGGGAAGCCTGAAATAAAAAAAAAAAAAAAACGATCCTGGCTTCGATCGTAGCGGTGAGTCGGTAGAAGCGCGGGAGGGGGGGACATCCCCTCTCGCCTCCCGTAAGAACGATCAAGCAGTGGAACAGCTGCTATGATCATTCTCATGGTGTAGGGAATCGCCGGCTGAAAAAGCCGATATCTGAATGATGCCTATAGCTGCACCCATCATTCAGATATCTCTGCACAAAGTCAAGGACGTTGTATGACAGCCGGTGGGCAGGAAGTGGTTAAAACGCATTTTTTTTTTAACACAAAGTTGTCCATTTATACAATATTTCTACCACATAACATGTACATACCAAAAATGACACCCCAAAATAGATTCCCCTGCTCCTCCTGAGTACGGCGATACCACATGTGTGAGACTTCCACAGCCTGGCCACATACAGAGGCCGAGTACAGCTGAGCATGGCTCGGTATGGCGGTGTATTGCGGAGTATGGCGGGGTATTGCGGAGTATGGCGGGGTATTGCGGAGTATGGCGGGGTATTTCGGAGTATGGCGGAGCATGGCGGGGTATTGCGGAGTATGGCGGGGTATTGCAGGGTATGGCAGAGTATGGCGGGGTATTGCGGAGTATGGCGGGGTATTGCGGAGTATGGCGGGGGCATGGCAGAGTATGGCGGGGGCATGGCAGAGTATGGCGGGGGCATGGCAGAGTATGGCGGGGGCATTGCAGGATATGGCGGGGGCATTGCAGAGTATGGCGGGGGCATTGCAGAGTTTCGCGGGGGAATTGCAGAGTATTGCACAGCATTGCAGAGTATTGTGGGGGCATTGCAGAGTACTGCACAGCATTGCAGAGTATTGTGGGGGTATTGCAGAGTATTGTGGGGGTGTTGCAGAGTATTGTGGGGGTGTTGCAGAGTATTGCACAGCATTGCAGAGTATTGTGGGGGTATTGCAGAGTATTGCTCAGCATTGCAGTGTAGTGGGGATGGCTGAGCATGGATGGATGGATGCCTGGATGTCTCTGTGCAGCGCTGTGGGCACTACACATACAGCCCACAGCGCTGCAGACATCCATCCATCCCCCTCCCCGCTCACTGTGTACCGATCGGTACACAGGCGGGGAGGAGAGGGGGAGGAGAGGAACCGGCCTCATCAGATGACGCCGGTCTGTTTACATGTGATCGCGCCGTCATTTGACGGCGCGATCACATGGTAAACGGCCGCGATCAGCGGCCATTTACCGGGATCCGTGATGCGCCGGGTCCTCTGGACCCGGCGGTCACGGATGTGTTCGGGTGCGCGCCCCAGGGGGCGCGCGAGAGGGGAATTCTGGGAGGACGTCATAGTACGCCCTCCCAGAGTTATCCAACCGCCCTGCAGCCGTCATTCGGCTATGGGCCGGTTGGTAAGTGGTTAAATAAAGTCTGTATAAAGTGATGTCTTCTTTGCAGCTTCCACCACACCCAGGTGCTGAGTGAGCCCACTCCCTAAAGAAATTCACTCACCAACTCCAATTGCCCACACTCTTGTGTAAGGCTTAAGTGCTTATATAACCAAACAGGAAGGATCACAGCGGCAAACCAAACATCCAAATATGTGTGCAGGAATCGTTCCACATGTAAATGAAAAAAGTGCTCCAAATAGTGTAAATCGTATAACCAGTTTATTAGAAGACACACACAAACTTCAATGTTTAAACTCGCACTTTCCAAATTCAAAAAACGCAGAGTAAAACTTCCACAGCACAATGAACTCCAAAGCACAGCACAACAAACAATAGGATAACCACAGTGTAAGGGTTGCGGTCACGGCGGACCCGAGGTGTGCAGGCGTCAGATCCCTTCTCCCACCTACTCCTCGATGGCCAGCCGCTCTGACAGATCCCCCTTCCTGGTACAACTAGAAAGCGTCACTCGTCATTGGTGGACTCCATCATACGGCCACGCCCGACAGGTTTCGTCACACAGTGACTTATTCATGAATAAGTCACTGTGTGACTAAACATGTTGTGGCGTGGCCATATGATGGAGTCCACCAATGACGAGTGACGCTTTCTAGTTGTACCAGGAAGGGGGGATCTGTCAGAGCGGCTGGCCACCAAATGAGGTTTCTCTTCTTCTTGTTTATCCACATTAATATTTAACACTTCGGATTTGCTAAGAGTTTGGGATGTCTCCATACCTCTTTAAAGTCCGCAGCAAATTTGAGATTGTAATCCTAGGATTTGTGATATAGAACAGAACATCGTCGGCAAATGCAGCAAGTTTAAGTTCTTCTAATCCTATCTTCACCCTTCAACAATCTGGATTTTTATGGATATATGCCAGCAAGGGTTCTAGGGTTAAAAGAAATAAAAGGGGGGACAATGGACACCCCTGTCTGGTACCATTCTCCATCCTAAAAGGTCTGGAAAGAACCCCGTTTACCTTCACGGATGCCGAAGGGTCCTTATATAGAATTTTCACCCATGTGATGAATCTTGGGCCAACTCCCATCACTTCCAAGGTTTTTATCATGAGCCCCCAGTCTACACTGTCAAAAGCTTTTTCGGCGTCCATTGACAGGAATAGAACTGGGGGCCCCCCATATTTGATAGACTCCAAAAGGAACAATGATCGGACTCCGTTGTCCCTGCCCTGTCTTCCCGGGACAAAACCTACCTGGTCTGGGTGCACCAAGGTAGTCATTCTGTCCTTCAACCTACCAGCCAACACCTTTGCATACAGTTTAACGTCCGCATTTAATAGGGCAATGGGTCTATAACTAGAGCACAACATATTGTTTTTTCCTTCTTTTAATATCAACGTAATGGTTGCAGACAGGGCGTCTCCCCCTATTATACAGTTGGTGCCCAGTTCATTCCAGTAATGGCAGAGCCTCGGCACCAATGTATGTTTGTATTGTTTCAGGTAAAGGGTAGTAAACCTGTCGGGGCAGAGACTTTTCCCCTTTGGCGAATCCTTCAGGGCGGCATGGATTTCTTCTTCGGTTATAGGTCTGTCCAGGACTACTCTATCCTCTTCAGACAGCCCGGCCACCCCTGCCCCCTTCAAGAAATAGTCCACCTTCCTGTTCTCTGTTTGAACCGCCGCTCCCTTTTGTCCAATGTTGTACACAGCTTCATAGTACTTCTTAAACTCTTCCGCTATCCCTTTGGTTGTGGCTACTACCTCATCTTTATTATTTTGTATTTTCTCGAAGTTCAATTCTCTTTTCTTTTTCAATAACCGCAAGGTGCTTGCTTGATTTATTTCCCTAAAAATATCTCTCTCTTGTTATTTTATTTAAGGCCCTTCTCGAGTCCTGCTCCATGCTGTCCCTTAGCTCCTCCCTTTTGATGGCTAACTGGCGGAAGCTTTCCTGATTCTGCCCCTTGTATTTTTTACGATTCTGTTCTAATAAGTAAATTTCTTTGATGAGTTTTTCCCTCTCTTCTTTTCTCTTTTTTTTTTTCCCCAGCCCAAATGGAGATAAGGACCCCCCTAATATACGCTTTGTGCGCTTCCCAAAGAATGGGAGGAGGGGTGTCGTTAACCTTGAAAAAAAAGTCAATTTCTTTCTCTGCACCATTTCTGATTCTTTGTTGTCTTTTAGTAAATTTTCATTTAACTTCTAGGAAAATGGTTCTTTTTGGAGCTCCGGAATCCTAACCCTCATTGACACTGGGGAATGATCTGATAGCGATGTGATTTCTATTCTGGTTTTCTCCACAAAATCCAGTAAACTGTGATCCGTCATTATTTAATCCAATCTTGAGTACGTCCCATGCACAGGGGAGAAGAAGGTATAATCGTTTACTATTGTATACTGCACCCTCCACACATCCATCAAGTGGCATTCGTGCAGCCGGCGCCTGATCGTTCTTAATTGAACCTTACCCTGCCCCCGCATCACATTCTATCTTTATTGATTTAACTCCCCCCCGCCCTCAGTCAGTAAATTTCTTAGTTTGAGTCACAATAGACCTTGTAGAGGTCACCACTGAGAAAAAAAAATGTTCTTCAATTCCTCTCAATGTCCGCAATGTCCTCTCAGGAGACCCAGAACACAGAAAAAGCATATAACGCTTATCAAGATATGTCCGGGGTAGGAATACCCAGGCTTTCACAAAAATCTTGAAGCTCCTCCAGAAACCTCATCCTATGCGATCTACCCTCTTTCATTACTAACAGGGATGTTGGGAACCCCCAGCTATACTTTATATTGGACTGTCTCAGCTGATCTAGCAGTGGTCTAAGCTGCCTTCTCCGTGCCAGGGTTCCTGCTGATAGGTCAGAGAAAATATGTAGGTCTATATTTTCAAAGCGGACTGGGGGGGCTTCCCGTAGACTATTCCAAATCTTTTCTTTAACCTCATATGAGTGGAATTTAACAATTATGTCTCTGGGTACATCCTGTTTCAGATTTGAGGGTTTTCAAATCCTATGTACCCTGTCTATCCTTAGGGCCTCGCCCCCCCATCTTCCCAGGATAGGGTTAAACATTTTTTGCATTTTATTCCCTAAGTCCTCATTCTGTTGTTCAGGTAAGGATCTAATCTGCAGATTTTGGCGACGGCTTTGGTTTTCTTGTTCTTCCAATTGATATGTCACGATACGATAATCGCTCTGCATTTTCCTCATTTGCGTTTTTAATTCCAGAATCTCTTTAGCCTGGATTCCTGACACCTCCTCTTCCTCCTCAACTCTGCGCAGCAAGTGGCCCATATCCGTCCGAACATTTAGTAACTCTGACTTTATAGTTTTCTAGTTTGGAAAACATTTCCAGTATTTCTGTCTTAGTTGGAATTAGTGCAATATTTCTTTGCTCCTCCATATCACTAAAAACAGGCTCTTCTTCCAGCTCCGGGTCCTCCCTGGGCCTCTCCCCCTGTCCCCCCTTTTGTTTCGGCGGGTTTTTTTTCTTTTGTTCCCGTTTCATATCTAGTCCAGGACTCTTTTTTTTTCACAATAGAAAAATTTTTTATTCAAGATTTAAACATTACAAGCGATGCATAGGCACATTTAGATATAATAACAGTATATGTACATAGTCACAAGATGGATGATCAATTTTCCATATAGACAACATAAAGAAGCATGAGAGCAGTATATGGCATTGCAGCAAAACAGTGGTGTAGAGGTAGTATATTAAAGTAGTCAATCAAGAGGGTCTGCTGGAAGGGGATAGGGAGGGGAGGGAAAAGAAAAGGGAGGGGGGGAAGGGGGGGGCGGCTTAAGGATACTTAAAAGAGGAGGAGGGGGGGCGAGAGGGGGGAGGCAAGGAAGGAACCATAAGTACTGCAATAGCTTAAACACATACACTAAATGATATTTAAAGATAATTCAATCTTGTCATATAACAGCTGGCATCTCTGCGTCAACTTGATCATTCACCACCTCAGCACCCCATGCATCTATCCAGCCTGACCATATCTTATCAAATTTCTTGGGGCAATTACGATTAAGATACGTAAGTTTATATAGTGGGAGTACAGAGTTCATTGCTAGGCGCCATGAAGATACTCTAGGGGGTAACACGTCCTTCCAATGGAGAAATATTTCTTTTCGGGCATAGAACGTAGCATAACCCAAAAATGGTTTGGTATATTTACCTCTAACGTCTGGACTGAAAATGTTCAATAGCATTGCCTTGGGATGAGCACCCACATCTAAGGAGGTAACCCGGTTGAGAATGTTAGATATTTCCATCCAATAGTCTCCGAGGCGTGGACAAGACCATACCATATGAATAAAGGAGGCGGACTCTAGACCACATCTGGCGCAGGCCACCGGACTGCTAGGTGTCATAATTGTCAGACGTTTTGGGGTATAATAGGCCCTGTGGAGGAACTTGACCTGCATAAATCGCTTTCTGGCTGATATTGTGTTAATCACAAAAGAGGATACGTTTCCCATTCATCCTCTGATAAATCAGGAATGTCTGCCTTCCACTTGACAAAAGTTTTTCCAAGTTTCTTTGCAGGGGGTATGGACAAATGAAAATATAGAGTGGACAGTGGTCTATCTATGATTTTAGATGTAAGCAGTCCCTCCACAGGGTCTGATTCTAACTGGATAATAGATGGAAACTGCTTCCTATAGGCGTGTCGGAGTTGATAATATCCAAACAGCATCCAGCCCGGTAGTGAGTAAGCATTTTTGAGATCTGAAAATGTTCTTAATTTGCCACCCTGCACAATGTGCTTTAGTTTAGTAATTCCCTTTCTTGCCCAGACTTGAGGGTCTGGGACAGATTTCAAATGCGGCAGTCTAGGGTTGCCCCAAAGAGGGATGTGCGGGGAAAACCTCTCTGGGTTGTTAAAACTATTTCTAGCCTTGTTCCAAAGTCCAGGACTCTTTAAACTCGCGTCTTTGAGGTATTTCTGGATTGTGCTGGTATATAAACTCTCTCTAAGGGTCTTGGGTTCAGCTGTTCTTTGCGCACGACCTCTCATATTACCTCCTTACTCCCCTGCTACTTTGTTTAAATGTGCCCTGTACTTTGTAATCAATCAGGAATAAACACAATACAACAGACTTCCAAAACCTTCAGTGTGCCCCCTACAGCGGGTACTGCGGCCTTCTCTCCAGGGCTCGCTGACTCAGTGTTGTAGTTGCGCTATAACATTTGGCCAGTTTTTTGCCTTTTCCACCTAATAAGTCCCAGAGTATATATAGGAATATTTCTATCATAAAGCCGCTTAGCAAAAAGGAGGATGAGGCCGTAATTAAATAGGCAAAGGCTTATAGGATGCCGTATAATCAGTAATCAGAGTTTGTTTATGCGAATCTCTTTAAATCTTCTTGAGGGTACAAAGCACTGCAGTTCTTCAATATAAGTAAGGGTTAATTTTCATACCTGAGGGAGATGCCTTTTCCTGCCTCCATACCATCCCATATTGAACTGTTGGCAGGCGCTTTCAGATGTTCCTTTTCTGAGGGGGACCGAGCCCAGCGTTTGGACTTCACAGCACCAGAGACATCCTGGTCCACTGTTGCACTAATTGTTCAGATGTGCGACCTCTGTGCGTCTCATCCACTTTCCAGTCTATGGCGTCTCAGTGTGACCGTCCAGGATATGTGAGAGGCTGCAGGGGGGGATCCGACAGGGGGGATCGACACACGCTGAGCTGTGGGGGAGGCTCTTTACGCTGGGCTGCGAACGGGCTCAGCACATCACTAGCGAGGCAAGGACCGTTCCCCTCCTCACTCTCCCTCGCAGGGTATCCTTTAATAGTGTAGCGGCGGGCTCTCACCCCGAGCTACACTCATACTGCCTGGACAGTCCAACCCGCCTCCGCTCCCTCACACCTGCGCCGCCATCAGGCCCCTTCCCCCGCTCTGACGCTTCACGTCAGCATCCTGAAGCCAGTGGTTCTGTTGGATTCTCTAGTAATTTCCCGGGCGTTTCTGCAAAAAGAGAAGGTCGTCTAAATAGGCAATGATGGATATGCCTTTGACTCCTAATGGTGCCAGAGCTTCAGCCAGAATTTTTGTAAAAATTCTGGGTGAGGAAAGGCCAAAGGGTAGAGCTTGAAAAATTGAAGGTGCATGATTTCCTTTTCTGCTTCTATTGCTAGCCTTAGAAATTTCTGATGTATCGGGATGTGGAGGTACGCATCTTAAGTCTAGGGAAACCATATAACAGTTTGGGGGCAAGAGCGCCTTCACTGAATATATGGAATCCATTCTGAACCTTTTGTAGGTTATGGACACATTTAGGGGTTTGAGGTTGAGGATTGGTCTGACCTTCCCTGAGGTTTTTTGTACTCCGAATATGGGGGAGTAGAAACCCTGCTCTCTTTCTTCTTTGGTACTTTGGTGATTACTCCTTGTTCTTTGAGCTCCTTTATAGATTTCATTAACCCTTTGGCCTTTTCCTGTTTTTTGGAAGTTTGGTAGAACCTGTTTGGGGGCGATCTTGAGAACTCTAGATGATGCCCTTCTTTTATTGTTCTCAAAATAAAATCTGTTGGAGGATATTCCTTCCCAGTGTGGGAGGAAGGCTCTCACTGTGACTGCCTTGTCATTTTAACAGATGCCGCTAGCTCACTCTGCTCCGTGGAATGCTCTTGTACTAATTTACTAATACATTCTTTACATAATGTTTTCCCCAAGGAATCTCTAAGGGTAGTTTTACAAGAAGGGCACCTCCTTTTTGAATTATGAGGGGCCCTGGTTTTGTGTTTTCTGAAAAGACATAAAAGAAAAAACCCCACAAAATTAATACTTCGCACCCTCCCCTGCAATTGCAGGAGTGCAGCATCTTCATATGGGCTTGCCTCATCAGGGGCCCCATGAACCACCCTGACATAGGATGGTCCTTTACCTACCCCCCCCTTTTTTTTTCATCCCACATTGCTAAAGGGAGGGGGGGTGGGTTCAGGCCAGGGGAGTTCCACCCTAGGTTCCCCTTACCTTCACATGGCTGGAGCTGGTCTCTGCTGGAGCAGTTTGGTGTGATCCCTCTGCGTCCGCCATTGTAGTGTCACCTCCGGAGCCTCTGCTGTCTCTATAGCATGTACAGCTACTCTCCAGCCCATGCCTGGCTCCTTTTCAGTTTGCGGCCGGAACCCACAAACCTGGAAGTGCACGCCCCTTCGGCCAGACATGACTTCACCCACCACAGGCCATGCAGTCCCAATACTCGGCATGGTTTGTATTGCTGCTACCACACGCTGCTGAGGGTATGGGACTGCTGGACCTGCACTTCATTCCACCGCGCTCGGTGATGAAAAGGCGCCCCCCCGACCTCCACCTGCGCTCAGGGATGCAGGGGTGACAATAAGAAAAATAAATCTTTAACGAGGTTAGTGCTGTGCTTCATAGCTGGGTCCAGAAACTGCACCACAAATGCTTCTCTGGTCTATCCAAGGAGTCTCTACTCCTCTTTTAGGACATGCTGCCTGAGCCCTGTGGCTCTCCTGGCTTGGTTCCAGTGGTGTCTCCCCTCTGGAGGAAACACAAATAACTGAGGAGCCAGCAGGGGAGGAGGAAATTTATAGAAGGCTGGCGCGGTGTTTCCTAAAGAGGGGAGGAGCCAAGATCTCTCAGGTGGCTGTCCTGAAAGACGATTAGGGGAAAAAAAATAACTTAAATGATTTTAGAAAATGGCTGCAATATAATAAAGTGAAAAATGTAAGGGGGTCTGAATACTTTCCGACCCCACTGTATGTTATATAGAGACGCATAAAGCGATGAAACTCAGCTGTTATTGCTTGGGAGTCCACTATCTGCTTATTGCCTGTCTTTATAGTGTGAACATGGCGTGAATCCTGTTTCTTTAGTTGTCTAGCCAATAGTCTCCCACCCTTATTCTCTTGTTCATAGAATCAGTGGGCAAAGTATCTATGTTTATTTTGAACTTTTCGATCGAGAAGCTGTTTTAAGTCTGCCTGCAGTTTCTCCATTCTTTGCGCGTCCCCAGGTTTTAAATTGGCCTTTTGTTTAATTACAAGTTTATGTATTTCCTCCAAGAGCCCAACCATTTCCTTCTGTCTCTAGTTTTTAATAGGCAAACCCATTGAAATGAACTCCCCTCTGATGACCGCCTTGTGGGCTTCCCATACCACTTGGTTAGACACCTCCTCTTATATATTGGTCTCAAAATATAATGCTAATGTGCGGGACAAGGATTCCACATCCTGTTTATCATTCAAAATAGATTCATTCAATTGCCATGTTTTTTCCAGGAGCCTAATCTATGCTGGACATATTGTTAAACTTATTGGAGCATGGTCTGACATGGTGATTGACTCAATAGTTGATGAATTTACCTAATTCAGATAATATTGATCGATCAACAACATATCGATCCTTGAATATACATTGTGTATTTTGGAGTAATAACTGAAATCCCTGTCTCGCTCATGCAGTACCCTAAAACTGTCCACCAAATGCAGAGCGAAGGCGCTGATTAACATATCTTAACGCCTTATGAGACGCAAAGGTTTTCCCCGAAGAGGTGTCTAGACTAGGGTCCAAGGTAATGTTAAAATCCCCTCCCATAACCAATAGACCTTCCCAAAACTTCCCCGGGATATCCAAAGTTTTAGATAGAAATTTAACGGTATGGCTATTAGGGGGGGCATAAATACCGTTTCCCCGAAAATAAGACCTAGCGTGATTGTCAGTGATGGCTGCAATATAAGCCCTACCCTCCAAATAAGCCTTACTCTCTTTCCCCAAAAATAAGCCCTACCCTGAAAATAAGCCCTACAAGAACTTTAATTAGGGCTTATTTGGGGGGTAGGGCTTATATTGCAGCCATCACCGACAATCACGCTAGGTCTTATTTTCGGGGAAACAGGGTAGTAGCTAGGGTATAATACTGGTTCAGGATCTTTCCTTTAACAAAAAGAAAGCGGCCCTCAGGATCTACTTGTACTTCTGTAGGTACTAGGGGACATTGTTTATGTATAGCTATTGTAACTCCTCTAGCCCTAGGAATGGGTGAAGGTGCATGAAAAGATTGATTATATGGAAAAAGAGGCATACAAAGGGTCAACCCTGCCACGAAGTGCGTCTCTAGTAAAAAAAACTCTCTCTGCCTTCATGTGACGCAGTTCATGCCAGAGGCGGCCCCCTCTTACCAATCGAACAAAGCCCTCTCACATTATATGATACAATCTTCATTCTACCTGCCATTCTCTCATTACTCCCATGAGTCTAACACAGTGTTTCTCAACTCCAGTCCTCAAGGCGCCCCAACAGGTCATGTTTTCAGGCTTCCCATTATTTTGCACAGGTGATTTGATCAGTTTCACTGCCTTAGTAATTACCACAGCTGTTTCATCTGAGGGAAATCCTGAAAACATGACCTGTTAGGGTGCCTTGAGGACTGGAGTTGAGAAACACTGGTCTAACATACTGCTGTGCCTGATCGGTGTCTGCGCCCGGCCTTCTGAGCTCTCTCGCCTTGGATTCATCCGATGAGAAGAAAAAACACAAAAACCATCTAAAAACCATAATCTACTTTGCCACTGTCTGTGGCACATCCTCCTAAAGGGAGGGTGAATCTGGGCACAGGTGCACCACCTGTGCCTGGAGTCCCCCCCTTCCGCCTTTTGTCAGAAAACAAAGTCCCTTGTCTCAGGACCGACCTATTAAGGAAAAGACGAATAAAAACATGAATAAGGTACCCCGTGAACCCCGGGCTTCTGTTTATATTTTGATATCTTTTTTTGTGGTATTTTAGCGTATTGCCTCAAATTCACACCAAAGGGGAGAAGAAAAAAAAATTTAGGTGCGGGGGGGGGGGGTAAGTGAGAGGGTGGTGGAGGATTAAGAAAGAACAGAGGGAAAAAACAACCTCTCCCACCCTCCCCCCCAGTGAACTCTAGGCAATCTGCTCCTTTCCTCTTAACCTTTTTCACTTTACACCACTACTCATGCATCTATGAGTTGATTATAGTCTTTTTTTATCCACATCAATTTTCCGTCGATCTTTAACTGGAATTTGTTGCCATCGTTCTGGTTGTTGTAGTGATAGTTTATAGTTATTCAAGCTCCAATCCGGAAAGTCCATCAGGGGGAGCTCCAGCACCTCTATGAAGTGTTGCAATTCATCTTTCGTTTTAAGTGTTGCTCTTTTCCCATTCCGGGTTGCTAAAACCTTAACGGGATATCCCCAGCGATAATTGACTACAGTTGCTTGTAGAGCTTCCGACAAGGGTTTCATCATTCTGCGTTGCATAAGTTCTATATGATACATCTGTAAATAAGGCTATTTGTGCACCTTCAAAATCAACTGTGGATTTATTACGGGCTGCTTTCATGACTTCTTTCACTGGATATCTATGCAGTTTACAAATTAAATTTCTTGGTTTTTCTGCATTTTGGGGGTAGGGGCAAGGGCACAATGGACTCTATTTCAATCTCATCCGGTGCAGATGGCCCCAGAATTAAGTGGAACAGACGGATCACCTTTGGAAGCAATTCAAAAAGTTGTTTTATTTCAGGCAGGCCCCTTATATGTATATTTTGCCTAAGATCTCTATGTTCTGTATTATCCATTTGATCTAACAGAGAATTCAACACTTCCTCATGATGTTTTGTCATATCTTGGATATCAGCCACTCCTTGTCTAATATTATCCTGGCCCATCTCCATTTCCTCTACTCTGCGCCCCAATTTCCTCCCTTCACCCCTCCACAGCCTGTTTGCAGGATGATTCAACAGCAGTTATAAGTAATTGAATGTCTTTCTTTGAAGGAAGTGCTCTCAAATGTTCTCTTAAAGCGGAGTTCCACACAAAAATGTAACTTCCGCTTTTCGGAACCCTCCCCCCCTTCAGTGTCACATTTGGCACCTTTCAGGGGGGAAGGGGGTGCAGATACCTGTCTAAGACAGGTATTTGCACCCACTTCCGGCATAGACTCCCATGGGAGTCTATGCCTCTTCCCGTCCCTTCGCGCTGTCTCCTGGGAAACACACAGCTCCCAGGAGAGAGCGCGGACCACTTACGATGCGCAGCGCGACTCGCACATGCGCAGTAGGGAACCGGGAAGTGAAGCCGCAACGCTTCACTTCCTGATTCCCTCACCCAGGATGGCGGCGGCAGCTGCCGAGAACCGAGCGAGGATTTCGTTTTTGTCGGAATTTCAGAGACTTGGTTTGTCAGCTCTCATGATTGTCTGACAACCATTGAGAGGTATTCCCTATCCCGCAGAGATAGGGAGGGGTATGCCTGTATATCAAGAATGATGTGCAAGTGAATGTGAGGAATGACATCACTAATGGAGCTAGGGAGGAGGTGGAACCCTTATAGGTAGAGATTCAAAGGGAGGAAACTAAGGGAGGGAATACTGGGCCTATGCTATAGGCCACCTAATGGTGGCAAGGATGGGAGATGTCATTATGGGGGATTTTAATTATCCATATATAGACTGGGTGGAAGAACCACGCATTCGTTTAAGGCTCGCCATTTCCTAAATGTCTTGCAGGACAATTTCATGGGTCAGATGGTGAATGCACCAACAATCAATGCGTTTCTAGACCTACTGATTACTAACAATACAGACCTGATCATGGAGGTGGAATTACAGGGCAACTTAGGAAACAGCAACCACAGGTCAATTAGTTTGAGTATAAATCACAGGAATAGGAAACACAAGGGTAATACAAAAACACTGAATTTCAAAATAGCCAACTTCCCTAAACTGCGCTCTTTGCTAGAAGATATAAAATCCTAGGAACAAAGAACATGGAGGAAAAATGTGCTTTAACCACTTACCGACCGGCCACTGTATATATACGTCATTACTTTAAAGATGGATATCACAACCGAGGTATCCATCTTTAGGGCCGGCGGTCCTGTACACGATAATGGTGGTCTCTGCGCCTTGAGATCACCGTTATCGGCGGCGGGAGAGGTGCCACCCCCCCTCCCGCTGCTTACCGGAGCCGTTGGTAGCGGCGGAGGTGATCGGGTCCTTTCTCTTCCTCAGTATGGAGACGAGTGAGGCTAAGATGGCGCCCACCCGTCTCCATACCATAGGCACATTTTTTTTTGTGTCATTTTTTTAAATGACTTTTTTTTTTGCATTAAAGTCTAAATATGAGATCTGAGGACTTTTTGACCCCAGATCTCATATTTAAGAGGACCTGTCATGCTTTTTTCTATTACAAGGGATGTTTACATTCCTTGTAATAGGAATAAAAGTGATCCAATTTTTTTTTTCTTTTAAACAGTGAAAAAATAAAATAAAGTAAAATAAATAAATAAAAAAAAATATTTTTTTTTAAAGCGCCCTGTCCCCACGAGCTTGCGCACAGAAGCGAACGCATTTGTGAGTAGCGCCCGCATATGAAAACGGTGGTCAAACCACACGTGAGATGTCGCCGCGACCATTAGAGCGAGAACAATAATTCTAGCCCTAGACCTCCTCTGTAACGCAAAACATGCAACGTGTAGAATTTTTTAAACGTCGCCTATGGAGATTTTTAAGGGTAAAAGTTTGACGCCATTCCAGGAGCGGGCGCAATTTTGAAGCGTGACATGTTGGGTATCAATTTACTTGGCGTAACATTATATTTCACAATAAAAAAAAATTGGGCTAACTTTACTGTTGTCTTATTTTTTTTATTCAAAAATTTAATTTTTTCCAAAAAAAAGCGCTTATAAGACCGCTGCGCAAATACGGTGCAAAAAAAGTTTGCAATGACCGCCATTTTATTCTCTAGGGTGTAAGAAAAAAAACAATATATAATGTTTGGGGGTTCTAAGTAATTTTCTAGCAAAAAACACTGTTTTAAACATGTAAACACGTAAAATCCAAAACAAGGCTGGTCCTTAAGTGGTTAAGAGCATATTGTATAAAAGGTATTGGCCAGTGCATTCCAATGGGAAATAAATTTAAAAGAGCTAAAAAAAAAATCCTGGGTGGCTCAACTCCAACGTAAAAATTCATATAAAAGCAAAAGAAAAAGGTCTTCAAAAAAAAACAAGGCTGAGAGGTCATTATCATTCCAACTTTACAAAGAATGCAAGAAGAAATGTAAGGGTGCAATCAGGGCGGCTAAGATAGAACACGAAAGGCACATAGCGGAGAAGAGCAAGAAAAATCCTAAGAAATTATTTAAGTATATAAATAGTAAGAAAGGGAGGCCAGAACATATTGGCCCCATAAAGGATGATGAAGGGAATCGGTTTACAAAAGAAAGAGATGGCAAAGGTTTTGAATATATTCTTCTCCTCAATCTTCACAAAGGAAACGGGGGATTACAGTAACCAAAGCGGTACTGCAAATTTTCATAGCATGTCACAGGAAGCGCCCCTATGGCTAACAGAGGACAGAATTAGAAATAGACTTGATAAACTTAACATAAATAAGTCCCCGGGACCAGGTGGCTTGCACCCGAGGGTCCTTAAGGAACTCAGTCAGGTGATAGCCAGACCACTGTTCCTAATTTTTATGGACAGTTTACTGACTGGAATATTACCAGCTGATTGGAGAAAAGCCATGTAGCACCAATATTTGTTTTAAAAAGGGCAAAGCTACATCCCTGGGAACTACAGGCCAGTTAGCCTAACATCAATAGTCTGCAAGCTATTGGAGGGGATGATAAGGGACTATATACACAAGATTTTAGTAATGTAAGCGGCAGGGTTGTCCCGATACCAATACTAGTATCGGCACCAATACCGAGCATTTGCCCAAGTACTTGTACTCGGGCAAATGCTCCCGTTGCTTCCCCCAATACCTTGAGTCCTTGAGCAGTGATCGGCGCGTGTTGGAGTTACAAGCTTCTTCCCCAGCGGCTTTCAGCTGCTTTAGTGAAATTTATACAGCGGTGATCGGTGCTTGTAACTCCCCCACACGCGATCACCGCTGACTGTCACCGCATCCTCCATGCCCCCTCCGTTCTGCTGTCCCCCTCCGCTGTCTCTCTCCATGTCCTCCTACTTCCTTTGTGTATGGACAGTGGTTTTGATATTAATGGCTGTGTTTTGAGTTATTTTGAGGTGACAGCAAATATACACTAGGGTACAAGGATACTACCCATGCAAAAGCTGCTATACATGCAGACACACTAAAGAAAGAAAGAAGAAGAAATTACGTTTTAAATCTACAGTGACTACAAAAGAATATGTTATAGAAAACTTTATATCTTGCAGGACTGAAGCGGTAGTTTACCATTTAGAATGTCCTTGCCATATCCAATATATTGGGAGGACTAAAAGAACTAAGGAAAAGATTGAGAGAGCATGTGCAGAATATAAAGAATGGCTTTGTTAAACATAGCCTATCGAGACATTATGCACAGCACCAGAATAGGGATACCTCATCCTCGATGGTATGTGGGATAGAAAAGTAAAAACCCCATTGGAGGGGGACAACAAAATTATTAAACTGAGCCAGAGTCTCCCTGGATACATGAGTTACTTACTTTAGCACCTTTGGGACATAACTTAGAGTTCGACTTGAACTGTTTAATATCTAATTTTTAATTTCGTTCTTTCTCTCCTGTGACTTTCTATTCTCTTCTTATTATCCACACGTTATCAGAGGGTCAGTATTAGCCACCAGATAGTTATGTTATGAGGTATACATTTACATTTATATTCATATAGCTGTTCCACCCTAAGTGAAGAGTCATAGCCAAGTGTAGTTTGAGAGGACTGTTATGTCCCTCTGTACTATGTCAGTGACACCTGATCTACACTAGATGTTATTAGAGATTCTTTCATCAAGATGTTTATTATATGCCATATAACCTTAGATAGTGTTACTCATCAGTGGACTGTGTCTGTCCATTAGACTGTTCCTTAAAAGTGTTATATTGATTATCAGGAGGCTTCCCAGTATATATATTTATTATATATATTATACTTATTATTCAGGATTTATATAGCGCCGACAGTTTACGCAGCGCTTTACAACATTAGGGCAGACAGTACAAGTACAATACAATTCAATACAGGAGGAATCAGAGGGCCCTGCTCGTTAGAGCTTACAATATAGGAGGGAGGGTCAAGTTATACAAAAGGGTAATAGCTGTGGGGGATGAGCTAATGGAGAAAATAGTGCAGTTGTTAGATGGAGGCAGGATAGGCTTCTCTGAAGAGGAAAGTTTTCAGGGATCGCCTAAAAGTGGATAAATTTGGAGACAGTCTGACAGATTGGGGTAGGGAGTTCCAGAGGATAGGCGAGGCTCGGGAGAAGTCCTGGAGGCGGATGTGGGAGGAGGTGATGAGGGAGCTAGAGAGCAGGAGGTCTTGGGAGGAACGGAGATGGCGATTAGGTTGGTACTTTGAGACTAGGTTAGTGATGTAGCTGGGGGCACAGTTGTGGATGGCTTTGTAACTTATTGTTAGTATTTTGAATTTAATTAGTTGGGCGAGTGGTAGCCAATGTAGGGATTGGCAGAGAGGGGTAGCAGACACTGAGCGATTTGTAAGGTGGATGAGTCTGGCAGCAGCATTCATGATGGACTGAAGGGGGATAGTCTATTTAAAGTTAAGCCAATGAGGAGTGAGTTGCAGTAGTCAAGGCGAGAGATAACCAGGGAGTGAATCAGGAGCTTTGTGGTTTCACTGGTTAGAAAGGGACGTAGTTTAGAGATGTTGCGGAGGTTGAGGCTGCAAGCTTTGGAAAGTGATTGGATGTGGGGCCGAAAGGAGAGTTCAGAATCCAGGATAACACCTAGCACCCTGACATGTGGGGACGGGTGGATGGTTTTGCCATTGCTCTTCACAGAGAAGTCCGGGGAAGAGGCACGTGGGGGAGGAAATATTATAAGCTCGGTTTTGGACAAGTTGAGTTTGAGGAAGTGGTGTGACATGCATACAGATATGTCGGTTAGTAAGTTAGTGATTCGTGAGGAGACTGATGGGGTGAGTTGAGGGGTGGAGAGATAGATTTGTGTGTCATCAGCATAGAAATGATATTGAAAGCCGTGAGAGGCTATCAACTGACCCAGGGAAGAGGTGTAGATTTATGTGAAAAGCCCTTCTTTACTTTTTATTCTGTGAGGTTAGTACGCTTGTCTATACATGTCAGCGTTATCTTTTTTCATATCTTTAACTATCCACTAGATGCCGCTAGAGATTTTTTATGATTAGATGGGCAATTTACTCGATAAACTCTCTAGATGGCATTGTCCATTGGCAGATTATATTTACCTATGGGATTGTTATTCTTAATTTTTTATGCCTTTGTTTTTATTTTTTAAAAGTGTTATATGAATTATGTAAGAGGATTCCTTCTACATTCTACAATTCAGAGTGAACTAGGAGGTTTAACAATTATTGCTGTTGCTATGGCAGTGGAACTCACTATATAAACCGGCAATCGACATCTGACTCCATTACCCTTTGATGAAGTCATGTGTTCTGTGATGCAACGCATCAGGGAGGAGCCGTAGCGAGCTTTCTGAACTGTAAGTTACTACTTGTTTTTATAATAAAGTGTGTTGAAGTATTACACTATGGAGCCCCCCTTCTTTATTGCATGATGTTACTACATTGGATGAGCCTGAAATTTACCCTAATACCGGCATTGGTGTGGATATCTGTGGAAGCCGATCGATGAGGATCCAGCGTCTATAAATACAGGAGCCTGACTTGACCTGTAGTGTTTTTTTTGTGAGGTGAGAGGCTGGGGCAAATAAGTGGCGCACATCGGATGGTGAAAGCAATTGGAGGAAGTGGAATTTGTTTTGTTTTGATTAATTTGCACGTGCACTTTTTTTCCTTATGAACGGTCACTTTGGAGATTTTTATATTGGACTTTATGATTTTTCTATTATCAATTTGGAGCATTTTTTTTTTTTTGCACTTTGAAAGTTATTACTGCAATGTGACCTATACATTGTTGTGCATGTTGAAGATTTTTTACACTATATTATTCATCATTAAGTATTTAGTTTAGCACAGCCATGGAAGTGCTATCTATCTAGGATATCTTGCACATTTAGATTTAATGATTATACCTTTAATTATTGTTTATTCAGCGCCACATACTTTTTTACCAAGCAAGTTTACACTGTTATACAAGCTGTACACTCACTACTTTACATTGTAGCAACGTGTAATTTCTGAAGTGTTGTGAAAGATATAATAAAATATTTACAAAAATGTGAGGGGTGTACTCATTTTTAATATACAGTATCTCGTAAAAGTATCAGATGGCCACGCCTGTACCATGAGAAAAGGGACATTCTTACAACAGATCACGTATGAGAATAATTTAGTATGAGAATTCAGAACGAATATTTCTGCTCTATGATGACACTTGGTGGTTAACAGAGGCTAAGCAAACAATGGGATTACAAGGAAGGTAAAATTATCTACCTCAATCAATAGAAAAGTTGTTGCACCTTCTGGGATAAGCTGCTTATATTTTTTATGAGCCTATTGTCCAGAATGGTATATTGGATCAAGAAAGAAAGCCATGGGGACACTCAGACACACATTTCATCAACTTATAACCCCACCCACATTCATGAAGATAACTTGACACCTTATACTGTGAAGACGCAATTCCTCTTTAAGCAGCAGCCATCTTGTAAACCACAGCAGCCATTTTAGAACTCTGGTAACCACCATTTTAGACCAGTAGCCATTTTGGAAAGGGTAATTATATTATTGTTGCCTTATATTCAATTGATTTATTTTCAAAATATTGATTTTGATTATACATTTGGATAACTTTCTCGAGTTGATAACCACCTTTTAGATTTTTCTCTAAACTTCATTTTTACATTTATAACTTTTGTAATTTCTTCTGCTGTTGACATATCAGACGTCTAGGTTATCTCACATTATTGATCACTTACTTACCTGCAGTATAGTAATGGTTGAATTCATGAAATACTGCTGTTCTGTCGAATAGTCATATATACACGGTTATTGACTCTACAGGGAAATTATATCATTTCTGTGTCATTTAAAAAAGTACAACACTCCCATTAACGAGCGTTTCAATACATTTTCTTGATTTTGTGTAACATTTTATTTATATATATATATATATATATATATATATATATATATATATATATATATATATATATATTGTATGAATACATGTCTGGTGAATAAATCTCCTATTTTTAGACTGTGTTCACATTGATTGATCCTGTATCTTAAAAATATTATCGTTTAAAAAATACTCAAATACCATGCAGAAAAATTATTCTCATAAGCACAACGTAATACATGGAGGCACTGCTGAGATAACATTAGTATTTTGTACAGGATCAATCAGTTATTGTGGTGACAAATATTTTATATAGAATTTATACATTTTTGAAAAAAAATTCTCCCCCAAAATGTCTGGTCAAAGTGAATCTTCTGCCACTAGTGCTTGTCAAGTCTGCCCGTAGTGGTAATAATAATATCCAATCAGAATTGTCACAAATACAGGACATGTTGAAACTTGTTTCTATAATTGAAATAGTGGACCATGTCAAGAAAAGATTGTCTATTGAAGCTTGTCTACAGATACATTAACGAACTTAAAGATCAGGCCAGTGATTTGGTAGAGAATATGTGGAGCAAGGAAGGCAAAATTTATGAGCTCACAAGTAACTTTTCTCGCTCAGAAGACAAAAAAAAAAAAAAGACGTGATTGTATAATTTTCAAATTATGGCCTGTCCTGCTGTATCTTTGTAATGAATTTAAACATCAAAATACCCAACAAACAAAGTATATATTAAGAGTCCCATTCCCGTTTAAAAGAAAAGGAACATGAGGTAGGAAAATTCACTGAAAAAATGAATAAGGTAATCGTTGGGGTTGATTCTTTTGAAAACGGCAGACTGAAAAGTGAAATATAACTTTTGCATGAGTCCTATAAAATAAGCCAGGATCAACATCACTAATTAAATCAATATTGTAAACAATTAAAAGAAGAGCTGGAGAGTTACAAGCAAGAAAAAGTGTCCCCTGATGCAAGTTGCCGAGTAGTAGGCAATGAAAAATTAGAAAGAGAAGCGGATCAGCTTAGTTTAGGACAAGAATTCCTAATTAAACAATTAGGAGAATTAACCACTTGACGACCGCCTCACGCCGATGTACGTCGGCAAAGTGGCACGGACAGGCAAAATCACGTACAGGGTACGTGATTTGCCTTCCGCGGGTGGGGGGTCCGATCGGACCCCCCCCCGGTGCCCGAGGCGGTCGTCGTTTGTCCAGCGGCGATCGGTGATGAGGGGGAGACCATCCGTTCGTGGCCCCCCCCTCGCGATCGCCGCCGGCCAATGAGAACACTCCTTTGCTGCTGTATGCTAAACAGCAGCAAAGGAAGTGATGTCATCTCCCCTCGGGTCGGTATTTTCCGTTCCGGCCCGAGGAGAGACGACAAGTATGTGAGTGCACAAACACTACACACACAGTAGAACATGCCAGGCACACAAATCACCCCGATCCCCCCCCCCGATCGCCCCCCGATCCCCCCCCAATCACCCCCCCCCCCTGTCACAAACTGACACCAGCAGTTTTTTTTTTTTTTTTTTCTGATTACTGCATAGTGTCAGTTTGTGACAGTTACTGTGTTGGGACAGTGTATATTACCCCCCTTTAGGTCTAGGGTACCCCCCTAACCCCCCCTAATAAAGTTTTAACCCCTTGATCACCCCCTGTCACCAGTGTCGCTAAGCGATCATTTTTCTGATCGCTGTATTAGTGTCGCTGGTGACGCTAGTTAGTGAGGTAAATATTTAGGTTCGCCGTCAGCGTTTTATAGCGTCAGGGACCCCCATATACTACCTAATAAATGTTTTAACCCCTTGATTGCCCCCTAGTTAACCCTTTCACCACTGATCACCGTATAACCGTTACGGTTGACGCTGGTTAGTTCGTTTATTTTTTATAGTGTCAGGGCACCCGCCGTTTATTACCGAATAAAGGTTTAGCCCCCCCGATCGCCCGGCGGTGATATGCGTCGCCCCAGGCAGCGTCAAATTAGCGCCAGTACCGCTAACACCCACGCACGCAGCATGCGCCTCCCTTAGTGGTATAGTATCTGAACGGATCAATATCTGATCCGATCAGATCTATACTAGCGTCCCCAGCAGTTTAGGGTTCCCAAAAACGCAGTGTTAGCGGGATCAGCCCAGATACCCGCTAGCACCTGCGTTTTGTGCCTCCGCCCGGCCCACCCAAGTGCAGTATCGATCGATCACTGTCACTTACAAGGCACTAAACGCATAACTGCAGCGTTCGCAGAGTCAGGCCTGATCCCTGCGATCGCTAACAGTTTTTTTTGTAGCGTTTTGGTGAACTGGCAAGCACCAGCCCCAGGCAGCGTCAGGTTAGCGCCAGTACCGCTAACACCCACGCACGCAGCATACGCCTCCCTTAGTGGTATAGTATCTGAACGGATCAATATCTGATCCGATCAGATCTATACTAGCGTCCCCAGCAGTTTAGGGTTCCCAAAAACGCAGTGTTAGCGGAATCAGCCCAGATACCTGCTAGCACCTGCGTTTTGCCCCTCCGCCCGGCCCAGCCCAGCCCACCCAAGTGCAGTATCGATCGATCACTGACACTTACAAAACACTAAACGCATAACTGCAGCGTTCGCAGAGTCAGGCCTGATCCCTGCGATCGCTAACAGTTTTTTTTGTAGCGTTTTGGTGAACTGGCAAGCACCAGCCCCAGGCAGCGTCAGATTAGCGCCAGTACCGCTAACACCCACGCACGCACTGTACACCTCCCTTAGTGGTATAGTATCTGATCGCATCAATATCTGATCCGATCAGATCTATACTAGCGTCACCAGCAGTTTAGGGTTCCCAAAAACGCAGTGTTAGCGGGATCAGCCCAGATACCTGCTAGCACCTGCGTTTTGCCCCTCCGCCCGGCCCAGCCCAGCCCACCCAAGTGCGGTATCGATCGATCACTGTCACTTACAAAACACTAAACGCATAACTGCAGCGTTCGCAGAGTCAGGCCTGATCCCTGCGATCGCTAACAGTTTTTTGGTAGTGTTTTGGTGAACTGGCAAGCGCCAGCGGCCTAGTACACCCCGGTCGTAGTCAAACCAGCACTGCAGTAACACTTGGTGACGTGGCGAGTCCCATAAGTGCAGTTCAAGCTGGTGAGGTGGCAAGCACAAGTAGTGTCCCGCTGCCACCAAAAAGACAAACAGGCCCGTCATGCCCATAGTGCCCTTCCTGCTGCATTCGCCAATCCTAATTGGGAACCCACCGCTTCTGCAGCGCCCGTACTTCCCCCATTCACATCCCCAACCAAATGCAGGCTGCATGAGAGGCATTTTTATGTCCTCCCGAGTACCCCTACCCAACGAACCCCCCAAAAAAGATGTCGTGTCTGCAGCAAGCGAGGATATAGGCGTGACACCCGCTATTATTGTCCCTCCTGTCCTGACAATCCTGGTCTTTGCATTGGTGAATGTTTTGAACGCTACCATTCACTAGTTGAGTATTAGCGTAGGGTACAGCATTGCACAGACTAGGCACACTTTCACAGGGTCTCCCAAGATGCCATCGCATTTTGAGAGACCCGAACCTGGAACCGGTTACCGTTATAAAAGTTAGTTACAAAAAAAGTGTAAAAAAAAAAAAAATATGAAATAAAAAAAAATAGTTGTTGTTTTATTGTTCTCTCTCTCTCTATTCTCTCTCTCTATTGTTCTGCTCTTTTTTACTGTATTCTATTCTGCAATGTTTTATTGTTATTGTTATTGTTATTGATTGTTATTGTTATTATGTTTTATCATGTTTGTTTTTCAGGTGTGTAATTATTTACACTTTACTGTGCTTTATTGTTAACCATTGTTAACCATTTTTTTGTCTTCAGGTACGCCATTCACGACTTTGAGTGGTTATACCAGAATGATGCCTGCAGGTTTAGGTATCATCTTGGTATCATTCTTTTCAGCCAGCGGTCGGCTTTCATGTAAAAGCAATCCTAGCGGCTAATTAGCCTCTAGACTGCTTTTACAAGCCGTGGGAGGGAATGCCCCCCCCCCCCCCACCGTCTTCCGTGTTTTTCTCTGGCTCTCCTGTCTCAACAGGGAACCTGAGAATGCAGCCGGTGATTCAGCCAGCTGACCATAGAGCTGATCAGAGACCAGAGTGGCTCCAAACATCTCTATGGCCTAAGAAACCGGAAGCTACGAGTATTTCATGACTTAGATTTCGCCGGATGTAAATAGCGCCATTGGGAAATTGGGGAAGCATTTTATCACACCGATCTTGGTGTGGTCATTTGCTTTGAGGGCAGAGGAGAGATCTAGGGTCTAATAGACCACAATTTTTTCAAAAAAGAGTACCTGTCACTACCTATTGCTATCATAGGGGATATTTACATTCCCCGAGATAACAATAAAAATGATTAAAAAAAAAAAATATGAAAGGAACAGTTTAAAAGTAAGATTAAAAAAGCAAAAAAATAATAGAGAAAAAAAAAAAAAAAACACCCCTGTCGCCCCCTGCTCTCGCGCTAAGGCGAACGCAAGCGGCGGTCTGTCGTCAAACGTAAACAGCAATTGCACCATGCATGTGAGGTATCACCGCGAAGGCCAGATCGAGTGCAGTAATTTTTCCAGTAGACCTCCTCTGTAAATCTAAAGTGGTAACCTGTAAAGGCTTTTGAAGGCTTTTAAACATGTATTTATTTTGTTGCCACTGCACGTTTGTGCGCAATTTTAAAGCATGTCATGTTTGGTATCCATGTACTCGGCCTGAGATCATCTTTTTTATTTCATCAAACATTTGGGCAATATAGCGTGTTTTAGTGCATTAAAATTAAAAAAAGTGTGTTTTTTCCCCAAAAAATGCGTTTGAAAAATCGCTGCGCAATTACTGTGTGAAAAAAAAAAATGAAACACCCACCATTTTAATCTGTAGGGCATTTGCTTTAAAAAAATATATAATGTTTGGGGGTTCAAAGTAATTTTTTTGCAAAAAAAAAAAACTTTTTCATGTAAACAATAAGTGTCAGAAAGGGCTTTGTCTTCAAGTGGTTAGAAGAGTGGGTGATGTGTGACATAAGCTTCTAAATGTTGTGCATAAAATGCCAGGACAGTTCAAAACCCCCCCCAAATGACCCCATTTTGGAAAGTAGACACCCCAAGCTATTTGCTGAGAGGCATGTCGAGTCCATGGAATATTTTATATTGCGACACAAGTTGCGGGAAAGAGACAAATTTTTTTTTTTTTTTGCACAAAGTTGTCACTAAATGATATATTGCTCAAACATGCCATGGAAATATATGAAATTACACCCCAAAATACATTCTGCTGCTTCTCCTGAGTACGGGGATACCACATGTGTGAGACTTTTTGGGAGCCTAGCCGCGTACGGGACCCCGAAAACCAAGCACCGCCTTCAGGCTTTCTAAGGGCGTGAATTTTTGATTTCACTCTTCACTGCCTATCACAGTTTCGGAGGCCATGGAATGCCCAGGTGGCACAAAACCCCCCCAAATGACCCCATTTTGGAAAGTAGACACCCCAAGCTATTTGCTGAAAGGTTTAGTGAGTATTTTGCAGACCTCACTTTTTGTCACAAAGTTTTGAAAATTGAAAAAAGAAAAAAAAAAATGTTTTTTCTTGTCTTTCTTCATTTTCAAAAACAAATGAGAGCTGCAAAATACTCACCATGCCTTTCAGCAAATAGCTTGGGGTGTCTACTTTCCAAAATGGGGTCATTTGGGGGGGTTTTGTGCCACCTGGGCATTCCATGGCCTCCGAAACTGTGATAGGCAGTAAAGAGTGAAATCAAAAATTTTCACCCTTAGAAATCCTGAAGGCAGTGATTGGTTTTTGGGGTCCAGTACGCGGCTAGGCTCCCAAAAAGTCCCACACATGTGGTATCCCCATACTCAGGAGAAGCAGCTAAATGTATTTTGGGGTGCAATTCCACATATGCCCATGGCCTGTGTGAGCAATATATCATTTAGTGACAACTTTATGAAAAAAAAAAAAAAAAAAAAAAAAGTGTCACTTTCCCGCAACTTGTGTCAAAATATAAAATATTCCATGGACTCAATATGCCTCTCAGCAAATAGCTTGGGGTGTCTACTTTCCAAAATGGGGTCATTTTGGGGGGTTTTGTGCCACCTGGGCATTCCATGGCCTCCGAAACTGTGATAGGCAGTGAAGAGTGAAAGCAAAAATTTACACCCTTAGAAATCCTGAAGGCGGTGATTGGTTTTCGGGGCCCCGTACGCGGCTAGGCTCCCAAAAAGTCCCACACATGTGGTATCCCCATACTCAGGAGAAGCAGCTAAATGTATTTTGGGGTGCAATTCCACATAGGCCCATGGCCTGTGTGAGCAATATATCATTTAGTGACGACTTTTTGTAAATATTTTTTTTTTTTTTTTTTTTGTCATTTTTCAATCACTTGGGACAAAAAAATAAATATTCAATGGGTTCAACATGCCTCTCAGCAATTTCCTTGGGGTGTCTACTTTCCAAAATGGGGTCATTTGGGGGGGTTTTGTACTGCCCTGCCATTTTAGCACCTCAAGAAATGACATAGGCAGTCATAAACTAAAAGCTGTGTAAATTCCAGAAAATGTACCCTAGTTTGTAGACGCTATAACTTTTGCGCAAACCAATAAATATACACTTATTGACATTTTTTTTACCAAAGACATGTGGCCGAATACATTTTGGCCTAAATGTATGACTAAAATTTAGTTTATTGGATTTTTTTTATAACAAAAAGTAGAAAATATCATTTTTTTTCAAAATTTTCGGTCTTTTTCCGTTTATAGCGCAAAAAATAAAAACCGCAGAGGTGATCAAATACCATCAAAAGAAAGCTCTATTTGTGGGAAGAAAAGGACGCAAATTTCGTTTGGGTACAGCATTGCATGACCGCGCAATTAGCAGTTAAAGCGACGCAGTGCCAAATTGGAAAAAGACCTCTGGTCCTTAGGCAGCATAATGGTCCGGGGCTCAAGTGGTTAAAAACAATTGAAGTTCATGCCCCAGGGTAGTGCTTATATGCCTAAACCTAAAATTGAGTGGTCTGACTATAATCCTAGATCTGACTCTCAATCTGAAGGTTGTGATTTAGGCAGCGGAGGGGAATTAGAAAGAGAGCCCATGTACTACCCTAAGCCACCTGCAAACCACAGGGGGGGGGGGGGGGTAAGAATTGAACCACCACATAAAAAGGTAGGTATAATCAGTTTTATCCAGGTGCAGACAAAAAGACATGCACCCCTAAAACAGGATGCCTCAAAAATAATACAATTTTTGAAAAGTGAAGTCCCGGTCTTTGTGAAGAAGGGATCCATTCATATCACTGACCACCTTGAGGCCTATGAAAATACCATCTCAGTTTTAGGCCTGGATGATGACCAGTCTAGGATTAATTTCTTGCCGTGGGTATTTGAAACCAAATACCGTTGATTCTGTGAATCTTTAAAAGGTCTGTACGGTACTTCATGGCAAGAAATTAAACACCATTGTCATCTGGAGTTAGGCCCTTACAAAAACATTACCACTGCTAGGGCTGCATTCTACCTTGCTAAAAAAGTGCTTTACCACTTAGCAGAAAAGGAGCGGGATTACAATCGCCCAGAATTTAAATCCCTGTTCTTCGAGGCCCTACCTACATAAAAATGAGTTTAGTGAGGGACTACAAGTTGGGGTGTTCACTGGAATACTTGGTAAAAGAGTAACAATTTGCACTCTAACCAACAAACCAGTGAATAACAAAGTAAGGCCTGAACCTGTAACCAAATTTGTGGCTGAAACTCGTATACAGTACCTTGCAAATGTATTCACTCCCCCTTGGCTTTTTACCTATTTTGTTACATTACAGCCTTTAGTTCAATGTTTTTTTTAATCTGAATTATTTGTGATAGATCAGAACACAATAGTCTAAGTTAAAGTAAAATTAGAAAAATATTTACATAAAACTATTTTTCAGAAATAAAAAATGATAATTGACATGTGTGTTTGCATTCACCCTCTTTGTTATGAAGCCCATAAAAAAGCTCTGGTGCAACCAATTACCTTTAGAAGTCACATAATTAGTGAAATGATGTCCACCTGTGTGCAATCTAAGTGTTACATGATCTGTCATTACATATACACACACCTTTTTGAAAGGCCCCAGAGGCTGCAACACCTAAGCAAGAGGCACCACTAACCAAACACTGCCATGAAGACCAAGTACAAGTCAGGGTTAGGTTATAAAAAAAATTATAAAAAAATCCAGATCTATCATAACCAAATGGAAAGAACATGGCACAACATAAGAAAATTTGTGATCAGACTTAAAGATTGCTGTTCACAAGAGCAAACCATCCAACTTGAAGGAGCTGGAGCAGTTTTGCAAGGAGGAATGGGCAAAAATCCCAGTAGTAAGGTGTGGCAAGCTCAGAGACTTATCCAAAGTGACTTGGAGCTGTGATAGCTGCAAAAGGTGGCTCTACAAAGTATTGACTTTAGGGGGTGAATAGTTAGGACAAAATAACAGAAAAATTCAATGTGTATATTTGCTTCACAATAATAAAAAAAAATCTTCAAAGTTGCGGGCGTGTTCTGTAAATTAAATGTTGCAAATCCTCAAACAATCTATGTTAATTCCAGGTTGTGAGGCAACAAAACACGAAAAAAGCCAAGGGGGGTGAATACATTTGCAAGGCACTGGGGGTTATTTACTAAAGGAAAATCCACTTTGTACACAAGTGCACTTGGAAGAAAAGTTGCTGTAGATCCGAGGGGGACATGCAAGGAAAATAAACAGCATTTTAGCTTGCACATGATTGGATGATAAAATCAGTAGAGCTTCCCCTCATTTCAGATCTACCCCTTAGATTTAGAGTGACTGCACTTCCAAGTGCACTTGTAGTGCAAAGTGGATTTGCCTTTCGTAAATAACCCCCACTGTGTATCTCCTCAATCATTATATTTTGAAACCAAGAAAGACATATGCTGATGTAGTCAGAGGAGATATGCCACATGGTTTCAACAGGGGGATACTAGATACCCCACCAGTCAGAGGGGTAGCAGAGAACACCCTTCAGAAGGGGGGGGGGGGAACACCTCAGGATTATCCTCCATGGGAACCAGACCCGAGGTTTAGGAGAAACTATAGGGAGTATCCCCAAAGGGCCAGATTTAACCCTGAGGGTGGAAACCCTCACTATAAAAAGGTATCATTTGCCCTAGGGACCTAAACCGGTAAATAAGGATTGACCACACAGTAGGACACCCCAAAATCCCCAGGAAAATAGGGAGCAACTAAGGCCCAGACCACCATTTCAGAACCAAGACAGTGATTCTGACAGGGATATGTCTGGTCAGGCCAAGTTAGAAATCCCAAGAAACCACAGAAATTAGGCTCAACAACCCAATTCTGAGAGGCCCATGAGCAACATGGAGACCAAAATAGATACTATGGATATGTTAAACAGTTTCATTGCTGCACGGAGCCTAAATAATCCTTTTTTGGGGGCAAATCCTGTGGCCAGCCGAGGGCCACAGAGCCTTTGAGCGTCCAAGTTGAAATGAATCAGAGGAATACACTGAAAAAAGGCGTAGGAGACAGAGGTTATAATACCATTTTATCCTCAGGTCACAGTAAAAGGGATCCTGAAATCCCTGCCAAGGAATCTTGGTCGTTAAGATACTAATTATTCTCCTATTTTTCAGTGGTCACTCCAGTCCTCTGACATAAGCAGGTTGTTTAAAACAGCCCAGTTTCTGGAAGTCGAAGATGGTATTTACAGAGGAAGGCCGAATCCTAAAGACGCTAAAGACGTCAAAAGATCTAAAAGTTATCGTCTTATGGTAAAAAGATAAGGAATCCTCGGCAAAAGGTAGTTTGATTGCCTTAAATGAGTTATATTTACACACCAAAGCGGGGGAGATCCTATTTTTTTTATTCCTCCCAAGTAAAAGGTTGACTGTAATGTCAAATATTTTAATTACTGACAGTATGTCACATGTAAAACTAATATGTCCTGATGATTTTATTACTTCAGAGTTACTGCATTCTAAGCTTTAAAAGTATTCTGAAGAGTGTAATTCAATTGATAAGTGTCTGGTATCCACAGCTATAAACAAATGTCCTCATGTTAATGAGCCTTGGAGCTATATCTCCCATAGCGACAGTTTCATACATTGTCTTGCTATCCAGAGTGTTTAGCTAAAGCACTGATAAAATGGACCAAAGGGGGCTCCGAGGAAGCCCAGGATACCAGCTTGACACCGAGATATCAACCACAGGTTATGTTAATGAAAAGCATGTGTCTTTTCTCCTGAAATCCATTTACAGGACTAAGATGTCCATGAGTCAGTCAGAAGGACAGAGAGGTCGATGTGTGTGAGACACCCAGAGAAGGGACTGTGTGGGGGATCCAGACATACCACTGATGGCCAGTCTACCAGGACAAATCTGACGGGGCAGCCAAGACCAAAGGTGCCCGGAGTGATCCATTTCCCGCCAACAGACAGATGACAGCCCTGGGATGCACACATCGATCGGAAACCCATATTTCTCCGAAGGAATTACACCTATTTGCAGGTGTCTACTCCCCATTAACATTCCATATCCATAATTCGGAACCATCTTCTCAAACAAGACTTACCCGAACTAAGCCATATTTCAAGAGCCCACCTCGGTAATTGTGTCAACATTACAATAACATTTGGATTCAAAGGCTAGGGGTTTTTTAGACTTTTGAAGAATTAAAAAATTTTTTTTTTATGGAATAGGCCCCAAAATAAAGTCAACCTCAGGTTAGACCAATGAGTGTCTTTTTCTTTCAAAACAGAACACCTGGCTTAGAGATCTGTAAATAGGTTGCCTGATAAACTGGGTATATAAAAAGTATATTTTATGGTCTCTAAACAAGATTCGTTTGAGAAGCCTCGAAGTAACAATAAAGCTATGAAAACCCAGCAAACAATTGTTTTTCCCAGGTAAGACAGGCCAATGTCAAAGTCTTACAAGAAAACTTTGGGGGAATGTTTACTCAGCTGAACACTTCTAAGGATTGTAAATAGATAGCATTAGTAAATATCGAGTTTGTCTCAAAGTCCTAAACCAGTGTTTCTCAACCTTTTTACAGTGGAGGAACCCTTGGCAAAACGTTTGAGGTCTAGGGGAACCCCTAAAAAAAAAATTGCAGATCTACAGCTCGCGGAACATTGGATCTGATTAGTGAGCTGTAGATATAACCACAATTATTTAAATAGCTTTAAATATTATAATACATATTAGAACTCACCTGACACCAACATTATAATGTGAACAGGGAACATAGAAATCAATTTTTCTTGTTTGCTGACATAAGAACACCGTTAGGTATATGTAGTAATCTGATTTAGACATATCCTAAATGTAGAAATGGTTTAAATATACAGATTTCATATAGAGCTATATATTATAACTATATACCCATATAGCTTTATGCTCTTACCTAGAGTGTAGTTATAATATATATATATATATATATATATATATATATATATATATATATATATATATAGGGGTGTTGAATTTATTCGCAGCATCGATGCATTGCGATTTGACCGTCCGCGATTTGGCAACGATGCTGCGACCAACATAATTGATTTTGGGGTGATGTCATCTGCATGCCGGGCTGTGCCCTGCCTCTCCGAAGGGAGCTGAAAGCAGCCGAAAGGCGCTGTGCCCCGCCTCTCCATGCTTAGCCGAGGGCGTTAGCCGCGCCCTAATTTCCTGCCTCCCGCTGACATCATCCCCAGCCTCGTCGCTGTGTGTTTAGCTGTCTACTACAGGAGAGGAGACATGTGGAGCGAGTGTCCCCGACTCCCGGTCTCCAGAGAGTCCTCCTTGGCTCACTGTCACATTGTCTGCAGTCTCTGACCCTCTCCTGTAACATGTCTGCAGTCTCTGACCCTCTCCTGTAACATGTCTGCAGTCTGACCATCTCCAGTAACATGTCTGCAGTCTCTGACCATCTCCTGTAACATGTCTGCAGTCTCTGACCATCTCCTGTAACATGTCTGCAGTCTCTGACCATCTCCTGTAACATGTCTGCAGTCTCTGACCATCTCCTGTAACATGTCTGCAGTCTCTGACCATCTCCTGTAACATGTCTGCAGTCTCTGACCATCTCCTGTAACATGTCTGCAGTCTCTGACCATCTCCTGTAATAGGCCTGCAGTTTCTGACCATCTCCTGTAAGTCATTTGGGGGCAGTCTGGAGCTCCTCTCAACTATCTGCTGTGCTTACACTTTGCTACATGCAGAGAGTATTGTATTTTTTTTTTTAAGAACAGATAAGATTTAAAAAATTGAGTTCTTCTGACTGCTTGAATTTTGTGGATGAAAACCGTGTGCAGTAATCGTGAACAAGATAATCGTAATCGAATCGTGAGGCCAGTGAAGATGTATCTCTCTCTCTCTCTCTCATATATATATATATATATATATATATATATATATATATAATCTATTATACACACACTCTCACAAAAGTGAGTAAACCCCTCACATTTTTGGAAATATTTTATTATATCTTTACATGTGACAACACTGAAGAAATGACACTTTGCTACAATGTAGTAGTAGTGAGCGTACAGCTTGTATAACAGTGTAAATTTGCTGTCCCCTCAAAACAACAACACATAGCCATTAATGTCTAAACTGCTAGCAACAAAAGTGAGTACACCCCTAAGAAGAAATGTGCAAATTGGGCCCAAAGTGTCAATATTTTGTGTGGCCATTACTTCCCAGCACTGCCTTAACCCTCTTGGGCATGGAGTTCACCAAAGCTTCACAGGTTGCCACTGGAGTCCTAGTAAAAAAACATAATGAGTGGGGTCCTGATGACCAGTATCGTTGGTCAATTCAGGTAATAGGTTACCGACTCTCCTTATAGGGTGGTGTTCCTTATCAAAACAGGAGAAGTAGTCAAAATAAAAGGGGAGTGGGAATAGGACCCAAGGTGTCCTTACCTTCAGTGAAGGAAAAGGAACAAACTTCGGTTTAACCTGATATTATTAGAACAATTAGTAGAAAAAATATTTATCATTGAAAGCAAAGCATAAACAATAGGAAACTGCACATGGTAAAAACTGACAACGTTGTCACTTAAAAACGCATGTCCATGAGCTCAGCCATATACCAGTCATCCACACGTGTCAATCATCTCAAGTTAAGTGTTACTTAATATATAATGCTTACATGTGTTTAGGCGAGGTAAGTTCCGGGAAACCTTGGCAGCACAAGTCGGTACCCGTATTGTGCTTAACCATGGACCTCCAGACTCCCTATATGCCTATAGAGCTGCTGCATTATGTCTTTACAATGTTGAAAAAAGCATCGGTCATCACAGACAAATGAATGCAATTCTGGCTAGAAAGTATCCCTGCTAGTTAGTGAACAAGATGGGTTTGATTTCTGGGTGTAGCACTGTCAATCATAGAGATAGTAAAAAATGCAGCATGCTGTGGTGTAAGCATGCGACTTGAGTCAAAGAGAAACAATAGATCCACAATAAGCTTGTTAATCATTCAGCACCATGTTTGCATGAAACATTAAAGACAGTACCGCATATAAGTTGGATAGGAAAATATAGTCAGCTGAGTCAAATCACAGAGCCTCAAAAAATGTTCAGGCTGTGATCGCTTGCTCGATATACCAGTACCAGAAAAGAGACTCACGGTTTAGACAATATTAGATTGGTCTTCAATTGCAGTGACAAGGTGGTGAATCCAGAGTCCTTTGCAGGGGTCCACAGGTGTGCAGAATGCAAATCTCTGTACTCCTAGTCCTGGTGACACGCACAGGATGTTATCCACTGGAAAACCAGCATGGGGCCGCCTGGCCGCTTACTTCCAGTTTTCGGTTGTTCGTGGATTCCCAGTTTGCGGTGATAGAATGAGGGCTAAAGAGCGATGAAAAGCCCAGGTTGGCTATCAGCAGAGGGCATGTGTAGGCACACACACCGACATGTTTCACCCACTTGTGACGTGGGTTTCTTCAGGGTGAAGGGTTTGCATGGACAGAATCCTTTTGTAGGCAGAGTGACACTCAGGGAATTACTTCCCGATACATCACTTCCTGCCTAGACATGATCATGTTAACCCCATAGGGGAATTCAGACTGCTGTAAGGAAAAAGTGTTTTTACACCACTGCCATCTTGTGGCAGTATATGACTATTGCACTTCATAGTATATGATTGTTGATGTACAAGGTAAATCGCCATTTACAAGTAGACATTATATGCTTTTAATCACATCTATTAAATTCAATAGTAGTTGTATTAAGATGTGAATATAAAGCTATATGCAGATAGATACATTTGTACAAACTGAGGCTCAGTATGACATTTTAACAATCGATCAGTTCGGTGGAGATCAACTTATGGAATCAGGAATACCTGTAAATTCAGCTCAGTGTTTAATCCATTTGGCGCGAGCGTCCCCAGCCAAAAAATCCACTCCTTTTCTTTATGAAGTACCACCAGGTTGAAGTCACCTCTTCTTACTGGGAGTTTTAAGGCATAGAACCACTTATTTTGAGTCCGTTTGGTTCCCTATTGTGATACTTTGAGAAGTGTTCTCCTATGGGGCTATCGTCATCTGTGGAAAGAATACGAGAGATGTTCCCCTAGTACGGACCTTTAAGGGACGCTTTGTTTAGCCTATATACAGTTTATGACAGGGACATTCCAGCATATACAGCACTCGTGTAGTATTGCAGTTAATGAAATGTTTCATTTGATACACTTTTCTTCCTGTTGCATCTGTAAATGAGTCAGATCTATCTACAAATCCACAAACATGGCATTTTCCACAAGCATACATCCCTCGCAGTGGAGGCAGGTTCGTGAGTCAATTGCGTGGATTAGGTCTGGTATATTCAGATCTGACGAGTTCATCAGTCAGATTTTTGGCTCTTCTTGCTACCATGAAGGGTTTAGGGCCAACTATAGAAGCCATCTGGGGAGCTCAAGTCAATACGTGCTAATGTTTAGTCAAGATCGTTTGCACATCTTCCCACTGTGTACCAAACGTGGTGATGATTTTCACTTGATCAGAAAGGGTCTTGTTGGCATCTTGGTCATTCTTTGGGATTAGCAGTTCTTTCCGGTCAATTGCGGATGCTCATTTTCTTGAGTTCTTTAAAGCTCTATGTGGGTAACCCCTTTCTCTAAATCTTTTATAGAGTTGCTTTGATTCAGCCTGATAGTCCTGATCTAGTGAGCAGTTGTGTCTAATTCTCAGAAACTGCCCCGTTGGTACACTTCTCACCAAGGACTTAGGATGATGGCTGGTTGCCTCAAGAATGGTGTTTGCTGCTGTTGCTGTACGAAACGTTTTCGTGGACAGATGGTTTCCATCTATCCTTATTAGGAGGTCCAGAAACAAAATTTCGTTCAAGTCGTAGGTGAATGTTAGGCGTATATTACAGCTCTTTTCAGTCAGTTCGTTCAAGAACTCTTCAAGGGATTCAACAGACCCCTGCCACAGCAGCAGGACATCATCAATATATCTTAGCCACAATTTGGCATGGTTTAGATAACAATCAAAGCAATAAACAACTTCCTCTTCCCAAAAACCAAGATGTAAGCATGCATAGGCAGATGCCCAAGGGGCCCCATGGAGGTGCCTTGTATTTGTCTATAATAGACCCCTAGAAATGGAAAGCAGTTATTAATCAAGGCAAACTGCAGCATCTCAAGGATGAACTCATTCTGAGGTCCTATACGTGGAAATTTCTGTTTAAGAAAGTGTGCCACTGCTACCAAGCCCCATGCATCGGGTATAGATGTATAAAGAGACTCTACATCAATGCCTACCAGGAGAGTTCCAGGAGATACGGTTACTTCTTCAATTTTTTGCTAATACATCAAGGGTATCTCTAATGTATGAGGGTAACTCAAAGACCATTTTTTTCAGTAGGGCATTAAGTATCTTCCAATTTTCTCCAGAGGACCCTTCACCGCTGAAAAGATTGGCCTGCCTGGTGGGTTCGGCAGGAATTTATGGACTTTAGGAATGATGTAGATCAGATACTCATATTCATTCCGAGATGAGTAGAGGCCGGCTTCCTGCGCAAACATAAGTTTAAAATTTAGTTCATTGGTTATAGAGGTAAAGGGGATAGCAGGAAGTTTTTCATAGGTGGATCGGTCATTTAATTGGTCTTTTTATCTCATTTTCATAGTATTCTTGATCACCAAATTTGGTGCCTCCTTCAGCTCTCGTAAGGCCCGGCGTTGTGCAGGATCCAGGTTGTCTTTTCTTCCTCTTTGCCAATTCACCTTAGTAAGGTAATCTTGAACCAGGTCTAAGAAGACCTCCAACCATCAGTTTTTTTGGAAAGGGGGCATTGTTGTTGATTTTATAAGTAGATTGGCGTCTCGTTTCCATGGGCTAGAGGGAGTAGGGATAGATTGGTCATCATCCTTATTTTCCAATAAAAAGGAGGTAAGTATATCTAGAGCTTCATCATCTTGGGATTCAGTTGGGGGGGGTCATCTTTGTCTTGGCCAGGTCTTTGTTGTAATTGTCTCAGATAGACTTTTTGTAAAAATAAAGTGATGTCTTTATATACCTCAAACTCGTTCATTGACCCAGTAGGTGAGTAAGAGTCCTTTTTCAAGCAATTTTCTATGCCTTTCTTCTAATTTAAATTCTGGGAGGTTAATAATAGTCTTGGCGTGTTGGTAAGGATGAGGGTTTAGTTAAGTGATGTCTAATGACCTCTCCGCTGGCTCTGGTTATTGGCCCTGGTCGTTTTTCCTCTGTCCCCAGCACTCTTGTATTTTCCTTTTCCTCCTGTTCCTCTTGTGGGCTTTAGGATCCCTTTGATAGTAGTTGTCACTTCCAAAGGTGAGCGTTCTTGTCCTAAAAAACCAACCATTCTTTCTGTATCTTCCTCGCTTTCTGAGGTATTTGGTGCTCCGCAGGTTGAGATCAAAGATTTTTCCCTTGGCCCAGATCCTCTAGATACCTTTGGAATTTAGATTGTTAAGTGTGTCTAACATTTAATTGTGTTTTAATAACCTTTTCAAAATTTCGTTTTGCTTTTCAAATTCCAAATGGTCCTTAAAGGGTTCAAGTTGTTGCAGACTAGCCTCAATTTGTGATTGTAGCTCAGAAGCCTGTAGTTTTTCCTCCTCCACTACGAGTTTCATTACGGACACTCCATGATCAATACATTCCTATTTCCATTTAGTTAAAAAACGTTCATTATGTAGATGTTCTGCTGGAATGACACGCTTGCATAACCCTCTGGGTATTAAACCTTTAACAATATAGGATTCTAGAGATAGAATGTCCCATTTCCTATTTAGTTTTATTGTAAGCTTTTTAATTTAAATTTTTTTTGATTCATCTGCAGAGGTAGTGGCTTCTTCCCCTGTGTCGGTGAAAGTGAGTCTGATTTCCTCCTTTGTCATCTCCAATTACAAACGCCATCAATGTACAAGTATCTGAGCAGTTACACTTACAGCAGTAATAAATGCAATCCTATTGTAAGGCTTTCTAATGTCAAATAACACTTCCCGCCTCAGGAATGGTCCAAAAGACCACAAAGGCATACAATTCGTAGTAAAAAACGCAATGGGCAGGGTCCTGATGACCAGTATCGTTGGTCAATTCAGGTAACAGGTTACCGGCTCACCTAATAGGGTGGTGTTCCTTATCAAAACAGGAGAACTTTTGTTTTACAAATACAAGGCACCGCCATGGGGCCCCCTTCGGCACCTGCCTATGCATGTTTACATCTTGGTTATTGGGAAGAGGAAGTTGTTTATTGCTCTGAATCTTATCTAGATCATGCCAAATTGTGGCTAAGATATATCGATGATGTCCTGCTGCTGTGGCAGGGATCTGTTAAATCCCTTGAAGAGTTCTTGAGTTAACTGAACGAAAACAGTCGTAATATACGCCTAATATTCACCTACGACTTGAACGAAATTTTGTTTCTGGACCTCCTAATAAGGATAGACGGAAACCATCTGTCCGCAAAAACGTTTCGTACAGCAACAGCAGCAAACACCCTTCTTTGAGGCAACCAGCCATCATCCTAAGTCCTTGGTCAGAGGTGTACCAACAGGGCAGAATTAGATGCAACTGCTCACTGGATCAGGACTATCAGGCTGAATCAAAACAACTCTATAAAAGATTTAGAGAAAGGGGTTACCCGCCTAGAGCTTTAAAAAACTCAAGAAAACGAGCATCCGCAATTGATCTAAATATGTTTCCGCCGGCCACTCGCTGTAGCATAAGCCAGCAGCGAGCGGAGTGTACTGTGGAATTCGTTTTCACCATGCGTTCCACCTATTATTGTGCAGTGCGCACGCGCGCCGCGATTACACCATCGCGCCGTCACAATGTCAACATCACCCATTGGTATGCAGTGTGCACCGCGCCGTCACGCATGCGCACACCGCAACGTCAATCGCACACTGTCACATGGCAGCTGCAGAAGGTCACATGATGGCAACAAAACCTAGTAACCAAAAAAAGGGTGGGTCTAAATGAAATTGACATCCCGTAGACCGGAAATATTAGCGAAGTGTACGCAATGGATTGAATTTTAAATCGTAAAGGGATTACTATAAAACGGAAATTTTTTATTGTTAATTGTTTTGTTGTTTCCGTATATACTAACAAAATGAGTTTATCGAAAAATCCCAAATATTAAATATGGGCAAGCTTAGGAGATGGATTCTCTACATCTCTGGTACCTTATAGCTATCAATCTCATGTACATATATACACCAGATCCTATATATCATAAAATAACAATTTACATGTATGATTTAAAGACAATGTAACTGTCACAGTCTTTCAAAACCAAACTATAAAAAATACACTGTTAGAAATATATACATATTTGCATATATAATTTGAAAAAGGTACCACTAATGTAGTCTCATTGAAAACAAACTACATAAACAAAAATGTAAAAAAATAAAAAAATGAAAATTAAAAAAGGATATATGAAAAATGATCCTGCACCTATCCCTTGTGATTCACCTATAAAGGCATTGATATCTACCTCTACGTTCATGCCCTGTGGGAAAAAAGTCTGTAATTCATATGCCCAGAACATCTCTAGACGAGAAAACCCCCTGATTCTGGCTCCCCCCCTCCACGGTGGGACATACTTGTCTATGATGATAAATTGGGACCCAGCAGGATTACTATTGTGAAATTGTTTGTAGTATCTGGGTACTGTGTGTTTAGGGTCTCTACCCTTGATTAGGGCTATGTGTTCCCCCACTCACGTAGTGAATGTTCTAATAGTACGTCCTATGTACTGTTTGCGGCACGGGCAAGTAATAAGGTACACTATGTATCTTGTATTGCACGTGCAAAACGATTTTACTGTATACCTTTTCCCAGTAGTGGTAGATGTAAACTCTGTAACCTTACGTCTGTCTAGAGTGTTGTGTTGGCAGACACCACACTTTCTACATGGGTAGAAACCTATCATGTTGTGAAAGAAGGAGGGACGGGACAGTGGATTGATCACATTGGGGGCTATCCGGCCCTGTAAAGATGGTGCTCCCCTAAATATGACTTTGGCCTCCCCTGGTAAAAGTTTACCTAAAATGTTGTCCTGTCTTAACACTTCCCAATGCTTCTTCACAATATTTTGAATTTGTTTATGCTGAATTGAAAAAGATGTCAGCATGGCCCATTTAAATTTTTCGTCAGGATCTTTCTTTGGCTTGATCTCAAGCAGAGTTTTCCTCTCGATGTTCATGGCTCTTTGGATCGTCGTAACCTTTGTCGACAAATTTTTGTTTCAAGACACCTGCTTGTACGGTAAATACATCAGTATCTGTACAGTTCCTACAGAGCCTCAAAAATTGGCTCCGCGGTACTGCACTCAGCCAAGATCTGTGATGGCAACTATTTACAGGGATGAAGCCATTGCGATCAGTGGGTTTGAAATACGTATTGAATCTAAACTTTTTTTCCCACTATTTCTATTTGTAGATCCAGAAAATGAATCTTGGTTTCGCTGGCTTCATACGTTAAAGAAATACCCGTGTCGGAGTTTAAACTTTCAAAGAACTGCTTGAGTGTATCTGATGTGCCATTCCATAGGAGGAGGATGTCGTCTATGTACCTAGCCCATAGAACCAATGACGTGGTGTCATGGGCATAGACGACATCCTCCTCCCACCTGGCCATAAACAAGTTCGCAAGGCTAGGTGCGAACTTTGCACCCATGGCCACTCCCCGCTGTTGAAGGTAGTAGCCCTGGTTAAACCAAAAGTAATTGTGTTTGGTTGCAAACTCCAGTAGCTCTATCAGATAGTCACGTTGGAACGGTGCGAGGGAGTGTTCGCGGCTCAAAAAATGTTTCACTGCTTTCAACCCTTTGTCATGCGATATACAGGTGTATAACGATGCCACGTCCGCTGTGGCCATGATGTAACCCTCCTGTATATCGATATTTTCAAGAAGTCTAATAGTAGAGCCGGTATCCTTTAAGTACGAAGGTGTTTGTTTCACCAACGGCTGTAGGTAGAAGTCTATATATTTACCTATTCTTGCCGTGACGGAATTGATGCTGCTAACAATAGGTCTCCCGGGGGGTCATACTGGGTTTTTGTGGTTTTTAGGTAAATAATGTACTGTAGGGATTCTAGGTGCCGTCGGGACCAAAAAGGCTTTTTCTTTTTTGCTTAAAATTTTTAAATCATAACCCTTTAAAATAAGTTTTTGTAATTGTTTTTTGTATAGGTTGGTGGGGTTTTTGGGGAGTGTCTGATATGTACCTGGTTCATTTAAGATTCTAAACATCTCCTCTTCATATTGATTCTTGTCCAGAACCACTATCCCACCGCCCTTATCCGCAGGACGAACCACCAAATTTTTACGTGCACATAAGGATTCTAATCCATCTTTTGATAGTTGAGAATGTCGAATGTATTTAACTGGTAGTTTGGAGAGGTCGCTGAGGACAAGATCTCTATATATTTTTACTGCTGGAGCTATAGGAACAGGGGGAGAGAAAAGAGAAGGGTTTTGTCAGTCCTGAATGGACCGTTCCTGAAGTAGCAGAAGGAAAATCTGTGCGTATGGGGTTTGAAACTATATAACTCTGAATATTAATCTTACGTATATATTTGTGAATATCAATGAAGGTGTGGAATTTATCTAGTTTTTTCGGTGGAGCATATTTAAGACCTTTGTCTAACACAGATAATTCTGCTTCCGTAAGTGTCTGTGAACTTTAATTGAACACACCCTGACCAGTTATGTTCTTTTTCTCTTTTATCCTTTGTACTCTCCTCTCCCCTCTGCAGCCTCTCTTAGATCTGGACCTCGCTTTCTTGTGCGTCGGTCCTCGTGAAAACCCTGATTTTCATGGTAGTTGGAATTATGTGTATATGGAGATTGATCATAATTTTGTCTCCTGCGTTCCGGGCTATACATCTCTCTAAGGGGTGTATAGCGATTGTACGTAGGGACTGGGGAGGGGTAACGATAATGTAATCTATCTCTATGGTACATGTCTGAGCGTGTCTCATACCTTCTCGATGGGGAAGAATAGGACTGATTATTGTAGTTCTGATGCATAAGGGCTTCTGAATGATGTACATTGCCCCTAGGGTTACTTCTTCCTCTTGTATTACCCCTGTGGTTCTCTCCCCCTATTAGGGTTCCTAGGGTTTTGGGGGTTCACATGATGTATCCTCTGCTGAGAGAGGTACGGTACATCATCATTCTCCCTCCCCCTGAGGGTATCACCACCCCGGGAATCCCCTGGTTTAGAATTAGGTTGTGCCACCCTGGTTGAAGATGACGGTAGAGCGCCTATCTGGGTGTTTCCTTCTATGGTGCTTGGGGCCACTTCCATAGGAGGGGTAGTTGTATAAAGTTTTTGCCACCCAAACACCATATTAGTTCTATAGTCACCCACATCTCTGGAGTATTTTTTCAGTTTTTTTGTGTTTTTGATCTCGGTCCTCCTTCTCAAGATGACTCTGGAGGTTGGAGGACAGAGTATTGTACTCCAGGGAGTTTTTGTAGACTAAGAATTTATCTTTAAGCTCTTTAATTTCTCTGTCTAAGCTAAGGAGTTCATTGTTTTTTTTGGAAATAAGCAAACTCAAAAAGCTGATACCTGCATCATTAAAATAATTAAACCATGAGTCTAACTCTGTTTCTCCTTGTTGGGGTTGTACCTCCCACCTAAGGCTTCTAGGAACCATTTTCTCCTGAATATATTGTAAAAATGCCAAATCCCACCGTAGATGAAGTTCGGTTGCCATGACATTTTTAAGTCTAAGGAATAACCCTCCAATCTCTGTATCACTCCCTGTGGCAACAAAAACTCCCTCTGTGTTAACCCTATGGCAGGCCCGATATTCAAAAATATCCATATCTGGGAAGTAAAATGAGCAGCAGCAATAGTGTAACTTCTAATAAGCGAATATGGAAAAAACAAATAACTTTGCGCTAACTCAAACGTGTAAGCTGCTGACACTGCAAATAGAATTTTTGCTGTAAACCATAGAATATATAAATAAGTGCAGCGCTATAATTTATATAAGTGAAATAACAATTGTGAATATCAACATATAAAAATCCTAAAATAATTAATGTCCATTATCAATAAATCAAAGACCATTTTGTTGTTGTGAAAACACAAAAATCACCACGTGGATATATGACTAAAATAGTGATTAGACAATCCCCAAAGTAATGGAGGCGTATCATAGATTTTGGACCTAAAAATAGCATATGCTACATAAGTCAACACAAGCCTTTATTGCCCAATGGCAATGGTACAGAAGATGAGTACCAAAGGAAGATCAACGGTCCTGGAAGCTTACTCAGGGATTTGTGCGAAACCACACTTGTGCAAATACCACCACCCATATGAATGGAGGTTTACCGAAAGGTTGGGACCCAAAACAGCGTATGCTGAATGAGTCAAACAGGCTTAAAACTGCCCACTGGCAATGGAGAGGAGATCCCAATGGTACACTGGAGAAGAGATCCTGGGGGTGCCTCACCGGGGTGCTTTCTCCATGTGGAAATTAAAGACGTCCTCGAACATGCCCCACATAGAATAAAAAAGGGGCCATATAGTGTAATTCCGTAAAATTGTAAATTTTATTTAAAAAGGAAAACACTTACATTTAAGAAGTAGTCAAGCGCTTGTATACAATAAAAATGGCATCAGTGGAGTCCTCCTGACGCGTTTCGTCACATAGGACTTCGTCTGGGGTACTTGCCCACTGCAGCCATACTCCTTTATATAGGCACTGAGACCCCTGTAATGAGAATTCAGCTCCTACATTCACGTCATCTGCACTTGCGGGTTCGGCCAAAATGGCGGACCCGCGTGCGTTCCAAGCCTCATTCCCATGCGTTCCACCTTCATTAATAAACATAGGTGAAGCTTCCTGGTACAGAGGTATACATGTGTTTCTATCTAAATATGTTTCCGCCGGCCACTCGCTGTAGCATAAGCTAGCAGCGAGCGGAGTGTACTGCGGAATTCATGTCACCATGCGTTCCACCTATTATTGTGCAGTTGATAGGATTTTTACATGTTCATATTCACAATTGTTATTTCACTTATATAAATTATAGCGCTGCACTTTTTATTCTCAATGGTTTACAGCAAAAATTCTATTTGCAGTGTCAGCAGCTTACACGTTTGAGTTAGCGCAAAGTTATTTGTTTTTTCCATATACGCTTATTAGAAGTTACACTATTGCTGCTGCTCATTTTACTTCCCAGATATGGATATTTTTGAATATCGGGCCTCCCATAGGGTTAACACCGAGGGAGTTTTTGTTGCCACAGGGAGTGATACAGAGATTGGAGGGTTATTTCTTAGACTTAAAAATGTCATGACAACCGAACTTCATCTAGGGTGGGATTTGGCATTTTTACAATATATTAAGGAGAAAATGGTTCCTAGAAGCCTTAGGTGGGAGGTACAACCCCAACAAGGAGAAACAGAGTTAGACTCATGGTTTAATTATTTTAATGATGCAGGTATCAGCTTTTTGAGTTTGCTTATTTCCAAAAAAACAATGAACTCCTTTGCTTAGACAGAGAAATTAAAGAACTTAAAGATAAATTCTTAGTCCACAAAAACTCCCTGGAGTACAATACTCTGTCCTCCAACCTCCAGAGTCATCTTGAGAAGGAGGACCGAGATCAAAAACACAAAAAACACTCCAGAGATGTGGATGACTATAGAACTAATATGGTGTTTGGGTGGCAAAAACTTTATACAACTACCCCTCCTATGGAAGTGGCCCCAAGCACCATAGAAGGAAACACCCAGATAGGCGCTCTACCGTCATCTTCAACCAGGGTGGCACAACCTAATTTTAAACCAGGGGATTCCCGGGGTGGTGATACCCTCAGGGGGAGGGAGAAGCATGATGATGTACCGTACCTCTCTCAGCAGAGGATACATCATGTGAACCCCCAAACCCCTAGGAACCCTAATAGGGGGGAGAGGTAACCACAGGGGTAATACAAGAGGAAGAAGTAACCCTAGGGGCAATGTACATCATTCAGAAGCCCGTATGCATCAGAACTACAATAATCAGCCCTATCCTTCCCCATCGAGAAGGTATGAGGCACGCTCAGACATGTACCATAGAGATAATTTACATTATCGTTACCCCTCCCCAGTCCCTACGTACAGTCGCTATACACCCCTTAGAGACATGTATAGCCCAGAACGCAGGAGAGAAAATTATGATCAATCTCCATATACACATAATTCCAACTACCATGAAAATCAGGGTTTTCACGAGGACCGACGCACAAGAAAGCGAGGTCCAGATCTAAGAGAGGCTGCACAGGGGGGAGGAGAGTACAAAGGAGAAAAGAGAAAAAGAACATAACTGGTCAGGGTGTGTTCAATCCAAGTTCACAGACACTTACGGAAGCAGAATTATCTGTGTTAGACAAAGGTCTTAAATAAGCTCCACCGAAAAAACTAGATAAATTCCACACCTTCACTGATATTCACAAATATATACGCAAGATTAATATTCAGAGATATCTAGTTTCCAACCCCATATGCACAGATTTTCCTGCTGCTACTTCAGGAACGGTCCATTCAGGACTGACCAACCCTTCTCTTTTCTCTCCCCCTGTTCCTATAGCTCCAGCAGTAAAAATATATAGAGATCTTGTCCTCAGCGACCTCTCCAAACTACCAGTTAAATACATTCGACATTCTCAACTATCAAAAGATGGATTAGAATCCTTATGTGCACGTAAAAATTTGGTGGTTCGTCCTGCGGATAAGGGTGGTGGGATAGTGGTTCTGGACAAGAATCAATATGAAGAGGAGATGTTTAAAATCTTAAATGAACCAGGTACATATCAGACACTCCCCAATAACCCCACCAACCTATACAAAAAACAATTACAAAAACTTATTTTAAAGGGGTATGATTTAAAAATTTTAAGCAAAAAAGAAAAAGCCTTTTTGGTTCCGACGGCACCTAGAATCCCTACAATATATTATTTACCTAAAATCCACAAAAACCCAGTATGTCCCCCCTGGAGACCTATTGTTAGCGGCATCAATTCCGTCATGGCAAGAATAGGTAAATATATAGACTTCTACCTACAACCGTTGGTGAAACAAACACCTTCGTACTTAAAGGATACCGGCTCTACTATTAGACTTCTTGAAAATATCGATACACAGGAGGGTTACATCATGGCCACAGCGGACGTGGCATCGTTATACACCTGTATACCGCATGACAAAGGGTTGGAAGCAGTGAAAATTTTTTTGAGCCACGAACACTCCCTCGCACCATTCCAACGTGACTATCTGATAGAGCTACTGGAGTTTGCAACCAAACACAATTACTTTTGGTTTAACCAGGGCTACTACCTTCAGCAGCGGGGAGTGGCCATGGGTGCAAAGTTCGCACCTAGCCTTGCGAACTTGTTTATGGCCAAGTGGGAGGAGGATGTCGTCTATGCCCATGACACCACGTCATTGGTTCTATGGGCTAGGTACATAGACGACATCCTCCTCCTATGGAATGGCACATCAGATACACTCAAGCAGTTCTTTGAAAGTTTAAACTCCAACGACAGGGGTATTTCTTTAACGTATGAAGCCAGCGAAACCAAGATTCATTTTCTGGATCTACAAATAGAAATAATGGAAAAAAAAGTTTAGATTCAATACGTATTTCAAACCCACTGATCGCAATGGCTTCATCCCTGTAAATAGTTGCCATCACAGATCTTGGCTGAGTGCAGTACCGCGGAGCCAAATTTGAGGCTCCGCAGGAACTGTACAGATACTGATGTATTTACCATACAAGCAGGTGTCTTGAAACAAAAATTTGTCGACAAAGGTTACGAAATTGCTAGTTTGGACTATGAGATCCAAAGAGCCATGAACATCGAGAGGAAAACTCTGCTTGAGATAAAGCCAAAGAAAGATCCTGATGAAAAATTTAAATGGGCCATGCTGACATCTTTTTCAATTCAGCATAAACAAATCCAAAATATTGTGACGAAGCATTGGGAAGTGTTAAGACAGGACAACGTTTTGGGTAAACTTTTACCAGGGGAGGCCAAAGTCATATTTAGGGGAGCACCATCTTTACAGGGCCAGATAGCCCCCAATGTGATCAATCCACCGTCACGTCCCTCCTTCTTTCACAACATGATAGGTTTCTACCCATGTAGAAAGTGTGTTGTATGCCAACACAACACTCTAGACAGACGTAAGGTCACAGAGTTTACATCTACCACTACTGGGAAAAGGTATACAGTAAAATCGTTTTGCACGTGCAATACAAGATACATAGTGTACCTTTTTACTTGCCCGTGCCGCAAACAGTACATAGGACGTACTACTAGAACATTCACTACACGAGTGGGGGAACACATAGCCCTAATCAAGGGTAGAGACCCTAAACACACAGTACCCAGACACTACAATTTCACAATAGTAATCCTGCTGGGTCCCAATTTATCATCATAGACAAGTATGTCCCACCGTGGAGGGGGGAGCCAGAATCAGGGGGGTTTCTCGTCTAGAGATGTTCTGGGCATATGAATTACAGACTTTTTCCCCGCAGGGCATGAACGTAGAGGTAGATATCAATGCCTTTATAGATGAATCTTAAGGGATAGGTGCGGGATCATTTTTCATATATCCTTTTTTAATTTTCATTTTATTTTTTTACATTTTTGTTTATGTAGTTTGTTTTCATTGAGACTACATTAGTGGTACCTTTTTCAAATTATATATGCAAATATGTATATATTTCTAACAGTGTATTTTTTAAAGTTTGGTTTTGAAAGACTGACAGTTACATTGTCTTCAAATCATACATGTAAATTGTTATTTTATGATATATAGGATCTGGTGTATATATGTACATGAGATTGATAGCTATAAGGTACCAGAGATGTAGAGAATCCATCTCCTAAGCTTGCCCATATTTAATATTTGGGATTTTTCGATAAACTCATTTTGTTAGTATATACGGAAACAACAAAACAATTAACAATAAAACATTTCCGTAGTAATCCCTTTGCGATTTAAAATTCCATCCATTGCGTACACTTCGCTAATACTTCCGGTCTACGGGATGTCAATTTCATTCAGACCCACCCTTTTTTTGGTTACTAGGTTTTGTTGCCATCATGTGACCTTCTGAAGCTGCCATGTGACAGTGTGCGATTGACGTTGCCGTGTGCGCATGCGTGATGGCGCGGTGACGACATCGCGCTGCGCGCGCGCACTGCATAGCAATGAGTGATGTTAACATCGTGACGGCGCGATGACACCATCGCAGCGCGCGTGCGCAATAATAGGTGGAGCACATGGTGACACGAATTCCGCAGTACACTCCGCTCGCTGCTGGCTTATGCTACAGGGAGTGGCCGGCGGAAACATATTTAGATAGAAACACATGTATACCTCTGTACCGGGAAGCTTCACCTATGTTTATTAATGAAGGTGGAACGCATGGGAATGAGGCTTGGAACGCACGCGGGTCCGCCATTTTGGCCGAACCCGCAAGTGCAGATGACGTGAATGTAGGAGCTGGATTCTCATTACAGGGGTCTCAGTGCCTATATAAAGGAGTATGGCTGCAGTGGGCAAGTACCCCAGACGAAGTCCTATGTGACGAAACGCGTCGGGAGGACTCCACTGCCGCCATTTTTATTGTATACAAGCGCTTGACTACTTCTTAAATGTAAGTGTTTTCCTTTTTAAATAAAATTTACAATTTTACGGAATTACACTATATGGCCCCTTTTCGAGGACGTCTTTAATTTCCACATGGAGAAAGCACCCTGGTGAGGCACCCCCAGGATCTCTTCTCCAGTGTACCATTGGGATCTCCTCTCCATTGCCAGTGGGCAGTTTTAAGCCTGTTTGACTTATTCAGCATACGCTGTTTTGGGTCCCAACCTTTCGGTAAGCCTCCATTCATATGGGTGGTGGTATTTGCACAAGTGTGGTTTCACACAAATCCCTGAGTAAGCTTCCAGGACCGTTGATCTTCCTTTGGTACTCATCTTCTGTACCATTGCCATTGGGCAATAAAGGCTTGTGTTGACCTATGTAGCATATGCTATTTTTAGGTCCAAAATCTATGGTACGCCTCCATTACTTTGGGGATTGTCTAATCACTATTTTAGTCATATATCCACGTAGTGATTTTTATGTTTTCAAAACAACAAAATGGACTTTGATTTATTGATAATGGACATTTATTATTTTAGGATTTTTATATGTTGATATCCACAATTGTTATTTCACTTATATAAATAAGTGCAGCGCTATAATTTATATATTCTATGGTTTACAGCAAAAATTCTATTTGCAGTGTCAGCAGCTTACACGTTTGAGTTAGCGCAAAGTTATTTGTTTTTTCCATATGATCAAGTAATAATCACCACCACGTTTGGTACACAGTGGGAAGATGTGCGACCTTGACTAAACATTGGCACGTATTGACTCGAGTTCCTCAGATGGCTTCTATACTTGGCCCTAAACCCTTCATGGTAGCAAGAAGAGACAAAAATCTGACTGATGAACCTGTCAGATGTGAAATTACCAGACCTAATCCACGCAATTGGCTCACGGACCTGCCTCCACTGTGAGGGATGTATGCTTGTGGAAAATGCCATATTTGTGGATAGATCTGACTCATTTACAGATGCAACAGGAAGAAAGGTGTATCAAATTAAACATTTCATTAACTGCAATACTACACAAGTACTGTATATGCTGCAATGTCCCGGTCATAAACTGTATATAGACCAAACAAAGCGTCCCTTAAAGGTCCATATAGGGGAACATCTCTCAAGTATTCCTTCCCCAGATGACAATACCCCCATAGGAGAACACTTTTCAAAATATCACAATAGGGAACCAAACGGACTCAAAATTAAGGGGTTCTATGCCTTAAAACCCCCAGTAAGAAGAGGTGACTTCGACCTGGTACTTCTTCAAAAAGAAAAGGAGTGGATTTTTCGGCTGGGGACGCTCGCGCCAAATGGATTAAACACTGAGCTGAATTTACAGGTATTCCTGACTCCGTAAGTTGATCTCCACCGAATTAATCGATTGTCAAAATATCATACTAAGCCTCAGTTTGTACGAATGTATCTATCTGTATATAGCTTTACATTCACATCTTAATACAACTACTATTGAATTTAATAGATGTGATTAAAAGCATATAATGTCAACTTGTGAATGGTGATTTACCTTATACATCAACGATCTTATACTATGAAGTGCAAGTCATATACTGCCACAAGATGGCAGCGGTGTAAAAACACTTTTTCTGTACAGCAGTCTGAATTCCCCTATGGGGTTAACATGACCATGTCTAGGCAGCAAGTGATGTAACAGGAAGTAATTCCCTGAGTGTCACTCTGAATGCCTACAAAAAGGATTCTGTCCATGCAAACCCTTCACCCTGAAGAAACCCACGTCACAAGTGGGTGAAACATGTCGGTGTGTGCGCCTACACATGCCCTTTGTCGATAGCCAACCTGGGCTTTTCAACATTCTTTGGCCCTCATCCTATCACCACAAACTAGAAATCCACAAACAACTGAAAACTGGAAGTAAACGGCCAGGCAGCCCCATGCTGGTTTTGAGTGGATAACATCCTGTTCGTGTCACCAGGACTAGGAATACAGAAATTCGCATCCTGCACACCTGTGGACCCCTGCAAAGGACTCTGGATTCAACACATTGTCAATGCAATTGAGGACCAATCTAATATCGTCTAAACAGTGAGTCTCTTTTCAACTGGTATATCCAGCAAGTGATCACAGCCTGAACATTTTTTGAGGCTCTGATTTGACTCAGCTGACTATATTTTCCTATCCAACTTATATACGGTGCTATCTTTAATGTTTCATGGAAACATTTGTGCTTTATGACTAACAGGCTTATTGTGGATCTATTGTTTTTCTTTGACTCAAGACGCATGCTCACACCACAGCGTGCTGCATTTTTTACTATCTCTATGATTGACAGTACTACACCCAGAAAACAAACATGTCTTGTTCACTAGCAGGGATACTTTCTAGCCAGAATTGCATTTACTTGTCTGTGATGACCAATGCTTTTTTCAACATTGTAAAGACTTAATGCAGCAGCTCTATAGGCATATAGGGAGTCTGGAGGTCCATGGATAAGCACAAGATGGGTACTGACTTGTGCTACCAAGGTTTCCCGGAACTCACCTCGCTTAATATATGCAAGCATTACACTTAACTTGAGATGATTGACACGTGTGGATGACTGCTATATGGCTGAGCTCATGGGCATGCGTTTTTAAGTGACAACTTTGTCAGTTTTTACCATGTGCAACTTCCCATTGTTTATGCTTTGCTTTCAATGATATATATTTTTTTCTACTAATTGTTCTAAAAATATCAGGTTAAACTGCAGTTTGTTCCTTTTCCTTCACTGAAGGTAAGGAGACCTAGGGTCCCATTCCCACTCCTTTTATTTTGCCACTGGAGTCCTCTTCCGCTTCTCCATGACGTCACCACAGACCTGGTGGATGGTAGAGACCTTGCGTTCCTCCAACTTCCATTTGAGGATGCCCCACAGATGCTCAATAGGGTTTAGGTCTGGAGACATGCTTGGCCAGTCCATCACCATTAACCACAGCTTCTTTAGCAAGGCAGTGGTCATCTTGGAGGTGTTTGGGGTCGTTATGTTGGAAATACTGCCCTGCGGCCCAGTCTCAGAACGGATTGAATCATGCTCTGTTGGCATTCATGGTTCCCTCAATGAGCTGTAGCTCCCCAGTGCCGGCAGTACTCATGCAGCCCCAGACCATGAGACTCCCACCACCATGCTTGACTGTAGGCAATACAAACTTGTCTTTGTACTCCTCACCTGGTTGCAGCCACACATGCCTGACACCATGTGAACCAAGTTTATATTGGTCTCATCAGACCACAGGACATGGTTCCAGTAATCCATGTACTTAGTCTGCTTGTCTGCAAACTGCAGACTTTCATGTGCATCATCTTTAGAAGAGGCTTCCTTCTGGGAAGACAGCTATGCAGACCAATTTTATGCAATGTGCAGCATATGGTCTGAGCACTGACAGGCCGACCCACCCACCCCTTCAACCTCTGCAGCAATGCTGGCAACACTCATACGTCTATTTCCCAAAGACAATCTCTGGATATGATGCTGAGCACTTGCACTCAACTTCTTTGGTGTACCATGGTGAGGCCTGTTCTGAGTGGAACCTGCCCTGTTAAACCGCTGTATGGTCTTGGTCACCGTGCTGCAGCTCAGTTTCAGGGTCTTGGCAATCTTCTTATAGCCTAGGCCATCTTTATGTAGAGCAACAATTCTTTTTTTCAGATCCCCAGCGAGTTCTTTGCCATGAGGTGCCATATTGAACTTCCAGAGTAATCAAGTATAATATGTAGCAGCGCTCAAGTCCAATAGTATAGGTAACAAAAATAGTCCAATGCTATATGGTGGAAACATATATAATAAAAGTCTATTATAAGGTCTATGGATGGTCCGTGATTCGGGATCGATATAGGAACCAGGGGGATCTCGATAGACACAGTACTGAGGGCAGCTTCCTGTTGAGTGAAGTCAGCTCTCCATAGCAATCATGAAAAAACAAGGAGAAAGCGCCTCTAAGTACAAGTGTTTAATTCAATATAAAAAGCACATATTCGCACTTACATAAAGATGTACGAGTGTCACTTGACAAAGGAGTGCGCATGCCCGTTGAGAGCCTCGCGCATGCTCAGAAACCCTTAGTGTATCCCCATCTGAACTATCCGGGTGACGTCAACGTTCCCGTGTGCCTCGCTGGAACGCGGAAGTGGTTATCCAGCCTAACCGCACTGCAGCCGGCTTCTCCGTGCGGAGGTCCGCGGCCATCCCCTCGGATTACATCGAATCTCCACGCATACGGGCCTTTGACTTACCCTGGATACAGTTCCCATTGGAAGCTGACACTCATACATTTTTATGTAAGTGCGAGTATGTGCTTTTTATATTGAATTAAACACTTGTACTTAGAGGCGCTTTCTCCTTGTTTTTTCACGATTTTTTTTCCAGCGACCAGTAGACCAGAGAGTGAGAGCGATAACACCAAATGTAACACCTGAGACCTTGTAACACTAACGAGTTACATGACACCGGGGAGGGGAAATGGCTAATTGGGTCCAATTTGGACATTTACACTTAGGGGTGTACTCACTTGTGTTGACAGCAGTTTAGACATTAATGGCTGTGTTGAGATATTTTGAGGGGACAGCAAATTTACACTGTTATAACAAGCTGTACACTCACTACTTTACATTGTAGGAAAGTGTCATTTCTTCAGTGTTGTCACATAAAAAGATATAATAAAATAATTAAAAATATTTACAAAAATGTGAGAGGGGTGTACTCAACTTTTGTAAGAATATATATATATATATATATATATATATATATATATATATATATATATATAAATACACACACACACACACAGTAACATTTATTCCTAAACAGTATAATTTGCTGCATTCGGAATACAATCATTTAAATGGCGTTACCAGACCTCCTAAGCCTTATAGATATTTTTAAAATTTATCAGATGGCCAAGCCTGTACCATGAGAAAAAGGGACATTCTTGCAACAGATCAAGTATGAGAATAATTCAGAACAAATATTTCTGCTCTATGACGACACTTGGTGGTTAACAGAGGTGGGGACTAAGCCAACAACGGGATTACAAGGAAGGTAAATTATCTACCTCAACCAATGAAAAAGAAGTTACACTTTTTGGGTAAGGCTTATTATAATTTTACGAGCCTATTGTCCAGAATGGTATATAGGATCCAGATAGAAAGCCATGGGGACACTCAGACACACGCCTTATCAACTCATAACCCCACCCACATTCATGAAGATTCTTTGACACCTTATATTCTGAAACTCTGAGGACGCAATTCCTCTTTAACCACTTCAGCCCTGGAAGAATTTACCCCCTTCCTGACCGGGCCATTTTTTGTGATACGGCGCTGCATCACTTTAACCACTTCAGCCCCGGAAGGATTTATCCCCTTCCTGACCAGAGCACTTTTTACAATTTGGCACTGCGTCGCTTTGACTGCTAATTGCGCGGTCATACAATGCTGTACCCGAACGAAATTTGCGTCCTTTTCTTCCCACAAATAGAGCTTTCTTTTGATGGTATTTGATCACCTCTGCGGTTTTTATTTTTTGTGCTATAAACGGAAAAAGACCGAAAATTTTGAAAAAAAATGATATTTTCTACTTTTTGTTATAAAAAAAAATCCAATAAACTCAATTTTAGTCATACATTTAGGCCAAAATGTATTCGGCCAGATGTCTTTGGTAAAATAAAATGTCAATAAGCGTATATTTATTGGTTTGCGCAAAAGTTATAGCGTCTACAAGCTAGGGTACATTTTCTGGAATTTACACAGCTTTTAGTTTATGACTGCCTATGTCATTTCTTGAGGTGCTAAAATGGCAGGGCAGTACAAAACCCCCCCAAATGACCCCATTTTGGAAAGTAGACACCCCAAGGAAATTGCTGAGAGGCATGTTGAGCCCATTGAATAATATTTTTTTTGTCTCAAGTGATTGAAAAATGACAAAAAAAAAAATTACAAAAAGTTGTCACTAAATGATATATTGCTCACACAGGCCATGGGCATATGTGGAATTGCACCCCAAAATACATTCAGTTGCTTCTCCTGAGTACGGGGATACCATATGTGTGGAACTTTTTGAGAGCATAGCCGCGTACGGGGCCCCGAAAACCAATCACCGCCTTCAGGATTTCTAAGGGTGTAAATTTTTGATTCCACTCTTCACTGCCTATCACAGTTTCGGAGGCCATGGAATGCCCAGGTGGCACAACCCCCCCCCCCCCCCCCCAAATGACCCCATTTTGGAAAGTAGACACCCCAAGCTATTTGCTGAGAGGCATGGTGATTATTTTGCAGCTCTCATTTGTTTTTGAAAATGAAGAAAGACAACAAAAAACATTTTTTTTTCTTTTTTTAAAACTTTGTGACAAAGTGAGGTCCTCAAAATACTCACTATACCTCTCAGCAAATAGCTTGGGGTGTCTACTTTCCAAAATAGGGTCATTTGGGGGGAGGGGGGGTTGTGGACTCAACATGCCTCTCAGCAATAGCTTGGGGTGTCTACTTTCCAAGATGGGGTTTGGGGGGGGGGGGGGGGGTTTGAACTGTCCTGGCATTTTATGCACAACATTTAGAAGCTTATGTCACACATCACCCACTCTAACCACTTGAAGACAAAGCTCTTTCTGACACTTTTTGTTTACATGAAAAAAATATTTTTTTTTGCAAGAAAATTACTTTGAACCCCCAAACATTATATATTTTTTTAAAGCAAATGCCCTACAGATTAAAATGGTGGGTGTTTCATTTTTTTTCACACAGTATTCACGCAGCGATTTTTCAAACGCATTTTTTGGGGAAAAAACACACTTTTTAAAATTTTGATGCACTAAAACACACTATATTGCCCAAATGTTTGATGAAATAAAGATGATCTTAGGCCGAGTACATGGATACCAAACATGACATGCTTTAAAATTGCGCACAAACGTGCAGTGGCAACAAAATAAATACATTTTTAAAAGCCTTTACAGGTTACCACTTTAGATTTACAGAGGAGGTCTACTGCTAAAATTACTACCCTTGATCTGACCATCGCGGTGATACCTCACATGCATGGTGCAATTGATGTTTACATTTGACGCCAGACCGACGCTTGCGTTCGCCGTAGCGCGAGAGCAGGGGTGCTTTTTTTTTTTCTTTTTTTTTTTGCTTTTTTATCTGATTTTTAAACTGTTCCTTTCATTTTTTTTTTAAATCATTTTTATTGTTATCTCAAGGAATGTAAATATCCCCTATGATAGCAATAGGTAGTGACAGGTACTCTTTTTTTGAAAAAATTGGGGTCTATTAGACCCTAGATCTCTCCTCTGCCCTCAAAGCATCTGACCACACCAAGATCGGTGTGATAAAATGCTTTCCCAATGGCGCTGTTTACATCCGGCGAAATCTAAGTCATGAAATGCTCGTAGCTTCCAGTTTCTTAGGCCATAGAGATGTTTGGAGCCACTCTGGTCTCTGATCATCTCTATGGTCAGCTGGCTGAATCACCGGCTGCATTCTCAGGTTCCCTGTTGAGACAGGAGAGCCAGAGAAAAACACGGAAGTGGGGGGCATTCCCTCCCACTGCTTGTAAAAGCAGTCTAGAGGCTAATTAGCCGCTAGGATTGCTTTTGCATGAAAGCCGACCGCTGGCTGAAAAGAATGATACCAAGATGATACCTAAACCTGCAGGCATCATTCTGGTATAACCACTCAAAGTCGTGAATGGCGTACCTGAAGACAAAAAAAATGGTTAACAATAAAACACAGTAAACGGTAAAGTATAAAAAATTGCATACCTGAAAAGCAAACAAGATAAAACATAATAAAACATTGCGGAATAGAATACAGTAAAAAAGAGCAGAACAAGAGAGAGAGAGAGAGCACAATAAAATGACAACTATTTTATTTTATTTCATATATTTTTTTACACTTTTTTTGTAACCAACTTTTATAACTGTAACCGGTTCCAGGTTCGGGTCTCTCAAAATGCGATGGCATCTTGGGAGACCGTGTGAAAGTGTGCCTAGTCTGTGCAATGCTGTACTCTACGCTAATATTCAACTACTGTATGGTAGCTTTCAAAACATTCACCAATGCAAAGACCAGGATTGTCAGGACAGGAGGGACAATAATAGCGTGTGTCACGCCTATATCCGCGCTTGCTGCAGACACGAGATCTTTTTTGGGGGGGTTCGTTGGGTAGGGGTACTCGGGAGGACATAAAGCAAAATGCCTCTCATGCAGCTGACTGCATTTGGTTGGGGATGTGAATGGGGGAAGTACAGGCACTGCAGAAGTGGTGGGTTCCCAATTAGGATTGACAAATGCAGCAAGAAGGGCACTATGGGCACGACGGGCCTGTGTTTGTCTTCTTGGTGGCAGCGAGACACTACTTGTGCTTGCCACCCAAGTGTTACTGCAGTGCTGGTTTGACTACGACCGGGGTGTACTAGGCCGCTAGTGCTTGCCAGTTCACCAAAACGCTACCAAAAAAACTGTTAGGGATCAGGCCTGACTCTGCGAACGCTGCAGTTATGTGTTTAGTGTTTTGTAATTGACAGTGATCGATCGATACTGCACTTGGGTGGGCTGGGCGGAGGGGCAAAACGCAGGTGATAGCAGGTATCTGGGCTGATCCCGCGAACACTGTGTTTTTGGGGACCCTAAACTGCTGGGGACGCTAGTATAGGATACTATACCACTAAGGGAGGTGTACGGTGCGCGTGCGTGGGTGTTAGCGGTACTGGCACTTACCTGACGCTGCCTGGGGCTGGTGCTTGCCAGTTCACCAAAACGCTACCAAAAAAACTGTTAGCGATCGCAGGGATCAGGCCTAACTCTGCGAACGCTGCAGTTATGCGTTTAGTGTTTTGTGACAGTGATCGATCGATACTGCACTTGGGTGGGCTGGGCGGAGGGGCAAAACGCAGGTGCTAGCAGGTATCTGGGCTGATCCCGCTAACACTGCATTTTTTGGAACCCTAAACAGCTGGGGACGCGAGTATAGATTTTTCTTTTTTACTTTTTGCTATAATAAAATAAAATAAAATAAAATATAAAATGTATAAAAAAACAAAACAAATTTCTTCCTCAGTTTAGACCGATATCTATTCTTCCACATATTTTTGGTTAAAAGAAAAAAAATCACAATAAGCGTATATTGATTGGTTTGCGCAAAAGTAATAACTACAAAATAGGGGATAGATTTATGGCATTTTTTTTTTTTTTTTTTTACTAGTAATGCCGGTGATCTGCGATTTCTATCAGGACTGCGACATTACGGCAGACAGATCGGACACTTTTGACACTATTTTGGGACCAGTGATAGTTATACAACGATCAGTGCTATAAATAACCACTGATTACTGTATAAATGTCATTGGCAGGGGAGGGGTTAACACCGATTCTAACTGGGGGGGGGTACGACTGCCTGGGTGAGGAGACCGATCGTTGTTCCTAAGCATTAGGATCAACAGATTGCTCTCTTCACCCGACAGAACGGAGATCTGTCCGTTTACATTGACAGATCTCCGTTCTCTCATTCTCAGGAGCAATCGCGAGAAGCTGGCGGCCATTGGGGCCGCTGGTCATGTGGTCATGCGCATGAGCTCCTACCGCACGCGCCCTACACTCCTTAAAGCGTCTGCCATACAGCTACTGCGATTCGTGCAGGAGAGCCATTGTGCCATCAATTGACGGCAGGCGGCAAGTGGTTAAGCAGAACCAATCTTGGAAACCACAGCAGCCATTTTAGAACTCTGGTAACCACCATTTTAGACGAGCAGCCATTTTGGAAAGGGTAAATATATTATATTGATTTTACCTTATAGTCAATTGTTTTACTTGAAAAACATTGATTTTGATTATACAGTTGGATAACTTTCTCTCGAGTTGATAACCACCTTGTAGATTTTTCTCTAAGTTTCATTTTTACATTATAATATTTGTAATTTCTCTTGCTGTTGACAAAGCAGACGTCTATCCTATTTTAGGTTATTGATCACTTACCTGCAGTATAGTAACGGTTGAATTCGTGAAATGCAGACGTTCTGTCTAATAGCTATATATATATATATATATATATATATATATATATATATATACAGGGTTATTGACTCTTCAGGGACGTTTTATAATTTGTGTCAACAAACAAACATTCTTTGACAAACATCCGTTTGTTAACCAAAATTATTATTATTATAATACAAAAATACGATTTTGCAAAATTCAGATACACCTGTCATGCTGATAATTTTTCTGCACGGTATTTATGAATGAGTATTTTTTAAAGGTAATATCTTTAAGATCAATATGAACACAGACTAAAAATAGGAGATTTATTCACCAGACATGTATTCATACAAAATAACAATAATAAAAAAAAAATATATATATATATATATGATACAATTCCCCACTAAGGTCTGTTGGCATGGACCATAAGGTGAGTACCTGGATTGAAAACTGGCTAAAGGGGCGAGTCCAAAGGGTGGTGGTAAATGGGAAGTACTCGGAATGGTCTGGTGTGGAAAGTGGGGTCCCCCAGGGTTCTGTCCTGGGACCAATCCTGTTTAATTTATTCATAAACGATCTGGAGGATGGGATAAACAGCTCAATCTCAGTATTTGCAGATGATACAAAGCTAAGCAGGGCAATAACATCTACACAGGATGTGGAAACCTTGTAAGAAGACCTAAGCAAATTAATAGGGGGGCAAATACATAGCAAATTAGGTTTAATGTTGAAAAATGCAAGATAACGCATTTGGGAGCCAAAAAATATGAATGCAAGTTACTCGCTAGGGGGAGAACCTCTGGAGGAATCAAGAATGGAAAAGGACCTGGGGGTCAAAGTAGATGACAGGCTCAGCAATGGCATGCAATGCCAGGACGTTGCAAGCAAAGCCAACAGAATATTGGCATGCATTAAAAAGGGGAATCACTCCAGAGATAAAACGATAATTCTTCCACTCTACAAGACTCTGGCCTGGCAGCGTATCTTGAGTATGCCATAGTTCTGGGCACCAGTCCTCAGGAGGGATGTGTTGGAGAGAGTCCAGAGTAGAGCAACAAAGCTAATATAGGGACTGGAGGACCTCAGCTATGGGGGAAAGGCTACAAGCATTGAACTTATTCTCTCTGGAGAGGAGACGCCTGAGAGGGGATATGATATCAATGTACAACTACTGTACTGGTGACCCTAGCATAAAGGAAAAAAACTTTTCCCTAAAAGGGAATTTAAAGACACACGGCCATTCACTAAAATTAGAAGAGAAGCGGTTTAATCTTAAACTGAGGGGGCGTGACCGGATGTCGTTGTGAGCGGGTGTGTGTGTGTGAGCTCCCGCTCGGTCCCGGCTTCCATGCTGCTCAACCCTGCCTCAGTCCTACCTCTCTCCCTGACAGCTCAACTTAGCTTGCTAACTGTATAGGTGCTTCCTGACCTGTCTTCCTGCCTCCGTGTATTCCGCTCCAGTCGACGGCTACTGTGACCGGCCAGCCGCATTTTACCTTCGGGAGTGGGGGTGTCCTGCTGCCGCTGTGCCGCGCTGCCGTATACCGGCTTGTTCTTGGCCCTGCGCTCCGCGCCCGGATCGTGCTGCAGGCTTCTCCCCGTCGCCGCCGGACTGGTTGCCTGGCAACGCCTGGGGCTCTCGCGAGAGCTGTGAAAATCTCAAGTGATCTGGATGACGGTCCGGGAGTGACAGCTAAGACGCTCCGCTTCGGCCCCAGCCTCACTCCCCTTGCCTTAGTCACAGCCACAGCAGCAGACGCCGGCTACAGCAACAGACACTGGGTACACGTGGAGAGAACGTGCGGCTCTGAAATATCACAGGACAGGTATGTGAGCACTTGGGCTCAGTTTAAAAAAATCCTGGGACTATAAAGGTGGACTGTATGGTATCCTGTTAAAACTATACCCTGTTATACCTGCTATACCTGATATACCTGCTATACCTGCTAATGCTATACAGTTATATAATGGTTGTAAAGAGAGTCATTGAAAGAGTAAAATAAGGAAGAGCAAAGGGAAGAAGGAAAGAGGAGAGCGGGGGAAGAAAGAAAAAGGAAAAAAAAAAAAAAAAAGAAAAGAAAAAACCCAAAAGAGGCAAGGAAAGAGTCTGTTAAAGGGAGAAGGAAGGAGGAAAGGAAGAAGGAAAGAAAGGAAAGGGGAAAAAAGGAAGTAAAGAGAAGTCTATGGTACTCGACTAAAAGCTAACCTACCTACCTACCTGATCAGTCTGTTAAACTTGCGGCCCTGTTGAAACACGCATATTGGTTGAGTGGGGACGAGAGCGGTGCAAACAGAACCTTACACTAAGAGATAGTATCTATCTGTGCTAGCCGCTGTTGCGGTTTCCCTGTGCTACATCTGTTCCCCACTGGCGGTGCTGGGTACCCAGGTACACAAAGGTAATAACGGCGATGTCAAGGAGGAGAGGGGAGGAGCCAGCCAATATGGAGAATTTGGGGCCCCAGTCGCTGCGATCTGCAAAAGAGAAGGGGATCCAGGCGGCAGTAGCTGCAGCAAAATTGGAGAGGTTTGCACACACTCCTGAACAGACCCCCACTAAGAATGGGCAAGCTCCCCAACTCAAGACCACGGGGGATAGGAAAAGTCATGGACAGGCATCTTCTAACCCAGCCGGAGTAGGGCAGAAAAATCCTGCTAATAAAGGCCTAGGAGCAGGGGAAAAAGTCCAGGTACCATCACTAGCAATGGCCTCTGTTACAGAGGCAGAACCAACCCTGAGGGAAATTTTCCATGCGATCAACTCTTGCAGAGCATCAGTGGAGGGGTTAAGCTGCCAAATTAAAGAGATCAAGGATGAACTGTTATTAATAAAACAGGAACTGCAAAAGGCAGCAGATAGAATAACCGACTTGGAGGGTAGAGTGAGCCAAGTGGAGGATGATGTTTTCCCCCTACAGCAAGATGTCAAGTCTATGAAGGAACAACTGGGTAGAATTAATGACAAAATGGATGAAATGGAAAACCGTCTAAGAAGGGACAATATAAGAATAGTGGGCCTCCCGGAGAGATGTGAAGGGCAGAATCCCATTGCTTTCCTGGAAGGATGGTTCACAGAAATATTTGGAAGAGATGCATTTTCCCCACAGTTTGCAATTGAGAGAGCCCATCGGGTCCCCTTCAGGGCTCCGCCCCCTGGAGGGCGTCCCAGGTCCTTATTGATGAAATTTCTGAACCACTGCGACAAGATAGCCTTAATGCGCAAAGCCAGAGAGAAGGGGCTTATTCTGTATAATGGTGCAAGGGTCTCATTTTTCGCGGACTTCTCTCCGGAGTTGCAGAGACGCAGGGAAGGTTTTGTGGAGGTTAAACGTACCCTTCAAAAATATGATGTCAAGTATGCCCTACTGTATCCAGCCAGGCTACGGGTTGAGGCAATGGGGGAGGTTCTCCTCTTTGACTCCCCGGGGGGGGTAACCCACTGGTATGAAGAAAACAAACAGAGACTGGAACCCAAGGAAAGGAGCCCAGAGTGTTAGGCTGCTTGATCAGAAGACAAGAAAATTTGGACTGAGGAAGGCAATATGAATTTGACATAGAGAGGGAGAATGATGGTGTATGGGAGTTTAGGAATGGGAGAGGGGGAGGTTAATATATTTAAAAAATTTTTGCACACGTGGATTCTAATGGTGCAAGGAGGAATATATGAGACGGTCACGAATAGAGCCCCAGGGGCTAACCTGATAAGGTGGGGGAGGGGGGGGGTAGGGATGGGGGGGGATTGGTGGTGGGGAGGGAGAAGGGGGGGTGGGTGGTGGAGAGGAAGGGGGGTTGCAAAATTATCTCATAGAGGAATTAAAATGCACTTAGTAATAGGAGGGGTAGTTAGGGGAATGGGGTGGGAGGGGGGAAGGGCGATTAAGCACACGTGTGGTAAAAGCAAGCACTATGAACAGGAACATGGAGAAAGGGGAAGGGGGACACTTAGAATGCTCACCAGAAAGGAAAATAATAGTAATGAAGCACAGAGGGTATTAAGGCAATATTTTTTCTCTTTTTTTTTTTCTTTTCTTCTTTTTTCTGATATTAAAGATGTAGCTCTTAGCTCGGTATTAATGGAGGGGTCCTCTAGTAATAGGAATATGGGGAAAGAGGAAAGGGGGACACGTAGTAGGTTCATTAGAAAGGAAAACAATGGTAATGAAACACAGAGGGTAGCTGGGGTTCCTCTTTTTTTTTTTTTTTTTTTGTGTGTTTTGTTTTTGTTTTCTCCTGTTCTGCTATATGTAATACACAGCTGGGTATCAAGGGTGGGGTCTCACTTGGGTTGCCCCACGGGGGTTTTTTCTTTTTGCTTTCGGGGGGGAATTATAAGGGGTAGGGAGGTGTTAAAGCTTGGCACAAGACAGTATACCAAGTTAAAGATGCCCACTGTTGCTGGCCTTCTGGCACTAACTCATGTCTGTTGTTTGTCTAATGCAGCCTAAAGATCTTAAAATAGGCTCCTGGAACATACGGGGGATGGGGAACCCAATTAAGAGGGCTGCCATTTTTTCACTGCTGGAGATAAGAGGGGTGGGCTTGGTCTGTCTACAGGAGACTCACTTGACAAAGGATACGATGAAAGGTTTCCCAAGCAGAAGGTTCCAGGCCCAATATCACTCGGTGTATTCCTCCTACTCCAGGGGGGTGAGTATATTGGTAACTAGAAGTGTGATGTTCTCCTGTAGGCAGACCAGGATAGATAGTTTAGGTCGTTATGTTTTTCTATACTGTTCTATTGAAAACAAAATGTATGTTGTTGCTAATATTTATATCCCTCCACCATTTAAACTGGAAGTAATGTATAGCTTAATGGAGTTTATGGTGGATAAAACAGATACCCCGGTGATAGTAGTAGGGGATTTCAATGAGGTATTGAACAAAGAGTTGGACAGATTTCCACCGCGAGCCCAAGTGAATAGTGTAGCAGGGGGCCGGCTGGGTAGCTTCCTGGAGGAGGCAGGACTGTTGGATTTGTGGAGGGTCCGGAATCCTGGAGTAAGGCAGTACTCGTGCTTCTCGTCCTCCCACTCCACCTTCTCCAGAATTGATATGACCCTGGGGAACGCAGAGGCAATGTCAATAATAAAGAATGTAGTATACTATCCGAGAGGGGTCTCGGATCACTCCCTGATGGTGGCTTCAGTGGGTTTAGGGGTCAGGGAGGTTAGAGGGCCCTGGAAGCTAAGTCCATATTGGTTGGAGTTAATAGGGGAGCCAAAGAAGATAATAACAAAGCTAGAAGAGTTTTTAAAATTTAATGAAGGCTCAACGACAGCAGGTGTGCAATGGGACACACTGAAGGCATTCCTCAGGGGTATTTTGATTCAGGAGGTGGCAGGAGTTAAGAGGAGGGCAAGAAAGTGGGAGGAGGGAATCAGGAGGGAACTGGAGGTGGCAGAGAAGCAATTTATAGAAGGCCCTACTCCAGAGAGGCAGAAACTGTGGGAAGAGAAACAGGAGGCCTATAGAATAGCAGTCCTGAAGAAGGGTGAAAATAAGCAACTCTTCCTGAAACAACGGACCTTTGGGGAAGGAGAAAGTGTGGGTCGTATGCTGGCCTATTTGGTAAAAACCAACTCCTCCTCCTCGGCGATCCCGGCAATTAGGACCCCAGGTGATGAGATAACCTCTCAGAGCCCAGAAATTACGGATATATTTGAGAGGTATTATAAAAACCTGTATAGGTCACAGGGGTTCGTTGGGGAGGAGGATATGGAGAAGTTCTTTAAAGACATACAGGTCCCTGTAGTTACTGAAGAGGATAGAGAGGGTATGGATGCGCCAATTACACTAGCTGAACTACAACAAGCTGTAAATGGAATGGCAAATCAAAAATCTCCGGGGCCGGATGGTCTCCCGGTAGAGGTCTATAAGCACTATGGGAAAATCCTTCTGCCGGAGTTGCTGAAAACGCTGAACTGGGCTCTGCTGGGAGGGTGTCTGCCTGTCTCTATGACTGAAACAAATATCATCCTGCTTCATAAAGAAGGGGGTGACCCACTAGAACCATCGGCATATAGGCCCATATCTTTGTTGTGTACAGACGCCAAGATTCTGGCAAGGGTCTTGGCTGCTAGACTTAACAAAATTATGCATAAACTCATTCACGTGGATCAAACGGGATTCATTTCCCGTAGGACCACGAGTATGAACATTAGGAGGGCATATATGAATCTCCAGACCCCGACAGAGAATATAGGTTCAAGAGCAGTGGTATCTCTGGATATAACTAAGGCCTTTGACAGTTTAGAATGGCCCTATCTCTGGCGGGTGTTGGAGGAGTTTGGCTTGGGTTCTGTCTTCAGAAAGTGGATAAAAATATTGTATAAGGGCCCAAGTGCGAAGGTTAGGGTTAATAAAGAACTGTCAGGGAAAATATGCTTAGAGAGGGGGACGAGACAGGGATGTCCCCTGTCCCCCCTGCTGTTTGCTCTCGCTATGGAGCCACTAGCAATCCATATTAGATCTAGCTCCAAGATCGAAGGCTTTGTAAGAAGAACAGGAGAGGAGAAGATTGCCCTGTATGCCGACGATGTCCTACTGTTTCTTGGAGATACGGAAGGTTCTCTTAGGCAAGTAATGGACATAATGGGAAGGTTTGGCAACGTGTCAGGACTGGTGGTGAATTGGAGGAAATCTGCACTACTGCCATTGGATAACCCCAATGGTCCGGACATGTCGGGAATCCCACAATTAAAAGTAGTCTCAAAGATTCGCTACTTGGGCATAAATATGTCAAAAGACCCCAATCAATACATCGTAGACAACCTAGTTCCACTATTGGGTAAATTTAGGGGTAAAATAGATATCTGGAGCCGGTTGCCCCTGTCTGTAGCAGGAAGGGGCAACCTGATCAAGATGGTCTGGTTGCCCCAACTGCTGTATTTGCTACACAACACGCCGGTGTGGCTGAACAAAAAGTGGTTCCAAAAGATTGACTCACTTTTCAGGGAACTGCTGTGGAGAAGGGGGAAGGCCAGGATTAGCCTGCAGAGCTTGCAGTTGCCAGTTAAGGAGGGGGGGATAGCCCTCCCACACCCGAGGTGCTATTTTCTAGCAGCACAGCTGCAGCACATTCGGGGTGGAAGTGCTGACAGAGGTTTGTTAACTCTAGAGACACCCCATAAAACTGTAGTAGAAGCATTGGAGGCAGACTCACTAGTTGGTAGAGGCCCCACAACTAAGTTAATAACTAAAGTCTGGAAGGCAATAAAGACCCTAATGGGATATGATGGGTTTACAGAATATGCTCCCCTCTGGCATAATAAAAACCTACAGGAGATAGTGGTTATGGGGGAATTTAAGGAATGGGCGAGGTGGGGTATAAATAGACTATCACAGCTGTATAGAGGGAGGGTATTGAAATCCTTTGAGGACCTCCAAAGGGAATACAGTATCCCAAGACAAACATTCTTTAGGTACCTGCAAATGAGAGCGGCACTGGAGGTACAATTTAGAGTAAATCCCCCAGCCTGGACAGACGCTACACTCCTCCAAAGGGTGATTAAGTCCGGGGAGGTGAAGGGCTTTATCTCTGGAATATACGCGCAGCTGTGCAAGGAAACCATTGTCAGATCAGAGCATCTGGGTTGCAGGCAGGGGTGGGAAAAGGATGTGGGAAAGCTGACGGATATACAATGGAAAGAAATACTGGAGGTGGGACAGGAGGTTTCAGTTTCACCTGCACAGAGACTCTCCCACCTAATGTTGTTACACAGAGCATATTACACCCCAAAAAAATTATTCCGTTTCGGTGTAAGAACTGATGCTAAGTGCCCCAGGTGTGGGGATGAGGGCGATTTGATACATATGGTATGGAGGTGCCCCAAGCTAGTACGTTACTGGCGGGGGGTTGTGGGCTCTATTGAGGGCAAATGGGGGCTCTCCCTGGAGATGGACGTCAGATTCTGTATTCTTGGATACAGAGTATGGAGACGGGAGGAAGTAGCAGCTAAAATAGCCGTTCTGAGGTGTCTTTACCAGGCCCGGAAGCTCATTATGCAGAGATGGCAAACAGTCCTTCCCCCGGTAGTAGACGAGTGGGCTAAAACAATAAATGAGGTAATATGGAAGGAGAGGGCCCTATATATTAGAAGAGGGAACCTTAAGAAGTTTGAAAAGATGTGGAACCCGTGGTTGGAAAGTCTAGGGTGCCAGGAATAAAGGGAAGGTTGTGGCCCAAGGTAGGGGGTGGGTAATGGAAGGGTGGGAGGGTTGGGGGAAGGGAAGGAAGGTAAAGAGAAAAAGGGAAAGCTTCCGATCGCCTTAGTGTACCATATGATGTATATTCCTTTTGTAGTGGAGTATGTCCACGTGAATATGTAGGTGTTTTAATGCAATATGGTTTATGTGAATTAAGAATTGTTAATAAAGATTATTTAAGAGAAAAAAAAAAAATCTTAAACTGTGTAAAGGGCTCTTTACTGTCCAAGCGGTAAGGATGTGGAATTCTCTTCTGCAAGCAGTGGTATCAGCAGGGAGCATCGATAGATTTCAAAAAGCTATCAGATGGGCACCTTAACTACCACAACATACATGTACCATTAATATAAACGCACACACATAGATTGAACTGGATGGACTTGTGTCTTTTCATACTCTCCAACTATGTAATCGTTCAGTTGTGCTGCATCTGTGCAAAAATTTACATCTGTGTCAGTTTGGTTTTGAAGATACAGGCAGGTTACAAACAGGATAGATTCTATAGATTTGTTCTGAAGTTGAATTTGTATGTAAATTGGAACAAGTATATGTATGTATGTATGTATATATATATATATATATATATATATATATATATATATATATGTATATATATATATATATATGTATATGTATATATATATATATATATATATATATATATATATATATATATATATATATGTATATATATATATATATATATATATATATAAAAATTTTTTTTAAAGTGCAACTCAAGCCAAAAAAAAAAGTTTTAAGTTTTGGATAGATAGGGAAAGGGAACACCCCTGTAAGGTTTGTTTTGCCGTCTGCGCATCACCTCATTTTCTGCCCCTGTGACAATTGGATTTTTGAAAATTTTGGGTTGTAAATAAGGATTAGTGATAAAGCTTCAGTGGAGACACCTTTTTCCCATGATAACTCTTACAGGAGTGAATTTACCTTACTAGGGGTAGATTCCCTCTCATTTCCTGTTGTCTCCCTCCATTGTAATTAACCGTCATATGCAATTCGAGAACTGCCTGTATTACACATTTAATCAAACCTCAGCCCTGCCAACTTTGCACCCCATGTGATTAAATCCAAACAAATATACCACTTATTTTTGCTGATTTGCGCTACAAAAATAACATTTGTGCTGGTTTGGTTTTGGAGATATTGTGCATTATATTCGATCAAACCAACTCCACATGTGAGAATCACATGCTAACCATTTCTACTTCACACAGACAGCACTTTCAGTGTCTAAAACCATTATTTCAGATACAAAATGGGAGTGCTATGTGAAAAAAATAACAGATTTTCATGTATGCTTTAATAAATGTAAAGAAGAATACCAAATTGTACTTTTTATCTATTGTGAATTACAAATGCTAGGCTGGACTGTGGAAATGCTACAATTGAACACTTTATACAAATGTATGTGAGACGTATAATATATACACACACTATATACGCGCGTGTATATTATATTATATATATATATATATATATATACATACATACATATACACACACACACACACACACACACACACACACACACACACACACACACACACACACAGTGTAAAAAAGTGTTAAAATCAGATGATGCAAGCAACTCAGGCTGTGCTGTATTTAAGACACTGATGCATGGAGAATACTTAAAGAAGAACTCCGGGATTGGCAAAAAATCCCCATTAGTACACCCCCTACACTGAACAGTTATAACAGTTATTACATTTGTGAAATTCCTTACCATTGAAGAGAAAAGTCAGGGATTACATCATATCCTTTCCTCTCTACAGGAAATGTAACTACAATTCCCATGAATCTTTGGCATACCCCACTTTTAAGTACACAATGGGACCAGAGCAGAGCCCTTTTCTTGCTTTTATCTGGCCCTTAGGGCACTGTTTTATCCACGGATACCAACAATGGGGTACAATTTCCCCTACTGACACCAATGAAGGGACACAATTCCTCCCAATGACACCAATGATGGGGCACTATGCGTCCCCAATGACACCAACGATGGGGCACAATTCCTCCCACTCACACCAATGGGGCTCAATTACCCAAATGATGGGGCACAATTCCTCCCAGTGACACTAAGGATAAATCACAATTCCTCACGCTGACACCAATGATGGGGCATAATTACTCCCACTGAAACAACGGAGCATTATTTTTTCCCTACGGACGTCTGAACCTTTTCTACTCTACCAATGGCCACAGCCTGGCCCACCTAAAGTCTGAAGTACAGTAAACTGGCCCTTTGTTTAGAATGTTTGGAGATCCCTGCTCTAATGTATGGAAAGCTCAATAAACTTCATTACCGTCACAATATCGGTCTCTGTGATATGCACCGTTACATATAATACACATCGAACTAAAAATAAGAAAAAATGACAGCAAACTTTGCAGGACTGGTGGAAACCCAGCCTACAGATATTTGGCAGTGGACAGTGTCCACTGCCCACCAGTGCAGCCTGACAGAGCGGTCTCATCAGTGCCAGTGACATTAAGGATGAATCACAATTCCTCCCGCTGACACCAATAATGGAGCATAATTACTCCCACTGAAACAATGGAGCATCATTTTTTTCCCCACTGACGTTTGAACCTTTTCTACTCTATCAACGGCCACAGTCCGGCCCTCTTAATATCTAAAGTAAACTTGCCCTTTTTTTTTAGAATGTTTGGAGATCTCTGCTCTAATGTAAGTTACACACACACACACATATATATATATATATATATATATATATATATATATACATATATATATACATACATACATATACATACACACACACACACATATACATACACACACACATACAATGTTTGGGGGTTCAAAGTAATTTTCTAGCAAAAAAAAAAACAAAGCAGTTTTTAACTTGTAAACAACAAATCTCAGAAAGAGGCTCGGTCCTTAAGTGGTTAAAGAGGAATTAAACCCTGAAGGGTTTCTTTATTCCCCTGTAAAGTAAAAGCATAATGGGCTAGTATGCATCATGATGTTGCACTTACCTGCAAACGAAGCCCGCAATGTCCCTGCTGGTGGCCGCGTGCATCTTCACACCCCTCTTCCTTCCTGGGCCGTGGACTCCGGCTTTGTGACTGACTGGAGTCGTGTGCCATCACTCCCACACATGCACGCAGGAGCAGACAGTCACAGCACGGGACCTATAGAAACAGCACGATCGCGCCCTTTGTTCAGTGCCCATATGTCATCGGCGCAAGCGTATATGGTAAATATCTCCTAAACGTGTAGGTTTAGGAGATATTTCCAGTACCTACAGGTAAGCTCACTTGTAGGTAAAAGTGGTGTGTAAGGGTTTACAACCACTTTAAGTATAGGCTTGCAACAGTTGTAGCTTTTACTGTTACATGGTGGGTGCAAGGTGGGGAGATATCAAGATGTAATATTTCAGAAGCCAAACTGGTATAAATGTTTTTAGGCACAAAGTAGCACAAATTAGGGGAAAATTTAGTAACATGGGGTAGGACTTGAGGTGACAGTGTAAAATATAATAAGTAATTTCTCTAAACCTAAACCGTTCTGTCAAGATCTCAAACTTATCACAATCTCCAAGTAGCTGTACTGTGCATGCGCTGGTTTGAAATGTTTAGAGCAGCCTTCAGTAAACTGCGGACCATGGTGTGAGGCACGGACTGAGTGATGCCCATTTCCGGACCATCAGCCCACCAGTCAGCGCACGATCCCTGCTGCTCAGCAGTAATTAGTTGCAGGGACCGCCGGTGTTCCAGCAATCAGTGATGTTACATGCACGCTCCGCCCCCTGTAGCAAGTTTCTCTGCCCAGTTCACACCCCCTGCAGCTTCTTCCTTCTGCCAGCTCCCACCCCCTGCAACTACTCCCTTCTCCCATCTGTGCCGTGTCCTACTGGACATATGCAGGTATGCTGTTAACTTGGATCGGATCTATAGGTGCACTCTGATGGGCACATATGGTATAAAGGGGCATTCTGGTGGGCACATACAGTAGATCAATTATATAAACAACACAAACAGATGCATCCAAGGGCTTAGTAAAATTGGGTACTGGGTTACATAATATACCCCAAAAGAAAAAAAAACGTATAACTTAAAAAAAAATAAAGCAGCACAAATAATTTTTAACACCTCAACTGGTACAAAAACAACACTAACCAACCAGCCTGGTTTCATGTTTTTTGGATGCTGTAGAGGGGGGCTGAGTGACCCTTTGGTACCTTTAGTAAATAACTGAAAAACAAAAGGCAGTAAAACTTTCAGTATCATACTTACCTCGGTGGATGCGGCATCGGTCCGATGCTGCATCTGTCAGATGCTGCATATGTCTTCGGGCACCTCTGCACTGAGAACCGAGCGATCGAACATTGCCGATGGCTCGGTTCTCACAACTCCCCTGAGCAAAGACCTGCTGACTGTCAATCAGCAGCTCTCTGCTCTACTCCTTCGCTCATTGTAGCACTGAGCTGTGGAGGGGCGCGGAGAGACCGTTTCAGTGGCTTGCTGAGACGGGTGTCAGTCCAGGTACCTGGCGGATCCAGACACATGGTAGGGATGACGCGATGCCTGGACTGATTTATGTGACGTCAGCAGAGAGCATGAACGAACTGCACTCCTGTGATCCACAGGAGAAGCCCAGCAAAACGAGCTTTGGGTGGACTTCTCCTTTAAACAGCACAAAGGCGGCATCAATCAGCCTGGTTTCATGTCTTTTGTCTCTTGTAGGGGGCTGGGTGAGCTATAGTGACCTTTAAAAAAATCAATAACTGAAAAACAAATTAAAAAAAGAAGAGTAAAATGGCACAAACCAGCACAATCATGGCACTAACCAACCAGCCCGGTTTAGCATCTTTTGGTTGTTGTAAGGGGGCTGGGTGAACTTTGCTGACCTTTATTAAATCAATAACAACTGAAAATTAAAAGAAGATAGAATGGAGATTTAAGTGCCACAAACCTGCACAAAAATGGCACTAACCAACCAGTCTGGTTTCATTTAGTTTTGCTGTTGTAAGGGGACTCTGGGTGATGTCATCGTCGGGAAAAAACAATTGCTATTATCTTAAAAAAAAAAAAAAGCAGCACAAATAAAAGAATTTATGGCACAAAACAGCAGAAACATAGCACTAACAAATGGTATATTTGTTTTTAAGATTTAATAACAAGGGGTGCAAAGTGGGTGGGGTCGGATCAAAAAAAACAAGCTGTTATAATTAAACCATAACAACACAAACACGGCACTAACCAACAAGCCCATTTTCTTTTTTTTTAGCTGTTGTAGGTGACCTTTACTAAATCATTAAAAGCGTAAAAATGATAAAAGATAGAACGAAGATTCAAACAGCACAAATGTAATACTAAACAACCAACATGTTTTAAGCACAAAAATAAGCACAAGTGCGGCACTAACAACCAGCCCGGTTGTGTGTCTTTTGGCTGTTGTAAGATATCATCTGGGAAAAAAAACAAAAAACAATTTCCACTATCTTAAAAATAAAAGCAGCACAAATGTTAATTTGTATGGCACAAAACAGCACAAACATAGCACTATAGAAATAAATGAGTTTTTATTTGTGCTGATTGTAGGGGGGGGCAGGTTTGCTGAACTAAAAATGAGAACCAGATCACCAGGATAACAAGGTCACCCTGACAGTTTGAAAGATACCAATATAAATTAAAGTGTCCTGTCTGTGTCCAAATTGGAGACTTTTACCCTCAATTCCTGATCTTGTCACTCATGGTCACGGACAGGAAGGAACTGTGGATTTCCAGAGGGCACAGACAGCAAAACCTTTTCTGATTGGCTTTAACCCTTCCCTATTCTATCCAAAACAAAATGTAAAAAAAATTACTATATTAAAGAATACAAGGTTAAACAAAAAAAGGTTAATAATAATAAACATAATAAGCCAGCAAACACAATTATGAAAAGGTCATCACAACACAAAAGTAAACCCACATTAATTTATTAGCTATACAGTGGTACATTCGCATTTCAGAAATACTACTTTTTGCCCATAAATGTTGGCCTCTTAATATAATCAAAATATCACACAAGACAGCAAGTACAAAAGGCTTTAAACTATCCAAAGATCTAAGCTGACAGTTCTTGGTAAGCAGTATACCATTGGGGGAAAAAAAGTGTTATCCCACAGCGAACAGCAGAGTGACCCCCCCCTCCCCCACATGACTGTCAGTTTTGACGAATGAAGGAATCCCTTCCAATCAGCTGCTTGTACCTGAGAAAAGAGACTGCCACAAGATTGCTACAGTGCTTAAAGGATAAGTTCACCTTTCAAAAAAGACTAAATAAATGCACATATTTTTGCAGGTAAAAAATGTGCTTTTTTTACTGGAGCCTGCAGAGCATTGCATCCATAATCAGCAGTCTTCTTCTCGCTTTTGCCCATACAGACTTTCGGTTACAAAACTAGAGGAAGACCAATTGAACTCTGAGCATGATGATCAGCGCACTCGCAACCTATTCAAACTACAAGTCCCTCTGCAGTCAAAGGTACACTTGTAGTTTTTTTATTCATAGCACTCAGAGGAATGAATGACATGGCTGTGTTGGAAGCTGCTGTTTTCATAAAATGACAGTGGGTGCAGGGAGAAGATCCCTGCCAACTGCCACAGTGTGGGGAGCACTGGAGTCAGTAGGCGGGTGCATAGTAGCATGCGACATGTTACACCCTGCATATGGGTGTGACATGCTCCCAAAGGTGAACTTATCCTTAAGGCTGGGTTCACACTGAAATCTGATGCGGCTCACAGCCTGAATTCGGACCTGAAACAGAGCCACAGACACACAAGACCCCAGTGAAATGCGCTCTGCAGCTGCCCCTGGAGATGTGTGAACTGGCTCCATTGAGAGCGGGTCAGTCTCCAGTCATGCATATTGGATGCGGGGAAACCAGCAACCAATCTGTATAAGTGTGAACCCAGCCTTAACCTTCTTTTTTTTTCTTTCATTAAACCACTATACAGATTTGGCTCAAAAATCTGCTGGAAATATCAGGGCTGCTTTTTGTCTATAACAAACAGCTAATAAGCGACTCCTGCTGATCTGGGAAGATCACATCTGGTCAGCATTGGCAGGTTGTTCACTGTCTTAAGAGTGGGTAACCTCTGATTACATGAAAAAAAGTAGCCATTATGATAGACTATATACATTGTCATAGGCAGCACAAATCATGTGCATAAAAAAAAAGGGGGAGTTAAAAAAAAAAAAAAATTAGATTACATCATTGTACCTATGGTCAAGTTGAACTTGAACACTTTGCAACTTATACAGAAGTATGAAAGAAAGCTAATGATTTCAAAATGTGGTGATAAAAACTTAATGTGTTCCTAACTTATGCATTCACTCATATTAGTTCCCCATTTAAAATAACCTTGCCCACTACTTCTTTGCACAATTATACAGTTTGATAGAAAAATGTTTACAATTTTTTTTTTTTTTTTTTTTTTTTTAAAAGTTATTTACATAGTCAAATCTTGCACAACAAGACAAAATAAACTTTTAAACAGCGTGTGTCTGAAAAAAGGTATAGGTGTGTGTGTATACATTTACATTTATGAATATATATGCATACAAACCGTCCCTTTCCTAACTTTTTTGTAGGGGACCAGTGAATTTTGAAAAGGGCAGGTTTTTAGTAGAAATTAAGGTTTTCTAATAAAATGACAGTTTTACAATTTAAACAAAGTAGTAGGCAACATATAACTTAATTGTCTGTTCTTCTCTAAAGCGCATACATTACATATGCCTATTACCATTAAAAATAGAAAAGATTGGCTAAAATGTGCATCCTTTGAAAGGTGGGGGGACTTTACTTGTCACTGCTGAGCTGTAACAGGCAACAGTGAATTAGAAAAGAGTCCCTTGAAACATCACTAAGCTACAAACAACCCCCAATATGTCCATGATTTCCATTTTTGGTCACTCAATGAGTTTGCCCCAGCCACTCTATAGGCATGGTAAAACGGATATTTTAAAATTAAGATGAAGCAACCAAAACAGAAAAATAATACCCATAAAATAGATATGAGACTTTAAACACAGCCCTGATCAGCTAAAATCAGAAAAGCTGTGAACCTATCCATTATCACCGATCCATCATGCTCAAAATCATCTCTGGAGTAAGGTCGCCATTTGGAGCTTCCACTGTGGGAGGAGGTGGAGGACCCGCTATTACACCAACTGCCTCCATGTCAGTCTCCTTCTTCACTTGAACTATGATGTTTTCAATGTTCCCTGTTGATTGATCCTCCACTTCAATTACGGTTGCAGCTGAAATAGGAACTCATATTAATATATAAAACTTATAAAGCCAAGATTATAGCAGTAGTAATATGACTTAAAGTGCACCTTAAATCAAAAAGAGATCGGGCTGTGCACGATCAGAGATATTATATGTATAGCTATAGTTGGTTTATATGCGGCCACCTTGCCCACACCATGCATCCGTTTTATTCATATGTATATTTAGAAGCAGACTTTTGTCAGTATATATATATATATATATATATATATATATATATATATATTACAGTAATACTAAAGTGTTATTTTTAAAAGAAAAAAAAAAAAAACGTACATGTTATACTTTCCTGCTTTGTGAAATGGTTTTGTACAGGGCAGCCCAGATGCTTTCTATGGGGTACCCGAGCCGAATCGCAACTCTGTGTGTCCATTCAGACACGGAGCCACGGTTCGGCCTCGCCCCCTTCTCTTGATTGGCTGACTTTGACAGCAGCGGAAGCCAATGGCGCCACTGCTGTGTCTCAGCCAATCAGGAGAGAGTCCCAGACAGCCGAGGCACTCGTGGACATCGCTGGATAGAGATTGGGGCTTAGGTAAGTATTCGGGAGGCTGAGGGGGACTGCTACACACAGGTTATTGCATAGAGATAAAAACCTTCGGCCTTTACAACCACTATAAGTGTTTTGGGAAAATTCTTTTCTATTTATATTTTAGCTGTTACAAGCCCTTCCTGCAGCCAACATATTACCAGGCCCTCTTGTTTGGGTGTGGTTCTCCCTTTGCTAAACTTTTATTTGGATCTTTGGCTTTTAAAGCGTTTGACTTAAAAAATAAAAATAAAATGGATCCTATTGCCTTAAAGCATGTTATACAGCACAGTGCTTGTGCTGTGTAATTTGGTCCCTTGTATCACCTGAACTATCTGTCTGATCTTGTGCGCCCCCCCCCCCACCCCCCGTAAACTGACCACGGTTTATCATGGCTGCTGAGCCCTGACACCATGGTCAGTTTACGTGTCTATGTCACCCATAGCTCTCCTGTCCTCCTCTCCCCTCCTTCCTCCCTGTCTTCGCTGATCTGCTCCCCTCCTGCTGCGATCATATAACGCAATGACATTCCTACGATCCCCTCTGCTATATTAATGTCCCCTGTGTATGTGTTTTTTTTTTTTTTTAAATGCCACTGTGTACCTCATTTCATAGGACTGCTCGGCGCTCACGTGACCGGCGGCCTCTCCTCCTCCTGGCTGATGTCAGCGGGAGTTTCTCAGCCCCGCCCACTGCAGCTGTCAGATCGAGAGGAGAGAGGCTGCCAGTCACGTGAGGGTCAATCAGCGCTATGAAATGAGGTACACAGCAGCATTTAAAAAAAAAAGAGCACATACATTGGGGGCATTATTATAGCAGAGGGGGTTAGCAACCACTGTTTAATATTGATGGGATGTGGTGCCTATGAGAGCTCCTTTGACCAGCCTTACTTCTTCTTGAGAGTGCATCACATCAGCAGTCACCAAACTTTTTGGCACCAGGGACTGTTTTGTGGCAGTGAATTTGTCCAGGGAATGAGAGTGGGGGGTTCATATAGGTTGGTCCTCAGTACACCCTCACATCACAACCCCCCCCCCCCCCTTTTCACATCACATTCCCCTTTCATATCAATGTGCACAATCCCCCCCTCCTTCACACACTTCCCCCTTTAACCTCTCAAGGGCCACCCCACGTACATAAAAACTAAGACAAATAAACTGGCGCTCAGAGGCTATAAGGCAAATGACTATAAAAGTTAATGAAATTATAAAGTCTAAAAGCTGGATCAATCACGGTGTAATCAGGACGGTGTTGGAAGTCTTGGACAGGAGCCAGGAAACAGTCTATAAAGCAGGAGAGGATCCCTGGAGGATAAGTCATAGGTAAAACAAAACACCAGAATAAAACTCTTCTTTTCTTGTAGGAATTTGTGTGGCCAGATTCACGAAAGGCAGCTCTTCTTGTTGAGAGAAGTCAAACTCAGATCCATCCAGGTAAAAAAGAGAGAGAGGAGCGCCACTAAGTAAAATCATTTATTCACCAATATAAAAACAAAGTATCAACCTACATTTAGGAGCGGTATATAGAACAGACAGATGTGATTCCTTATAGAAGAGGGAGAAGGGACCTGTCAGTGATTCCCCGGGGATGCCTCCAAACACGACGCAGTCTGGCGGGGAGGCCAGGATGGTACACAGCCTGTCTCTGCGGGAGGACGGAACGGCAGCCCAGGAAGCCGCTGGCAATGTTGTCAATAAGGAGAAAAAACACAACGCGTTTCTCAGCATGCGCAGGGTCTGTACGGCACATGCGCGCTCCTTTATCAAGTAAAACTTGATAAAGGAGCGCGCATGTGCCGTACAGACCCTGCGCATGCTCAGAAACGCGTTGTGTTTTTTCTCCTCATTGACAACATTGCCAGCGGCTTCCTGGGCTGCCGTTCCGTCCTCCCGCAGAGACAGGCTGTGTACCGTCCTGGCCTCCCCGCCAGACTGCGTCGCGTTTGGAGGCATCCCCGGGGAATCACTGACTGTTCCCTTCCCCCTCTTCTATCAGGAATCACATCTGTCTGTTCTATATACCGCTCCTAAATGTAAGTTGATACTTTGTTTTTATATTGGTGAATAAATGATTTTACTTAGTGGCGCTCCTCTCTCTTTTTCACCCCGCGTACATAAACGGCGGACAGGGCGGCCCTTTAACACGAAACCACATACCTGTACGTCATTTCCTTCATTGGCTCTGGGGGCGCACGCGCCACCGCTCTCCCGCTGTGATTGGACAGGAGCCAATCAGCACCCGTGATCCTTCTGGATCACGGGTGCTGGAGAGGCTAAACGGCAGTCTGCCTATGTAAACAGGGGAGAGATCTGCGATTCCTGCTAATCATGAACACAGATGTGTCTCTTCCTCGAGTCAGTCTATCCCCCACACAGTAAGAAAGCACACCACCCAGGGAACACATTTAACCCTCAGATTTGTCTGTGGCAATGTTAAAAATCACTGATCGCCGCCATTACTAGTAAAAAAAAAAAAAAAAAAAAGTTTATTAATCTAGCCCATGGTTTGTAGACGCTATAACTTTTGCGCAAACCAATTAATATACGCTTTTAGGGAATTTTTTCTTTACCAAAAATATGTAGCAGAATACAAATTGGCCTAAACTGATGAAGTTCGATTTAAAAAAATATTTTTTTTTATTGGATGCGTTTCAAAGCAGAAAGTAAAAAATATTTTTTTCTTCACAATTGATAGTTTTTTTTTGTTTACAGAGCAAAAAATAAAAGCCGCAGAGGTTATCAAATACCACCAAAAGAAACCTCTATTTGTGGGAAAAATAGGACATCAATATTATTTGAGTACAGCTTTGCACGACCGTGCAATTGTCAGTTAAAATAATGCAGTGCTGTATCGCAAAAAAGGGCCTGGCCAGGAAGGGGGTAAAACCTTCAGGAGCTCAAGTGGTCAAAGCAGTCCAACAGGGTCCCCAGTTGCCCTTCACATCACAGTCCCAATTACATCACAGTCCCAATTACATCACAGTGCCCCTAGCAATCACAGATAAACCCCCATCACCAAGCCCCTTGCAATCATGGCCCCCCTTTCCTCTCTTACATCACTGCCTCCCCTGCACAGTCCCACCTTTGGCAGGGCAGAAGCAGTTATCAGCCTATGTGTCCACTCCCAGGTCTCCTGCCCCACTGACGATGCCATCCTGTCAGCAGGGCTGGGGGGAGGAGCTGCAGATTTGGATGGAGGGCAGAAGCCGACCAACTAAGAATTTAATAAGAGGACGATTACCCGCTTGTTACTATGAAAAGACTCACTCTATCCAGATCTCCAGCTCCTCCCGCCCCCCTGACCTGCTGATAGGAAGAATAAGTCGGCAGTCAGCAGGAGACCCAGGAGAGGACACACAAGCTGCTAAGTGGCATGACCACAGCCAAGAAAGGACTGTCTGGAACTGTGGCCTCTGCTCATCTCCTACTGGCGTACCGTTCATTAACAGGCAACTGACCGGTACCTGGTCAGGGGTTGGGGAACCCCTGCATTACAAGGCACAGGATGGTATTCTGTAAGCAAATACTGAAGCTGCATTCAGGAGATTGAACATTGACAAACAGAAGCTATAAGAACATCCCAGTATAACCCCTCTTACTGGCAGCGTGACTAGCAAATAGGCTAGGCAAATAGGAGTAGATAATAGGAAACAGAGGAGAGAGACCAGTGTCCTGTAACGTACTCCCACAAAAGGATTTCACAGCTAAGAAAAATTAAAAAAAAAAAAAAAAATCAGGGTGGCATTCAGGTTCAAATGGGACATGCAAAAGCAGCACAAATGAAGTGCAGGAAATCCAGCAAATGAATGGCTAAGATGCCCACAAAAGAACACATGAACAGATAGGCCCCTGCAACTTACAGGGCCACCAGAAGAACCCTTCAACCAAAGCCAGCATCAGGCGGGACCTGGCCAACCTGGCAAAAGTTAATGAACCATAGACCAGGTTGCAGTTTCCCAAATCTGAGAAACTGAAGCCTGATGCTAAAAGGCCCAGGAAGCAGTAACAGATGGCATGAGCCTTGACCTGCAAAAGTAGAAATCTTGGGGTTGTAAGCTATGATAATGAGTTGTGTACCCCATACTCATTCACATAGGGTGAGGGGCCAGAATCTGAGGGCCCCTGCCCGCAGAAACCAACAACAACTGGCCAGGGGTGTTGGGAAGAGGCCCTTGTCCTCAACATGGGGACAAGGTGCTTTGGGGTGGGGTGCCCCAAAGCACCCCCCCACCCATGTTGAGGGCATGTGGCCTGTTATGGTACAGGAGGGGAGGGGGCCGTGTGCTCAGATAAGGTACCGATATGAAATTGGGGGGGGGGGGGGGGTGTGGCACGCCTTTTTTTTTTTTTTGGCGTGGGGGTTCTCCTTAAAATCCATATCAGACCAAAGGGTCTGGGATCATCCTGGGGGGGGCACGCCAATTTCTTTTTTTCATTTTGACTTGGGGTTCCCCTTCAAGATCCTCAGCACATAAGTCGCACCATCCTGATGTGACTTCCATTCAATGGGCATCCATTGATTTTGAATAGAGGCAAAGAAACGCAGCTAAGCACGCATTGACGCCAATGCGAAGCGCTGATAAAATCACATTTTTTTGCATTTTGACTTGGGGTTCCCCTTCAAGATCCTCAGCACATAAGTCGCACCATCCTGATGTGACTTCCATTCAATGGGCATCCATTGATTTTGAATAGAGGCAAAGAAACGCAGCTAAGCACGCATTGACGCCAATGCGAAGCGCTGATAAAATCGCATTTTTTTGCCGTTTTCCTGGCGTTGGTACTAGTATTAATGTCAGTTTATCAGCTTCAGTGTGCACTGCACGGACCCTCTACGATGAACCAATGCAATGTGATAATGCTCATTTGAGAAAACACATGTCTCTTTTGCACAGGTGCCATGTATTGCATCATGTAAGGGATGCATGGAAAAACAAATGTGTTTTCAGTTGATGGAAAGGCAGTCACTGCTCTGCTAGATTCTGGTAGTGTTGTGACATGAGTTAAAGGCGATTGTGTAAATCCTGCAACGTTACACCCTACCTCTATTGGGGTTATTTGCATGCATGGTGACACACATGACTACCAGACAGCTGTGGTGGAAGTTGATACCCCTTAGGGCACAGTGACACATTCAGTGGGAGTGGTACACTCAATGCTTCATGAAGCCCTAGTAGGGAAAGATTTTCCACACTGAGTTTGTGGGAAAATAAAAAGGATGACAGAGCTTCCCCTGCTGAAGAAACACCAGAACTCACTCCAGACCCTTTTGATTTGTAAGGTAAACTGTTGGTGTGTCCAAGGAAGAGGTAGATCGTTTTCCTTTTTCTGTAATGGCTGGGGGGTAGGAGCACCTGGTATCCTGGCCCCAGCTTGACGATAATGAAGAAATTATCTCTGACTCCAATAGTGAGAGTGGGCAGAATGTGGGGCCTGATTTAGAAGTCAGGCAAGATGATTTTTGTACGGAACTACTAAGAGACACCACACAATAGATCCAGAGAAAACATTAAAATGATGGATGGGAAACCTGTTGAACCTAATGTAGGGGTGTCTTTTCGCTACATGGCCCTTAAAAATAACTTGCTGCATCAGTTAGTAAAGCAGGGGGAGGAGGTAGAGCAGCTAGTGGTTCCCAAACCTTATCGCAGGATAGTATTAGATTTAGCCCATGGTCATGTAATGGGTGGACATCTGGGTATAGAGAAACCAAGGAGAAAATAATCCAGAGAGATTATTTTGGCCTGGGTTAGATGCAGATGTCAAAGAATACTGGCAGAGGCCAGCACAGAGGCTGGTGGAGATGAGGGGTGGGCACCAAAGCAGAGTAGATGGGTGAATGTAAGAGTAGAGGGAAAAGTGCCAGGGAGGCTAGTCCTGGGCATCCCAATAAGTATGCCCTGTTGAGTGACATTGGTAAAACCAGTCAGGGACCAGTACTGCTGGAGCTGACTCCCCTAGCTGCCACGGGAATAACTCCTCCAGTGAGGGTGGGAGTAAAGCCAAGAGAAAGGAAAGACAGATTCTGGTGGTAGGGGACTCAATTCTTAGAAGGACAGAGAGGGCAATGTGTCACAAAGACCTGAAGCGTCAAACTGTATGTTGTCTACCAGGCGCTCAGGTTGGGCACATAACGGACCTGGTGGACAGATTACTGAGAGGGGCTGGGGAAGACCCGGCTGTCATGGTGCACGTTGGCATCAATGTCAGAGGAAGATGGAGTGTCCTAAACTATTTTAGGGACTTAGGAGCTAAATTGAGGAAAAAGGACCTCCAAGGCAGTATTCTCAGAAATACTACTGGTACTTCGAGCCACACCAGAAAGGCAGAGGGAGATTAGGGAAGTAAACAACTGGCAAAGGAGCTGGTGTAGAAAGGAGGGGTTTGGATTCCTGGAGAACTGGGCCGACTTCAGTCGGTTACCAGCTCTTTAGAAGGGACGGACTGCACCTAAATGAGAAGGCTGCACATCTGCTGGGAGTGAAGATGGCCGAAAAGTTAGAGAAGCTTTTAAACTAGGCGACAGGGGGAGGGTCCAGAGGTAGAGATAGTCAGCGCACAACAAATTCCAGAGAGTAGTATTGTGGGCATTAGTGGTAGGTTGACTAAAGCACTTCAACCTGAGGAAAGTACAGTAACAAGTCCTATTTGCAAACTTAGAACACCCAATAAGGAGATAGTATGCGACCGGTCTAAACTACATGGAATGTTCACCAATGCCAGGAGCCTGGCGGACAAGATGGGAGAACTAGAGCTACTGTTGTACTAGGAGGATTTAGATTTCATAGGAATTTCAGAGACTTGGTTCAACAGTTCTCATGATTAACTGGCAACCATTCAAGAGTATTCCCTATATCGCAGGGATAGAGGGTAAAAAAGGGGGAGGGGTATGCCTGTATATCAAAAATGATGTACAAGTAAATGTGAGAGACAACATCACTAAGGGAGCATAGGAGGGGTGGAATCCTTATGGGTAAAGCTAAAAAGGGAGGAAATTAAGAGGAAAGTAATACTGGGAGTATGCTATAGGCCTCCTAACCAGAAGGAGGAGGCGGGCCTCCTATTACAATTTGGATTAGCGGCAAGGATGGGAAGTGTCATTATAATGGGGGATTTTAATTATCCAGACATAGACTGGGTGGAAGGAACTGCACATTCATCTAAGGCTCACCAGTTCCGAAACGTCTTGCAGTACAATTTCATGGGTCAGATGGTAAATGCACTGACTAGAAACAAAGCGTTACTGAACCTGCTGATTATCAATACAGACCTGATCACGGATGTGGAAATGCGGGGCAATTTACGAAATGGCGATCCCAGGTCAATTAGTTTCAGTATAAATGACACGAATAGGAAAACATAAGGGGAATACAAAGACACCAAATTTCAATAGAGCCAACGTCCCTAAACTACGATCCTTACTAGAAGATACTAAATGGGATAAAATCTTAGGAATAAAATACAGAGGAAAATGGGTATGCTTTAAGAGCATATTAAATAAGGGTATTAGCCAGTGCATACCAACGGAAATAAATTTAAAAGAGCCAACAAAAGTCCTGGGTGGCTTAACTCCAACGTAAGAATGCATATAAAAGCAAAGGAGAAGGCCTTCAAAAAATACAAGGCTGGGGGATCATCAGCATTCCAACTTTACAAAGAATGCAACAAGAAATGTAAGTGTGCAATCAGGGCGGCCAAGACAGAACACAAAAGGCACATAGAGGAGAGCAAAAAAAAATCCCAAGAAATTCTTTAAGTACATAAATAGTAAGAAAGGGAGGTCAGATCATATTGGTCCTATAAAGAATGATGAAGGGAATCTGGTTACTAAGGATGGAGAGATAGCAAAGATATTGAATTCTTCTTCTCGGCCCTCACGAGGACATCGGTGGGCTTCAGTAACCAAAACGGCAATGTTTATCCTCATGACACGTCACAGGAAGCACCCTGTTGGCTAGCAGAGGATAGAATTAGAAATAGGCTTGAAAAAACTGTCTCTCTGCCCGGGGTTCTCAGCTCTTGATTGGATAGATAGCAGCCATTGGCTTCCGCCGCGGTCAATCAAATCCAATGACGCAGACGTCTATGGACGCGAATGCTGGACTTGGGAGCACCCGCACGGCAGCCCTCTCGGGGTAATCTGATGTGGGGAGGAGCCGCGAGAGCCACCGGGGGACCCCAGAAGACCAGGTTTGGGCCACTCTGTTCGAGCTGCACAGTGGAGGTAAGTATATGTTATGTTCGAAAAAAAAAAAAAAGCCAATGTAGCCCCAATATTTAAAAAAACGGCCAAGATACATCCCTGGGAAATAGACCAGTTAGCCTAACATCAATTGTATGCAAGCACTTGGAGGAGATAAAGGACTATATACAAGATTTTAGTAATGACAACGGTATCATTAGCAGTAAACAGCATGAATTGATGAAGAATCGTTCCGGCCAAACCAATCTATTAACCTTCTATGAGGAGGTGAGCTGTCATCTAGATAAAAGAAAGCCCGTAGACGTGGTGTATCTAGATTTTGCAAAGGCATTTGATACAGTTCCCTATAAATGTTTACTGTACAAAGTAAGGTCCATTGGCATGGACCATAGGGCGAGTACTTGGATTGAAAACTGACTACAGGGGCGAGTTAAGAGGGTAGTGATAAATGGAGAGTACTCGGAATGGTCCGGGGTGGAAAGGGGGGTCCCCCAGGGTTCTGTCCTGGAACCAATCCTATTTAATTTATTCATAAACGACCTGGAGGATGGGATAAACAGCTCAATCTCTGTATTTGCGGATGATACTAAGCTAAGCAGGGCAATAACTTCTCCGCAAGATGTGGAAACCTTGCAAGAAGATCTGAACAAATTAATGGTGTGGTGGGCAACTACATGGCAAATGAGGTTTATTGTAGAAAAATGTAAAATAATGCATTTGGGTGGCAAAAATATGAATGCAATCTACTCACTAGGGAGAAAACCTCTGGGGGAATCTAGGATGGAAAAGGACCTGGGGGTCCTAGTAGATGACAGGCTCAGCCAAGGTGCTGCAAGTAAACGGAATATTAGCATGCATTTATAAGGGGATTAACTCCAGAGATAAAACAATAATTCTCCCATTCTACAAGGCTCTGGTCCGACCGCACCTGGAGTATGCCGACCAGTTCTGGGCACCAGTCCTCAGGAAGGATGTGCTGGAACTGGAGAGAGTCCAGAGAAGGGCAACCAAACTAATAATTGGACTGGAGGACATTAGTTATGCGGAAAAGTTACGAGCACTAAATTTATTCTCTCTGGAGAAGAGACGCTTGAGAGGGGATATGATTTTAATGTACAAATACCGTACTGGTGTCCCCACAAAAGGGATAAAAATTTTCCACTAAATGGAATTTAATAAGTCATTCACTAAAATTCGAAGAAAAGCGGTTTAACCTTAAACTGCGTAGAGTTCTGTACTGTAAGAACGGTAAGAATGTGGAATTCTCTACAGTGGTATCAGTGGGGAGCATCGATAATTAAAAAAAAAAACTCAAAAAATATAGTGATGGCTAGATGGTACTGTAGGACACAGCACCTCATCCCCGAAATAATCAAATAGCTAATGGATATGGGGACAGGGGATTATAACGGTGCTAAGGTCAAGGAATGCAAAGAGAAAAGGAAAAGTTTTAAAAGGCAAAAAATTACAAAGTTTATTGGTAATAATACATACATAGAAAAACACACTTAGATCGATTAACATTTAAAATGAATATGTATACTGCATATGACCCAGGGTATGGTGGAGTAGGCCAGATGGAGGTGGCCGGCGAAGTGGGGGCTCAATTTCCTACATGTTTCGCCAAGGCATTGGCTTCCTCAGGGGACATTGGCTTCCTCAGGCGCGGACGCCCCTCACCCGCGTCCGCACACCTGATCATTATTTGATCAGGTGTGGGGGGTATATTAGTAACCGGCCAGTCCCTCAGCCCACACGTTGGACGAGGGACGTGCCTGTAAATTCTCCACACACAGCAATAAGGTAACCCCTTTTTCTTCATGACACTCAGCACCATTTTAAACTTTCTTTTTCCACAGTCCATTATTTACTGAGTCCCTAACCATTTCCTATAGGAGTTACCTTGGACTTACTATTCATTCCTCGGCAATCCTCAACACTGATTTTCTATGAGTCACTCTCTGATATACGGCGTATCAGGTAAATGTGTTCCCTGTCTCCCCAGCAGTTTTATTATTCCCATCAATATAGTCCGGGCCGCTTTAACTTTTCCTTTTATACCCTTCTTTGCCTAGGACGTACTGCAACTGCCGCCTTTCTAATAAAATAAATTTAAATATACCCCATCTCATGCACTTGATTGCACCAATATGAGACTTCCATCTGGCAGTGTACTCCACTAAGTAAGTTCCCTTCTGATTATTTCTTCTTTGCTAAGCCTATAATGATCACTAGTCTTACCTTTAAAGCAACCTACTTTTTTCATTTAGGCCCTTTCTCCATCCGATTGCTGATTTCGCTAATAGTCTTGCTGTGTGTATGCATCCATCTACAGGCACTTTGTGCCCACTGCAATTCAGTGTTTTTAAAGAAAAGTGTGAGTCTTTAAAATAGATACAGATATATATATATTTTTTCGCTTTATGCAACCGATGCATAATTGCATCATCTCTAGTTCCTTACATGTAATGTTTCACATCCACTCACATATCTTCAATACATTCCTTTGCCAGGTCTACTGTATGCCCCCTGCAGGCACACTACACGGCGCGGCCTGCCCGACATTCCCCTGTGGTGACGCCTTCCGCGCCCCCCCTTTGGGTGTCGGCGTTTCAGGTACGTTTGCGCTGCCGTAACTGGTGGGGCCGCCTGGGTGCATGATTGTCCAGCCACAATATTGATTTATTTGAGCTTGTACTAAAATACTATATTGCTTAAATGATTTTGCTCATATGATATTTTCCATATCTTCATATACAGACCCTTTTATATTTTCAATTTCGAGCTCTTGTTCCCTGAGGAAGCCAATGCCTTGGCGAAACATGTAGGAAATTGAGCCCCCACTTCGCCGGCCACCTCCATCTGGCCTACTCCACCATACCCTGGGTCATATGCAGTATACATATTCATTTTAAATGTTAATCGATCTAAGTGTGTTTTTCTATGTATGTATTATTACCAATAAACTTTGTAATTTTTTGCCTTTAAAAACTTTTCCTTTTCTCTTTGCATTCCTTGACCTTAGCACCGTTACAATCCCCTGTCCCCATATCCTTTAGCTATTTAAAAAAAAAACTATTAGATAAGCACCTGCATGACCACAACATACAGGGATATACAATGTAATACTGACATAAAATCACACACATAGGTTGGACTTGATGGACTTGCATCTTTTCTTTATCGTACATCACGGGACACAGAGCAGCATAATAATGACTAATTGGGTTATACGCTACCTTTAGGTGATTGGACACTGGCAACCAATAGTAAGACGGTTCCTCCCATATAACCCCTTCTATACAGGAAATACCTCAGTTTTTTCACCAGTGTCTTGAAGGTGATGGTCATGGCTGTTGGAAGCTCTTCAAATAATGTCCCAGTGAGGATGTTATAATCGGATCCATTCAGATGGCATAAGAAAGCTAGAATGGATGGTACCCGAGCCTCGGTTCAAGAGCGAGGTTTTGCTTGTAATGTGTCCTATAAGGCGCTGGACCCGGTCCTTGAAGGTCCTCAGAGGCGCTAACCGCCGTGATGGGGGAAGATTGGGCCTGGTAAAACAGGTCCTGCTGCTTGGAATGGCGAGTACTTTCTGTACTTAGGTTCCCTCTGTTCCAATGGTGAACCTTTGCTTGTGTGTGGGAAATTACAGAGCGCCAAGTATGGCGCACATTTATGGCGGACGCGCGCATGCGTGCGCACCATGGGTGTGCGCGGATGCGCCGAGTGCGTCCGGGCACGGCAGAGGCACGGTCATGCCGCTGGCGTGGGGGAGCGCGCATGCGCTCAGTACGATGCTAAGCAGGCTTTATAAGGAGCTGGAGCTCCTGGCATGTGCTGGGACATCACAGGGCGATACTTGGGCACGTGAGTCTGGAGGTTTTTGGACACAGTTGCAATAGGTTAAACACTGGTCTCAGCTTGTGGGGAGTACTTTTTCCTTGTATGTAAGCAATGTCTTCCAGAAAACGAGGTACAGGGAGCAGGGCAAGCACAGGGGTAAGAGTACCTTCCTTGATATCAGGAGACCAGCCCCATGCTGATGCAGCCTCAGTCTCCCCTGAAAGACCTGCAGCATCTGGCCTGGCTGAGCCATTGCATTGGTCAGGCATAGTGGCCACCACCAATATTCCTGCCTCGGCCTATGTTACAAAGGATGATTTGTCATCGGCATTAGCAGGCCTTGAAGGCAAAATAGCTGGCATGATTGCTTCTGTAACACAGGGAGGGAAGAAGCGTAACAGATCTCCCTCCCCTGAGCCAAGTGGAGAATCACTAGAGCACCAGGACTCTTATAGCCAAATGGGTCCAGGTGATCTGGAACCAGAGTGGGCAGAGGATTTGGAGGAGGTGGCCATGAAAGATCAGGAAGGAGGAGAGGCTGAAGAATCCTCAGCTGAGGACTCAGGTTCGGAGAAACCAATTTCAGCCTTCCATTCCCAGAAATCGTTTATCCAATCTCTGACTGAGATGGTACAAGTTGGGTTTAAGTTACCTCCGGTTCAGGAGTCTGGACTATCCTGCTCTACTTTGGGATCCTTGCGACCTCAGCAAGGTTCCCAGGCGTTCCCTTTGCATCCACTATTGGAGCAGGTGATCTACGCAGACTGGGACCATCCTGGCAGGATATTCTTGCCTCCAAAAAGGTTTTCTATCTTATATCCTATGGAGGAAAAGTTCAGGAAGAGATGGGGTACACCTTTGGTGGACGTCGCCATTTCTTCAGTGAATAAGAATGTAACCTGTCTAGTGGATAAGGCCCAGGTATTTAAGGATCCGGCTGATAAGAATCTAGAGTCCTTATTTAAAGCCTCCTTTGCGGTGGCTGGTGCAGCAGTTCAACCAGCAGTTGCAGCCATTGGGATTTGTCAATCCCTAAAAGACCTTTTTAAAAGGTTAATAAAAAACCTGCCTTGTCAGGAGGAACCTTCCGAGGAATTGTCGGAGCTTCCTCATGCTTTATGTTTTGCAGTGGACGCATTGAAAGACTCAATTCAGCAGATGTCCCGTTTTGCGTTACTGTCCGTACATATGCGCAGGGTTTTGTGGCTAAAGAACTGGTCTGCTGAGACGCCATGCAAGAGGCTACTTGCAGCCTTTCCATGCCATGGAGAACACTTGTTTGGCGAAGATCTGGATAAATATATCCAAAAGATCTCTGGTGGAAAGAGTGCCCTCCTCCCTACTAAAAGGAGAGGTAAGCAACCCTCTTATAAAATTCCCAATGCTCCAGGACCTAGTGCTTCTTCCCCCAAGCGGTATCGATGGCCTCAGCCGTTTTTAAAAAACTTTAGGGTCAGAGGAAGCCCTGGAACCAAAAGCCAGCCAAGTCCAGGTCAACCTTATGAAGGGACACCCCCGCTCTCACGGGTGGGGGGCAGGCTTCGGCTGTTTTTGGATGCATGGGAAGATCTGGTCCAAGACAGATGGGTTATTTCCACTATAACACAAGGGTTACAGAATAGAGTTCCGGGAAATCCCTCCAAGCCATTTTCTGTACTCAAGGGTCCCGTCGAATCCAGAGGGAAAGAAATGCCTATTCCTAGCCTTGCAGCATCTGCTGAAGCAGGGGGTAATTGTCAAGGTTCCGCACGAAGAAAGATTCAAGGGGTTTTACTCAAACCTTTTTACCGTGCCGAAACCAAATGGGGAAGTAAGGCCCATTTTGGATCTCAACCTTTTTGTAAACGTCCGGTCCTTCCGTATGGAGTCGGTTCATTCGGTAATAAAATCTCTGAGAAAGGAAGATTTAGCGTCCATAGATATCAAGGACGCATACCTTCATGTATCGATCTTCGATCCACATTAAAGGTTTCTGCGTTTTGCAGTAGAGGGCCGTCATTTTCAATTTGTGGCACTGCCATTCGGTCTAGCCACGGCCCCCAGGGTTTTCACAAAGATTCTGGCCCCGGTATTGGCGTCCCTAAGGTCCCAGAAGATCTCTGTGGTAGGTTATCTGGACGATCTTCTCTTGAGGGATTGCTCTTGCCCCATCCTGATACAAAACGTGTCAAGAACAGTGCGGATTTTACAACGCCTAGGTTGGATTCTAAATGTGGACAAGTCAACCCTTTGCCCAACCCAGGCCTTGGTGTATCTGGGTCTGGTCTTGGACACCGCCCAAGAAAAGGTGTTTTTACCCCCCTTAAAGGTCACTTCCATAGTGGAACTCGTCCAGAAGGTGAGAAAAGAACCAAGGCTTTGTATTCGGCTGTGCATGAGGTTGCTGGGCAAGATGGTGTCATCCTTCAACGCAATTCCATATGCACAGTTTCACTTCAGGGTGTTCCAGAACTGCATTCTGGAAGCCTGGGACAGGTCTGCTCGAACCTTGGATCATCCTATGGTTCTATCCCCACAGGTACAATGGAGTCTCTCTCGGTGGTTAAAAACCAGCAATTTGAGAAAAGGAAAATCTTTTCCACCAGCAGTCTGGAGGGTAGTAACTACAGACGCCAGTCGCCTCGGCTGGAGGAGGCGTCTGTCCAGGGAATATGGTCCTAGGCAGAAAGGACCTTGCCCATCAATCTATTGGAGATTCAGGCAGCAAGTCTGGCTCTGCGTTTCTGGACGTCCAGGTTACGTGGTCTCCCTGTCCCAGTCCAGTCCGACAACTCCATGGTAGTGGCATATATCAACCACGAGGGAGGTACCAGGAGTCGGGCAGCCCAAAGAGAGGTGACTTACATATTGACTTGGGCAGAAAAGCATGTGCCGTTTCTTTCGGCAGTGTTTATACCAGGGGTGGACAATTGGCAGGCAGACTTCTTAAGTCGGCAGAAGTTGTTGCCAGGGGAATGGCAACCTGAAGTTTTTCTACGGATCTGTGAACACTCGGGGACCCCAGATGTGGATCTGCTGGCATCCAGATTCAATGCCAAACTGGACAGGTTTGTATCCAGGACCAAGGATCCGCTTGCTGTCTGGATAGACGCATTAGTAGTTCCTTGGGATCAGTATTCTCTGATATATGCTTTCCCACCAATCCAAATTCTGCCGCACTTACTACGCAGAATACAGGAGGAACGAAAGACAGTGATCCTAGTGGCCCCAGCGTAGCCTCGGAGATCCTGGTACTCGGAGATTGGCAGTGGGGGACCCATTGGTCCTGCCGTGCCGTCCAGACCTGTTGTCTCAAGGACCCATATTCCATCCTTTACGTTTGCTCAATTTGATGGCATGGCTATTGAGACCGGAATATTGAAAGACCGTGGTATCATGGGTTCAGTCTTGTCTACTTTGATAAACGCTAGAAAGTCAATTTCTAGAGCTATCTATTATAGAGTCTGGAAATCATACATTTCTTGGTGTGAGGAAAGGAAATAGAACCCTCATAGGTATACGATTGGAAGAGTTCTGGCCTTTCTTCAAGCAGGAGTAGACTTGAAGCTGGCTTTAGGGACAATTAAAGGACAGATTTCGGCCTTATCGTTTTTTTTCCAAAGACCAATTGCATCCCATTCTTTGGTATGAACCTTTGTTAAGGGAGTAACGCACCTAAGGCCGCCGCTTAAGCTGCCTTTATGTCCCTGTGTAGTTTCCAAATTTCATTTGTATCAGGACATCATTCTACCTTCCTTTTTCCAAACCCTAAAACTAGGGAGGAAAGCTCACTTCACTCACTTGATGTGGTGAGGGTGATCAAAGCATGCAAAGTATTTAAAGATGTCAGCTTCTTTTCGGAAAACTGCCTTTTTGTCCTGCCGGAAGGTCCTTAAAAAAAAAAAAAAAAAAAAAAAAGGACAGCCGGCAACAAGTTCAACTATATACAGGTGGATTTGCCAGACTATTATCCAGGCGTATGGATTAAGGCACAAGGTTCCACCTTGGGATTTAAAAGCGCACTCCACTAGAGGGGTTAGTGCATCATGGGCAGTACGCCAACAGGTGTCTATGGCTCAGGTTTGCAAAGCGGCCGCTTGGTCTTCAGTTCATACATTCACCAGGTTTTACCAGGTGGATGTTAGATCTCAGAAAGAGACTGTTTTTGGCCACAGCGTGTTGCGGGCAGCTTTATAGTCTCTGGCCCGTTGGGCTTAGGGATATGGTGTCCCCCCCCCTCAGGTGCATTGCTTTAGGACATCCCAATTAGTCATTATTATGCTGCTCTGTGTCCCATGATGTATGATAAAGAAAAACAGATTTTTAATACAGCTTACCTGTAAAATCCTTTTCTTGAAGTACATCACGGGACACAGAGGTCCCTCCCCTCTTTTCTGGGATCGTCATTGCTTGCTACAAAACTGAGGTATTTCCTGTATAGGAGGGGTTATATGGGAGGAACCGTCTTACTATTGGTTGTCAGTGTAGTGTATGACCCAATTAGTCATTATTATGCTGCTCTGTGTCCCGTAATGTACTTCAAGAAAAGGATTTTACAGGTAAGCTGTATTAAAAATCTGTTTTTTTCAACCTCAAATCATGCCCAGTGTCAGTTTTCTGTGCCATCGCCCCATTTTTGCAGTCCGCTGGTACTGTTACCAATATAAGAACTGACTTTTGAAAGAAAAAAATGGCATGGATCTGGTGGGGCCAGTAGTAAAGTCTGCCCAGGGCTGTAGCCAAGACTATTGCCAAAGAGTTTATCCAAGTATTTAGTCATGTGGGTATTTCAAAAGTGGTATTAACGGATCAAGGCACATCATTTATGTCCAGAGTATCTAAAGAATTGTGTAAATTGTTTAAAATCTCACATTCCTGTACCTCTGTCTATCACCCCCAAACTGATGGTCTTGTGGAGAGATTTAACAAAACGCTCAAAACCCTGTTAAAAGGTGTTTACCATATGAGAGGTATCTCAGGCATCTACGGGGTATTCCCCCTTCAACTACTGTATGGTACACATTTAAGGGGATTATTACTAGATGTCGCAAAACAAACATTGGGAGGGAGAGACCACACCTTCTAAAAGCGCAATCGAGCATATCTCACTGATGCAAGATAGAAATGCCATGGGAACATATAGAGCAAGCCTAGGAGGCCCAGAGAAGGGTTTATAATCGGAGTAACAAGACTTGAACTTTTAACCCTGGTGATAGAGTTCTGGTACTAGTCCCCACAGTTGAGAGTAAATTCCTAGCAAAGTGGCAAGGTCCCTTTGAAATTATGTGAAGAGAAGGGGAAGAGTATGGGAACTAAACTACAAAGTTTACCAGCCAGGAAAAAGGAAACCAGAGCAAATATATCACGTTAATCTCTTGAAACCTTGAAAGGACAGAGACTTTACTGGCAGTCCCAATACCCCAAAAGGACATGTCCCCGGGGGACCTGAGGTACCTATAACTGAAACCTTGTCAGTGGCCCAACAGAAGGATGTTAAAGAGTTTGTGAGTAAAAAGAGAGACTCTCTCACCTGACCAGTTATACAGCATGACATAATTATGGAACCAGGTGACCGGGTAAATGTAAAGCCCTAAAGAATACCTGAAGCTAGGCAAGAAGCAGTTGCAAATGAAATAAAGAACATGTTAGAGTTGGATGTGATAGAGGAGTCCCACAGCGACTGGTCAAGTCCCATTAGTGTTGGTCCCAAAACCACATGAACTATAAGATTTTGCGTGTCCAAATTCAATGCGTACCCAATGCCTGGGGTCGAAGAGCTTGTTGACAGATCGGGAAGTGCCTGGTACATAGCTACTTTAGATCTGACTAAATGTTATTGGCAGATACCCCTAACAGAATCTTTAAAAGAGAAAAGAGTGTTTTCTGCCCCCGAGGGATCTTTCCAGCTTAACCACTTGCCGACCAGGCCATAGCTGAAAGACTGCTACAGCACGGTCGGCTTATTCTAGGAGGGCGTCCATGGACATCCTCCCAGAATGTCGCTGTATCTGTACAGTGCGAGGGGAGAGATCGTTTTTAGCAGCGCTGTTGGCTGGATCTGTAGTGCCCACAGCGCTGCTTTGTGCTCATACTGGCCAATACTCTGGCCAATAAATTTTATCAGAAACAAAGATTTTAACAGAATTTTCAGACTTTTTTTATTTATAGTACAAAAAATAAAAAACCCAGCAGTGATTAAATACCACCAAAAGAAAGCTCTATTTGTATGAAAAAAGAGGACAAAAATTTCATATGGGTACAGTGTTGCATGACTGAGTAATTGTCATTCAAAATGTGAGAACACCGAAAGCTGAAAATTGGTCAGGTTAGGAAGGGGGTTTAAGTGCCCAGTTGTCAAGCAGATGCCTTTTGATTTGCATGGTGCTCCTGCCTCATTCCAGAGAATGATGGAGAAGACATTAAGACCACATGGCCAATATGCAACTGCCGATTTGGACGACAGTCATCCACAGCCCAGATTGGAAATCTCATGTGCCCCGGGTGCAAGCAGTAGTAGATTCCCTTAGGAAAGCAGAACTCACTGCCAAGCCCAGAAAGTGTGCCATAGGCTTGGAAGAGGCCAAGTACCTTGGCTACGTTATTGGTCTAGGGCTGATCAAGCCTCGGGTCAATAAAATTGAGGCGGTTCAAAAGTGGCCCCAACCTATAAATAAAAAGCAAGTTCATGCATTTCTTAGGATCACAGCATACTACAGGTGTTTTATAAACAATTTTGCCACCATTGCAGTCCCAATGACAGATCTGATGAAGGGTAAAGGGTCAGTCATGATTAAGTGAAATCCTGAGGAAGAGAAGGCATTTCATATGTCGAAGCAAGCTTTGTGTACAACCTGTGCTTGTGACCCCAGAGTTCACAAAGGAGTTTGTGGCACAGATAAGATGCCTCTGATGTGGGATTGGGTGCTGTACTGTCCCAAATCAGATAGTGAGGAGCACCCACTGGTCTACCTGAGCAGAAAGCTGAACAGACATGGGAAAAACGATGCCATTGTTGAGAAGGAATGTTTAGCTATCAAATGGGCCTTAAATGCCCTGAAGTATTACCTGTTGGGGAGACCAAACTAGTCACTGATCATACCTCTCTCAAAAGGATGTGTGATAACAAGGAGAAAAACCAGTCTTATGAGAAGGTGGTTCCTTGCATTTAAGTTTACAGTGGAGCATAGAGCTGGGAAACTTAATAATACAGATGCCCTTTCCCGTATTCACTGTCTGGTTGGGACAGTTGCTCAGCCGCAGGGGCTTGAACAGAGGGAGGGGGGGTACGTGACATTATGAAAGGCGAGGTGATTGATGGACGTTATGTTTCACCTCGCATGCATTTATTTGCAGAGAGTGAAGGTGGAATCCGGTCTGGGTTTTACCAGCCACCTTAGCAGGGTTGACTCTGGAACAGATTTTCCGGCCCACTTGTGTTCACCAACAGGTGGTATAAATTGGGCAGGACTAGAGCAAAGGATTGCTCTTGGCCTGAGACTCAGGAAGCCAAAACCTGAGAGTGCTGCTTATGTGAAGTTTGCTTTTTGAGAGAAAGAAGGTTTGCATTATCTTAGTTTTGTGGGTGACTGGGAGAAGCCCTTCACCTCTGAGCTAGAAACCCGCAATGTTTAGTGTCTGGATGGCAAGGATTTTGATAGCAAGTGTCTGGATGGCAAGGAATGTGAATGATAACACAAAAACTTTTCTTTCAATCATGGTTAGTGTTTGGCTGAAGCCATTTATTATCAATCAACTGTGTTTACTCTTTTTAAATCATAATGACAACAGAAACTACCCAAATGACCCTGATCAAAAAAGTTTACATACCCCTGTTCTTAATACCGTGTATTGCCCCCTTTAACATCAGTGACAGCTTGAATTCTTTTGTGGTATTTGTGGATGAGGTTCTTTATCTTCTCAGATGGTAAAGCTGTCAATTCCTCTTGGCAAAAAGCCTCCAGTTCCTGTAAATTCTTGGGCTGTCTTGCATGAACTGCACGTTTGAGATCTCCCCAGAGTGGCTCAATGATATTGAGGTCAGGAGACAGATGGTAACTCCAGAACCTTAACTTTTTTTCTGCCAATGACAGGTCGACTTTGCCTTGTGTTTTGGATCATTGTCAGGTTGGAATGTACAAGTACGTCCCATGTGCAGCTTCCTGGTTGATGAATGCAAATGTTCCTCCAGTATTTTTGATAATATACTGCATTCAGTTGCCATCAACCACATTTCCTGTGCAAAACACTGGCCACCGCCCACACCCATAACTGGCCTTCAGTTATGGGTGTGGGCGGTGGCCAGTGTTTTGTTACTGTACGTAAATTTGGGTCGGGGACACACTGGACACCTTTGCTGCCATTGTGCTCTTGCTGGGTGTCCAGTGTGCTCCTGTCCCTTTAAGGGGGCTTGGGCCGCCTCCAGGCTCACCTGTCTACACCTATCCATTCAATGCATGTGCTTCCACTGTGGAGACACTTATAAATTTAGTAGTGTTAGGACTGCAAGTAATACAGGGTGCCTTGACGAGGCCTTGCAGCTTTCACATGCGTTTGCAAATGTGTGCTAACTAAACCCCTGCTTTTAACAGACGGTTAGACAGGCTAATTTGGTTGGTCAGCAGACTGGTTGGTGAGTTGAGCTATGGAATTGTCTTTGTCTTACATGTATATGCCCTCCATGTGCTCCTTACTGTGAAGGCCAGTTATGGGTGTGGGCGGTGGCCAGTGTTTTGTTACTGTACGTAAATTTGGGTCGGGGACACACTGGACACCTTTGCTGCCATTGTGCTCTTGCTGGGTGTCCAGTGTGCTCCTGTCCCTTTAAGGGGGCTTGGGCCGCCTCCAGGCTCACCTGTCTACACCTATCCATTCAATGCATGTGCTTCCACTGTGGAGACACTTATAAATTTAGTAGTGTTAGGACTGCAAGTAATACAGGGTGCCTTGACGAGGCCTTGCAGCTTTCACATGCGTTTGCAAATGTGTGCTAACTAAACCCCTGCTTTTAACAGACGGTTAGACAGGCTAATTTGGTTGGTCAGCAGACTGGTTGGTGAGTTGAGCTATGGAATTGTCTTTGTCTTACACATTTCCTGTGCTTTTGTAGCTCACACATCCCCAAAACATCAGTGATCCACCTCCGTTTTTCACAGTAGGAATGGTGTACCTTTCATCATAGGCCTTGTTGACTCCTCTCCAAATGTAGCATTCATGGTTGTGGCCAAAAAGCTCAATTTTGGTCTCATCACTCCAAATGACTTTGTGCCAGAAGGTTTTAGGCTGATCTCTGTGCTGTTTGGCGTATTGTAAGTGGGAAACTTTGTGGCATTTGCATAGTAATGGCTTTCTTCTGGCGACTCGACCATGCAGCCCATCTTTTTTCTTCAAGTGCCTCCTTATTGTGCATCTTGAAACAGCCACACCACATGTTTTCAGAGTCATGTATTTCACCTGAAGTTATTTGTGGGTTTTTCTTTGCATCCCGAACAATTTTCCTGGCAGTTGTGGCTGAAATTTTAGTTGGTCTACCTGATCCTGGTTTGGTTCAAACAGAACCCCTCATTTTCCACTTCTTGATTAGTTTGAACACTGCCATTTGGCATTCTCAATTCCTTGCATATCTTTTTATATCCCTTTATTGTTTTATACAGTTCGACTACCTTTTTCCGCAGATCCTTTGACAATTCTTTTGCTTTCCCCATGACTCCGAATACAGAAACGTCAGTGCAGCACTGGATAAAAGATGCAAGGGTCTGTCAGGAGTCCAGAAACGCATTGACGTTTTATACACACACTAATTACAAGCCAACAGATCACAGGTGAGGTTGGTTACCTTTAATAGCCATTCAAACCCCTTTGTGCATGTTATCAGGCCAAAATCACCAGGGTATGTCAATTTTTAATCAGGGTCATTTGATTAGTCCGAAAGGACTGTATCAATAGATACTTGTTCAGGGACCTTAGGTCCAAAATGGCCCTTGTGTCCCCGTTTGGTTTCTGAACAGTAAACAGGTTTGAGTAAAACCCTGTGCCCCTTTCGAATACAGGAACCTCTACAATCACTCCTTGATGCACTAGATGTAGTGCCTGAAGCAATAAGTTTCTTTTTGGAGGATCCGAGGGAACGCTGGATCTTAAAAATCTGAGGGGGGATCTTCCGTAACTCCAGCTTGTAACCGAGAGATATAATTGAGGTGACCCACTCGTCCTGCATTGTTGTTTTCCAAATGTCTGCAAAGAGCAGAAGCCTTACCCCCATCCAATGGAGTGGGGGTGCCCCCTCAAAAGTAGGGCTTGGTGCTGGGTTTGGAAGGATTTTGGACCCAGGGCCTTTTCTGACCCTGCGGCTTGTCCCTGGCCCTAGCGCCTTGTTGGCAGCGGAACTGCCCCGACGCTGAAACATTTGAGGAAGCAGTCCCTGGGTTTTTAAATGAGGGACATCTGGTGCTTTTCTTCACAGGAAGTAGAGAACTCTTCCCTCCGGATATATTTGTCCAAGTGATCACCAAATAAACGTTCCCCGGGAAACCTGCCAATAACTTTTTATAAAGGAATTTCGGCTGACCAGTTCTTAAGCCATAAAAGTCTGTGCATATATACAGACAAGAGAGCCAGATGAGGAACCTGCTGTATTGAATCCTTTAAAGCATTAACAGCAAAACATGGTGCTCGAGGAATATCTGTCTTACTTTTAGGCAGATCATGTTCCTCTTTAGGTCTATCAGACAATTTGACCTGATCCTTTACGGACTGGCAAATACCAATTGCTGCAACAGCTGGTTGAAAAACTGAACTGGCCAAAGAAAAAGGAAGCCTTTAATAACTCCAATTTCTTGTCAACAGGGTCTTTCAAGCCCTGTGCATTATCTACCAGACAAGTCAAGTTCTTTTTTTAAGGAAGAGACTGCTGCATCGACGGCTGGCATGCTCCATTTTTGAACAAACTTTTCATCCATGGGATATAAAAGGGAAAACCTTTTAGGAGGCATGTTCCCAATCAGCATACACCACCTGTTCCAACAGGGGGTATAGCGGGAAAGTCTGTGTGATTTGAAAAGGCCTCAGAGATCCCAAAGAGGACCGGGGGGCTCAGTCACCTCTGTAAGAGGCAACTTGAAGGCAGAACAAACTATTTCGATCAGAGTCAGGATCAAAAGCCTCTGCGACAGAGGCAGACATCGACTGGATATCTTCTTGTCCAGAATGCTCGGAAGCAGACTCATCTCCTGGGCACTCCACCGATTCCTGAGCTTTAAGCTCTTTCCCCATCCTCAACCCATTCCTGCTCCAGACTAGGAGACTCCGGGGAGGGGGATCTGTCACACTTCCTGCCACTCTGTGGGATGGAGGCAATCATGCCGGCAATCCTGTGCTCTAACCCGGCTAGGGCTGAGGACAGTTCATCCTTAGTGATAAAGGGTAAAGCAGCAGTGTTGACTGTAGGCACAATACCAGATAGGCGCAGCGGCTCAGATTGCCCGGGAGCCTCTGGTCTTTCAGGGGATACAACACTAGGGATACGAGTAGGTTAATTAGGAACTACTGATGACGTAGGTGTGCCCTTCTTCCCTATGGTGTTAGTCCCACTCCTCTTATTGGAAGACATTCAATGCCGCAAAAAGAGTGCTTGGGTGTAGTTAAAACACCTCAGAAGGGAGACCCTTTAAAAGGGATCACCAAGCCCCTATGCAACAATCCTGCTAAGCACCTTTAGCCTGCCAAGCAACACCTGGTGACTCATGTGACCCGAGTAAGGAAAAATGAACCACTGCAAGTGTCTGTTCAGAGCCTGCTCTCTCCCACAGCTGTCTTCTGGAAGCACCACATGCTTGGCCTGTGCAGCTTAAATAAGCTGGGTGTGGGCCAGAACGTTCTATGCGTGCGCATGTGCTCGGTCCCAGCGAGCGGACGTGACTGTATTCGCGTACGACGCAAATCATCTTTGTGCGCCCAGATAAAGGCTACAGCGCATGTGCACTGAAGCCGCAAGCGCCATGGTTGCCAAACTGCTGAGACCAGCGGCGCTCTTGCGAACGCATGTGCGTCATGGCGAACCAAGGTGAAATGGCGCATCGTCGTGCGTCATGGCGAACCAAGGTGAAATGGCGCATCGTCGTGCGCCATCATACAGGTAAAAAACAGCCAGACACAAGCAAAACACAAACACAACAACTGATGCTCCAATTGTTCAACAAAGATGCATAGTGCACTTTAAACTAGGTAATAAAGTAGTTGTGGATATGGATACAATATCATCTAGGTGGAAAGTGTTAAAAACAATACAATACCACCTAAGTGGAAAGTATTAGAAAATGGTAAAAAAGCAGGAGTAGTATGGCGATGCCCTTATGGAGACAAAAAGATATTTTCTTCTTTGTAGTGAATGTATTGCCTAGTGTCCTTATAGAATTGCTTTTAAAACCTGTATGTGTTAAAAAATTGAATAAAACTGTGACTGGTGGCGAATATTTCTATTAGAGGTGAAAATACAACACCTGGTGCTCCAATTGTTCAACAAAGGTGCATTGTGCCCTTTAAATTAAGTAATAAAGTAGTTATGGATATGGATACAATATCATCTAGGTGGAAAGTGTTAAAAAGAAAAAGGAAAAAAGAAAAAAAGGAAAAAATGGAAAACAGGAATAGTATGGAGACAAGAAAAAACCTCTTTATAATGACTTTATAATTCCTAAAGTGTGTGTGCCAAAAATGAATAAATATGTGACTGGTGCCAAGTCCTTACTGTTAAAAGTACAGTTGCAACCTAAGGTGCTTCAATTATTCAACAAAAGTGCAGCATCACTAAAGTGACCAGTGTTAAATCATACAAATCTATACAACATTGTGCAAATTATCCATCATATATGACTCTTGTGCTGTGACCAGTATTAGTTGGATAGGAAAAGTTCCGTTTATGAAAAAACAAGTTCTTTTTGGAGTATTTTGTAGTGTTCAATGTTTTCCTTTTTTTCTTTTTAACACTTTCCACCTAGATGATATTGTATCCATATCTACTTTATTACTTAATTTAAAGGGCACAATGCACCTTTGTTGAACAATTGGAGCACCAGGTGTTGTATTTTCACTTCTAATAGAAATATTCGCCACCAGTCACAGTTTTATTCAATTTTTGAACACATACAGGTTTTAGAAGAAATTCTATAAGGACACTAGGCAATACATTCACTACAAAGAAGAAAATATCTTTTTGTCTCCATAAGGGCAGCGCCATACTGCTCCTGCTTTTTTACCATTTTCTAATACTTTCCACTTAGGTGGTATTGTATGTGTAGATCCATCCTATGTGTAGATCCTGTATATCCATAACTAAAACATTCAATTCATTGCGCGGATTTACCCCATACACCCACACTTTGCAAACACCCACAGCTAGCCCAGAACTCCCCCGTATGGTCACCGCACACAGGTGTCCAGCCTTTAGCTAGCTTGACTGACTGTTTCAATCACTGGGACACCCCACAATAATAACATAAAGAGGTTTCACTTACCCATCCAGGCGCAGGGCCACTTAGAAGCTAAGGGCTCAATCTTCACCCTTCACGGTGGGTTCCTGTCACTTGGACCTTCAAGGACTGGGTACCCTTTCATGTTTAGGGTCCACTCCCTTGGACCTGTACAGCACCCTGCAGGAAAGGCCTTAGCGCTCTAATGTCCAGGATTTCCACTCCGCAGGGTCCAGCGCCCGGAGTACACTTTACAGGCAAAACCTCGCCGGATCTTGAGTCTTCTTTGCAAGGCTTGGGTACCATTTATCTAAGCATAAAAGCCTGTATCAAATAGATTTGATTGGTCAAACCCTTGATTCATTTTTGGAACCGTTTGTAGGACTAGAGACATGGAGCTCAATCAAACCGTGCCATCCACCTTGCAGACACTCGTAAAAAATTAAAGTACTTCCTGTATGGGAGGGGTTATATAGGGGATCACTTCCTGTCTGAAGACCTTTGGCCTACCAGTGTTCATTCACCTAATGATGATGAAGTATAACCCAGCAGGTAATGAATATTAGCCTGACTTTGTGTTCCATGATGTACGAAAAAGAAATTTCAGCCACAACTGCCAGGAAAATTATTCAGCATCCAAAGAAAAACCCACAAGTAACTTGAGGTGAAATACAGGCCTCTGAAAACATGATTTCAAGATGCACAATGAGGAGGCACTTGAAGAAAGATGGGGTGCATGGTCGAGTCGCTAGAAGAAAGCCATTACTACGTAAATGCCACAAAGTTTCCCGCTTACAATACGCCAAACAGCACAGAGATCAGCCTAAATCCTTCTGGCACAAAGTCATTTGGAGTGATGAGAACAAAATTGAGCTTTTTAGCCACAACCATGAATGCTACATTTGGAGAGGAGTCAACAAGGCCTATGATGAAAGGTACGGAGGTGGATCGGTGATGTTTTGGAGATGTGTGAGCTACAAAAGGCACAGGAAATTTGGTCAAAATTGTTGGCAAGATGAATGCAGTATTTTATCAAAAAATACTGGAGGAACACTTGCATTCACCAGCCAGGAAGCTGCGCATGGGACATGAATAAGATGAAGTGATCTCACACAGACTAATATTCAAAATCCAAAAAGTGCAATGTGCAGCCAAGGAGGAGTGAAAACTTCATATATAGGTTGAAGGAACTGTGCAAAAATTAATTACAAGGGACATGAAAACAGACAAATGAAAACAAATATCCACTAAATGGGCAAAAATCAATAATGTGCAAAAAGTCGCATGTGCAAAATATAATAATATAAACAAATGGCCACTAAATACGCAAAAAAAATTTAGAAAGTTAATCAATGTGTAAGAAAATATATTAAATCGCATGTGCAAAAAAATAGCAAGTGCAAAAATGCCCTAGTTGAAGTGTATGTGAGCTGGAGAAGGAGCCAAAGGGGAGCGGTGGAGAGTTATGTTTACTTTACCATGCGATTTATTACAGTATATGAGGTGAGAGTTCTGGGAGACTGACTGTGCGGGAATTAATTTATGAAGTTTTACATGGATACTGAGCAGCACTGATTTGCTTTCTCATTACCACACCATCTCTGTGCACTACCTCATGAACATTTATTACCCTTGTACTTAACGTTCTCCATAGAAGACGAGCTATCCTCTCTCTGTCCCTTAAGAGTGAATTTTTATGTGCCCATATACGCATTTTTCTAGCATTTTTGCACATGCGACTTAATATATTTTCTTACACATTGATTGACTTTCTCCTTTCTTTGCTTATTTAGTGGCCATTTGTTTATATTTGTTATTGTTATCATATTTTGCACATGCAATTTTTTGCATATGCGACTTTTTGCCCATTTAGTGGATACTTGTTTTCATTTGTCTATTTTCATGTCCCTTGTTTTAATCAATTTTTGCACAGTTCCTTCAACCTATATATGAAGTTTTCACTCCTCCTTGGCTGCACATTGCACTTTTTGGATTTTGAATATTAGCTAGTCTGCGCGAGATCACTTTATTCATCTTATTCATTGTTAGGTGCTGTGAACACCATTAGGTTTTGCTGCAGATTCTTTTCACTTGCTCAATTATTACTATTATTTTTCTTCTTCCACTCATCCACCTATTACTCAGAGCAGCGCGAGGGACACCCTTACACTGTTCATTATTTATACCTCACATCAAACACCTTTGCAGCTACAATGGATGTTTTCACATTCATGGAGAATAGAAATGTCAATTTAGATGAGGTTTTTAACCCACAAAATAAAACACGCAATATGGACCTAGAAAGTGTAGTCAGGAAATTGGGACATCTTATGGATAAAAAAGTCAACTTATGGTGGGACACCAATACCTTTGAGAGATATATTAGAGAGAACATAGTCCCTAGGCGTCTACGGTGGGAATTGCCACCTAATGATGGCCTGACGGACAAAGCCTCCATGGATGAATGGTTCAAATTTTTTAATAGTAAAAAAGTGTGGAAGGTATGAAATTCCTATTCGGTAGGAAACTAAAAAAGACCATACTAATAAAACAAATTGAAGAAATAAAATCAAAACTAGAACCTCACAAGGAGTCCAGACTTCAAGAAACTCGCCACACAATGGAATAAAGACTTGATTGCTAAAGATTTGGAAGTAGAACTACGCAAAATGAAGAAATACCAGCGAGATGCGACTATAAAACGGACCAAGTCTTTAAATGGCAGTGCAAGATAGAACAAACACAACCTAGTTCAACCTATTCAACACCAGAAAGAGAGGTTAGAATACAAGATCCTACTACATCACATTTAACCAACCCACCAAGATGGGATGATAGAGATACATTTGCAGAGACAAGATCATCCCAAAATGATCAGCGGAACAATGGGAACTATGGATATCAATAGGGCTGCAACTAGCGATTATTTTCATAATCGATTAGTTGACCGATTATTGTTTCGATTAATCGGTTAATAACCTTTAAAAAAAAAAAAGTGTGGTGTATAATTTAGTTAATACGTAAAGTTTTTAAAAAAAGGCAATTTATTCTTAAATATCTCTATGCAGTGGTAAATATAAATAACCAACTATATGGTTAGGGAGCAAAATATCTAATCCAGAATAACAGATAGGAGAGATATACTGTATATACTATTAGAGGAGAGATATACTGTATATACTATTAGAGGAGAGATATACTGTATATACTATTAGAGGAGAGATATACTGTATATACTATTAGAGGAGAGATATACTGTATATACTATTAGAGGAGAGATATACTGTATATACTATTAGAGGAGAGATATACTGTATATACTATTAGAGGAGAGATATACTGTATATACTATTAGAGGAGAGATATACTGTATATACTATTAGAGGAGAGATATACTGTATATACTATTAGAGGAGAGATATACTGTATATACTATTAGAGGAGAGATATACTGTATATACTATTAGAGGAGAGATATACTGGATATACTATTAAAGGGTGAATCTGGAAAATATCAGACTCAGAGATCAAATTTTTTTTATTTAAAAAACAAACAAAAACAAATGTCTTCCCTCAAAAATGTAATTTTAAGAATGTTCGTCCAATTTTCTAATCGTTGGTGGAGGTCAAATCTATGTTCATTTTCAACCACAGTGATGGGAAAATTTGGAAATAATAGAAAACTTCTTGGTGAAAGGAATTTTCAGACAATGTATGTGGTTTTCGTTCAGAAATTACATTCATTTTAAAAACAATGTTAAAAACAAGTGAAAATTTCAAACATTCTATCATTCAGCGAATGTACAAAGATTTTTCATCTGAATATTTTCGTCTGAAAATTGATCCGTGTGGTCAGGATAAGGCTCAGGACACACCTATGCAGTTTACTTTTGATCCGTTTCTGCAGTGCTTCTGCTGTGTGTTTTGATTTTTGCGCACGTGATTTTGCTGCAATTTGCGTTTTTGAATTTTTTTTGGCCGATTTGTTGTTGGGCAGATTAAAAAACACAAATTGCTGCAAAAACGCATTACATGCTTTTCTTCAGCTTCTCCATTGAAGTATATTGAACCAAAAAAAGCACCGTTTTGCGTTAAAAAAAAAAAAAAAAGTCCCCTAGCCCTTTCCAAATACGCATAGATGTGAACGTGTCCCAAAGGAAACCATGTAAATGAACTGTAGTGCGTTTCTACAAAATGCACATAGGTGTGAACCAGGCCTAAGACGTTTAGTAACATAATGGGGTTAAAAAAACTAAAATTAGCCCTTTATACTACAAAAAAAGCAGATAATCACTACTGTAAGGGGTTCATTTTTTTTATTGTAGAACTGTGAAAGTAATATTTACAGTAGCGATTATTTGCTCTTTTTGTTCTATAAAGGGCTAATTTTAGTTTTTTTTAACCCCATTATGTTGATGGCCGATTAATCGATTATGAAAATAGTAATCGATTAATTTCATAATCGATTAGTTGTCGATTAATCGATTAGTTGTTTCAGCCCTAGATATCAACCTTCTAATGACCATCGGAATAATGGCAATTATGGATATCAAACACCAAAGAAACCGTGGAAAAAAACAAACATTCAAGAAGCCATTCAAGCAACCCTATAATAATTGGCAACATGAGAGAAATCAAAGGGAAAACAGAGGACCCCCTTACCAACAAGATTATTATAGAGGGCAGGAGAGAACCCCTATATCTACGTATAATAGATTTGAGACTAATTAGAGACCACCACGACCAGTATTGCAATCAGCATCAGGACCCACGGGAATATGACACCCAGAGTTCTTTTTTAGACAGGGAGAGGAGAGATCATTCCCCCCGGAGATTACCCCAAGATTCATATCGATCACCCCGGAGACAACCGCAAGATCCATATCGATCACCCAGGAAACAACCTCAAGAAGACAGAACAAGAAACCGTCCAGAACAAAGAGGACACAGAGCGGGAAAGAGACTCCAAGCGAAAAAGTTGTAAACCTCAGTGGCATATCCATCACGGCACATGAATTGGACAAAGGACCGAAACAAGCCCCAGTTAAAAATCTTAACAAATTTGACACTTATATTAGGGATACAAAAATATATAAGAAAAATGAACATCAAGAAATACATCATGAACAATCTTTATAGATCAGCAAATACAACTTTGGATACCTCCCCGACACTCATCCACAGTACGTTGAGTAATAATTCTCTATATAATCCACAAGTATCGGATAACCAACACATTGATGTGTTCACAAAGTTAGTACTGCAGGACTTGGAATCTCTTAAAGTGAAGAAAATGTCGGATCCTATACACATCAAAAAAGGCAATAAACTATTAACCAAAAGAAATGATATAGTAATAAGACCAGCAGATAAAGAGGGAGCGATGGTCATACAATCTAAAGAACAATACCAGGGAGAGCTCAATAGACAACTACAGGATGAAGATACTTATATCAAATTTCTGGGAAACCCCACTATCGAATACAAGAAGGAATTGGAGCTTTTGGTCAATCTGGGAATGAAGAAAGACATTTTGAATAAAAAAGAATCAAAATACCTCATACCAGAGTCATGTAAAATCCCTGTCATCTATACTGTCCCGAAAATCCACGAAAGCAACGAAAATCCACCAGGTAGGCCCATCGTGAATGGGATAGATTCCCTCACGGCAAGGATGGGGCAGTATATAGACTATTTCATTCAACCAAGAGTTCAACATACTCAAGCTTATCTTAAGTATATCAAGCATTTGCTACAACTACTAGATACAACATCAGTATTGGAGGGAAGAACCTTATTAGCCACGACTGACGTAGCATTGTTATACACGATTGTCCAACATCACGAGGCATGTTCATCGACAAAATGGCTTCTCAGAAACCACAGCAACCTTATCTGCAAGCAAAGAAAATACCTGATTAAGTGCCTTGACTTTTGCCTGAAATTTAATTATTTCTGGCATGATCAGAACTATTACAAACAGGCCATAGGAATTGCAATGGGTGCCAAATTCGCACTGGGAGTTGCGAATGCCTTTATGGCACAATGGGAGGAAAAATCAGTCTATGAGGATACCCCTGCTGAACTTACCCTATATAAAAGATGACCTAAGTGTCGTGTGGAATGGCAGTAGAAATACACTTAAGAATTTCTTAAATAAATTAAACAATGATAAAAACATCCGCTTGGTATGGAAAATAGAAGAAAAATCAATAGACTTTCCAGGATTGAATATCGCACTCGAAGAAGATAAGTTCGTGACCAAAACATTCTTCAAGAATGTAGATACTAACAGCTATTTGTCGATCGACAGTTGCCATCACAAACCTTTTGCTTTATAACATCCCCAAGGGGCAACTAATAAGACTCAAAAGAAATTGCACAAAAGAAGATGATTTCAAACTCCAAGCTGAACATATTGGAGCAAGGCTTACAAAGGGATATGATGACTCATGGATAGAAAAACAGATACAAGATGTTACAGAACAAGCCAAAGAAAACATTTGAACAAGAAACACCATGTTTAATATTGGACTACAATGTCCAGCATAAAGAGGTAGCTAAATTAATCCAACGACATTGGCACATTTTAAAGAAGATAAAGACTTAATAAAAGTTCTTCCAGATCGACCCAACATTTTATACAAAAGAGCACCTACAATTAAAGACCTGATTGTCAAGTTGGTAGTGGAACCACCCCCCAAAGCAAAATTTACCTTTTTTAGTAGCAAGGGATTTTATCCTTGCAGGAATTGTTACGCATGCCAACACGCGAAAAAATTCCAGAAGAAAAGAACTGAATTTGTAGCCACGAATACTGGCCATTCATTCACTATTAGAAATTTTATAGGCTGTCATACTGAAGGAGTGGCCTATGTATTACAATGCAGCTGTAATTTACAATATGTTGGCAGAACAAAGAGCCCTCAAAGTGAGAATACAAGAACATATTCAAAACATTGTAAATGGCTTCCCTAAGCATAGTGTATCTAGGCATTTCGCTCTAGTACACAAGACCCATCACAGTTACAATTCTGGGGTATTGAAAAATATAATAAATCTTGGAGAGGTAGCCACAAAGTTAGGACAATAAGTCAAAGAGTCTAAATGGATATATATTATGCAAACTCTGTCCCCTAGAGGAATGAACGTAGAGTCCAACCTTGTTTCCTGAGCATCTTTTAGTATTGGGGCATGTTTACCCATTTTTATGGTCTTCGAGGCCTATTAACATTTTTATTAGATTTAACGGAATATAACTGTCCCTGAGCCACCCCCATCAAATCATTCTTTGCAGCTATTACCTTTTGTACCACCACCCCCTCCCTTTTAGAATGTAAGCTCTACGAGCAGGGCCCTCCTGTACCTTTTGTATTGTACTGTAATTGTGTTGTCCCCCTTATACATTGTAAAGCGCTGAGTAAACTGTTGGCGCTATATAAATCTCGTATAATAATAATAATAATAATAATAATAATATATATATATATATATATATATAAAATTTTATTTTTTTGGAGGTATCTTCCATTTTCACCAATTTTGCTTTCTCTGTATTATTTACCTACCCTTTAATTTTTTATGATTTTGTATTTACTTTTTCCTGTACATTTTTTTCTTATTCCTATTGTTAGTTTTATTTAAATTTTTATTTAATTTTCATTTTTATTTTTATTTCAATCTTATTGTAATTTATATTCATTTTTATTTTTTCTTTATTCCATCAGTACAGACTTATTTATTCTTGGCATCTTCATATAACCTTATCTTATATATAGATTTTTTTTATATACCTAAAATGTTTTTATACACTTAAAACAATTTAAATGAGTGTCGTTTCCTCTGGTGCACGACTGAGGCAACCTGACATATTAGAGAGCCTACCTGGCAATAATACGCCTGTGGAGCGAATTATTCATTTATTGATCAATTGTAAAAACTGTATTTTGCTATTTTAGTTTACTTCAATTCATTGGGCTTATATGATTGTTAGTATTCTTATTTCCATTCTTTCTTGATGCCCACTTGTACTTATATCATCATCCAGCCAATGCCTGGTTGATTCCCTTATATTATCGCTCATCTTTGTGAAATAAGAACGATCGCACTACAACAAAATAGCCTCCATGTGGTGTACATGAATAACCAATAAAATGGCCACGATGTAAACAACGAACGGTCCATAAGAAAATGGCCACTCTAATACTTCCGGTTCCAGCACATAAAAACAATGCCTGCACGGCCAATCCGGTTCCCGAGATGAAGTCACGTGACGTAATGAGTAGGGAGTGGATATTTGTTTTCATTTGTCTATTTTTATGTCCCTTGTTTTAATAAATTTTTGCACAGTTCCTTCAACCTATATATGAAGTTTTCACTCCTCCTTGGCTGCACATTGCACTTTTTGGATTTTGAATATTAGCTAGTCTGCGCGAGATCACTTTATTCATCTTATTCATTGTTAGGTGCTGTGAACACCATTAGGTTTTGCTGTAGATTCTTTTCACTTGTTCAATTTATTATTATTTTTCTTCTTCCACTCATTCACCTATTACTCAGAGTAGCGCGAGGGACACCCATACACTGTGCATGGGACATACTCATTAGCTACAGCATAATAAAGTGAAGGTTCTGGAGTGGCCATCTCAGTCTCCTGACCTCAATATCATTGAGCCACTCTGGGGACATCTCAAACGTGCAGTTCATGCAAAACAGCCCAAGAATTTACAGGAACTGGAGGCTTTTTGCCAAGAGGAATGGGCAGCTTTACCATCTGAGAAGATAAAGAGCCTCATCTACAAATACCACAAAAAATACTTCAAGCTGTCATTGATGTTAAAGGGGGCAATACGCGCCATTAAGAACTGGGGTGTGTAAACTTTTGATCAGGGTCATTTGGGTAGTTTCTGTTGCCATTATAATTTAAAAAGAGTAAACAGTGTTGATTGATAAAAGTGGCTTCAGCCAAACACGAAACATGAGTGAAAGAAACGTTTTTGTGTTATTCATATTCTGTAAATTTTTGTAAAATTTTATTATATCTTTTCATGTGACACCACCACTGAAGAAATTACACTTTGCTACAATGTAAACTAGTGAATGTACAGCTTGTATAACCGTGTCAATTTGCTGTCCCCGCAAAATAACTCAACACACAGCCATTAAGGTCGAAACCTCTGGCAACAAAAGTGAGTACACCCCTACGTGGGAATGTAGGACTCTCACCATGCCAACATCCAAAATATATATACAAGGATTGAGAGACTCAAAAAATAGGATTTTTATAACAGCTTACCTGTAAAATCCTTTTCTTGGAGTACATCACAGGACAAAGAGCCATAGTTATTAACTATATGGTATATAGGCACCTTCAGGTGATGGACACTGGCACACCCAATACAGGAAGTTCACTCCCTATATAACCCCTCCTCCTACCAGGAGTACCTCAGTTTTGTAGCAAAGCAATACACCAATCCCAAAAGAGGAGAGGGACCTCTGTGTCCCATGATGTACTCCAAGAAAAGGATTTTACAGGTAAAATCCTATTTTCTTTATCGTACATCACGGGACACAGAGCCATAGTTATTAAATATATAGGACATCCCATAGCATTGCTATTTGAGGGGAGGGAGCCCCCGGACTTGAGGACCTATACTGCTGCCTGCAGCACACTGCGCCCAAAAGCGATATCCTCATGCCTTTTTACATCCACCTGATAAAACCTGGTGAATGTATGCACTGAAGACCAAGTTGCAGCCTTACAGATCTGAGCCATGGAGGCCTGGTGATGCACTGCCCAAGAAGCACTAATTGCTCTGGTACAGCGTGCCTTGACTTGAAAAGGCAGAATTTTACCTTTTAAACCATAAGCCTGAAATATAACTTGCCGAATCCACTTAGAAATAGTGGATTCCTATGCTGCCTGACCTTTCCTAGGACCCTCTGGCAGCACAAACAGGACATCAGTCTTCCGGGTCTGAGCGGTAGTCTCTAAATCAGTGGTTCTCAACTCCAGTCTTCGGGACCCACCAACAGGTCAGATTTTAAGTATTACCTTGGGGAGTTGCAGACTAGAATACTGCAATCACTGAGCAGCAAGTGATATCACCTGTGATGTAGTTCAGCTATCTTGCAAACCTGGCCTGTTGGTGGGTCCTGAGGACTGGAGTTGAGAACCACTGCTCTAAATAGACCTTGACAGCTCTTCACCACATCAAGACAACGTAGTGACTTCTCTTCCCTAGAACATGGTTTTGGAAAAAACTATGGTAGGACAATATCTTGGTTCAGGTGAAAACCTGAAACCACTTTAGGCAGAAAACTCGGACGAGGACGCAAAACGACCCTGTCCTTGTGAATAATCAAATATGACTCCTTACAAGAAAGAACAGCCAATTCCGAAAGCCTCCTTGCTGAGGATATAGCAACCAAGAATACCAACTTTCTTGTCAGAAGGACTAAGGGAGTATGCTGTATCGGTTCAAAGGGCTGTTTTTGTAACACTGACAAAACTAAGTTCAAAGTCCCAAGGATTCAAAGGTGATCTAATTGGAGGATTAAGCCGCATCACCCCCTGCATAAAACCCCGGACCAAAGAATGCGAAGAAAGCAGTCTTTGAAATAAGACCAATAAGGTCGAGACTTGGCCCTTAATAGTACTCAGGGCCAACTTCATCTCTACCCCTAACTGTAGAAAGGCAAGAATTCTGCCTATGCTATATTTCCGAGGGTGCCAACCCTTGGATTCACATCAGGAAACATAAGACCTCCAGACTCTAATATATGACTCTGGAAGCTGGCTTCCTTGCATTAATCAAGGTAGAGATAACTGACCCGGATAGCCCATGTTTCTTCAGAATGTGGGTTTCAATAGCCAAGCCGTAAAATTTAGAGTTTGTATGGTAGGATGGAATATCGGCCCTTGTGAGAGTAGGTCTGGACTAGGGTTGTCCCGATACCACTTTTTTAGGACCGAGTACAAGTACCGATACTTTTTTCAAGTACTCGCCGATACCGATTACCGATACTTTTTTTTTTTTTTTTTTTTTTTTGCTATTTTTTTTGGGGGGGGGGTGAACGTTGTATGTGTGTGTGTTTTTTTTTTTTTTTTTTTTACAATTTGTATTTTTTCCAATAATATTTTTTTATTCTTTGTTTTTTTTTTTTTAATCAGCCCTTTTGGGGGGCTTTGGTGAGATATCAGGGGTCTTAACAGACCTCTGATATCTCCCCCTTGAGACAGAGAAAGAGACAGAGGATAGAGATTCCCCAGTCCCTTTCTCTGCAGCGTCAGCTGCACTGAGAATGAAAGGAGAGAAGACAGCAGCTTCTCTCCATTCATAAACTGACACATTGTAATCACAAGAGATTACAATGTTTCAGTTATGTGAATGGACAGAGTCAGCTGACTCTCTCCATACACAAAGGAAGGAGGGGGAGGACGGAGGAACGGAGGGGGAGAACGGAGGGGACAGATAAGGATAGAGGAATGCAGGGGACAGATAAGGAGAGCAGAACGGAGGGGGACAGATAAGAAGAGAGGAACGAAGGGGACAGCGGAGAGGCACAGAGGAAAGGAGGGGGCACGGAGGAGGATGCAGTGACAGTCAGCTGTGAGCGATCACCGCTGTCTGTCACTAAAGCTGGTGAAAGCCGCTGGGGGAGAATCTTGTAACTCCCCCACGCGCCGATCACAGCTGTCTTCTAGGTATCGGGGGAAGCATCGGGAGCATTTACCCGAGTACAAGTACTTGGGCAAATGCTCGGTATCGGTGCCGATACCGATACTAGTATCGGTATCGGGACAACCCTAGTCTGGACGTAGTAAATATCTAAATGTAAAAGTGTAGCGCTAAAGTGCAAAACCTCTATGTGAAAGAAGTTACGAAATGATAAAATAATTCCACACTTAAGTGAAGAGACTATATTCAGTCTCAAAACTATACAAGTATGCAAAATCAATTCTAAATGTATAGTCCAATAGCATGGAAAACGTTCATTCATGGATAATAAAGGAAACGTGAGGCATTAGAGAAATACAGTAAGTGAACGTGAACAATCGTTTGGGAATATAATGAAGTAAAAAAAAGGGTATAAGTGACCAAAAAAATGGTTGGAACCCACTAAGTGATAATTAGAATAACCGCCTTATAAGTGATGAAAAAATGCAGCAAATAAACATAGCAATGGTAATAGAATGTCCACAATTATAATAAGAGGTGTAGCCATCAGAAGGAAGCTTGAAACTTGTCTAGTCCCAATATTGGTTCATGTAAATAAAATGAATTCAATACAATGTGGAAGTCAAAAAGGCTTGCACTGTCTTAGGATAAACGACAGTATGGGAGTGGACCGTGCACTGGTGGACTTCCTCCTCAGATGGGGGACCCAGATCCTGCCCAGATGGTCCAGACGATCACCAACCTTGTCAGCATTGATAAACCATGTGTAGAGAAAAAACAACAAAGAGCCTCCACATGGTGTAAATCCAAATAGATCAACTGGCGTTTATTTGATCAATTACGATCATCAGAAAATCCATAAAAACGAATAAAATGGTAGAATCGATTCCAACAATAAAAAGTAAAAAGTAAGCGTGGTGTGGGTGGCTGGGTGCAGCAAGGAGACCCGGACGTAGTAAATAACCCCTTTGGTTAGGTAGGTGACATCATGATGCAGAAAATGTGTTTGACCATTGGGCAGAACAAAAGAGGGCCCCTCCAGAAGACGATGACAAAAGTCACAACGGAACAGGCCAAGTGATTCATGTTGTCCGTTCCGAGATTTGTGGTAGTGACTCTGTACAAGATAATCCTTAATAGATCTGGGACATCTTACATGTTATTTCTGGATGTGGCCCTAGGTATTTAGAGAGTGTAGGATCAGCCAATAGAATATGCCAATGCTTGCCGAGGATAGAGCGTATAACCTGGTGCTGATCAGAGAAGGTAGTGAAATCTTATTACATCGGACTTGCTTTTTTTGAAATCTGAGAACAGAATCACATGTCTGGAAGGACCACAGGCCTTATTATAGGCCTTTTTTTGAACAAGTTTTAGTAAATCCCCTGGCCAATAAACATTTGTATAATAGATCAGCCTCATGTTTAAAATTTGCATCATTGGAGCAGTTTCCCCTGAGGCGTAGATATTGGCCAAAAGGAATACTGCGAATGGATGTGCACTAGAGGCATGCAATATCGTGTTACCCGCAGTGGGTTTACAATAGAGCGAAGTAGCAATGGTACCATCAGCCTCAATAATAGTAATGTCCAGAAAGGCGATCCTGCTCTCATGAGAGTCCATTGTAAAGCATCTGCATAAAACGTTCAAGCATGATAAAAGACCCACCCCATATCATGAAGACATCGTCTATAAAACAACGCCATAAAAGAATGTGGGAAAGAAGATTTGTATGGTCATCATTAGAAAAAAGGTCTTGTTCCCACCCACCCAGTTACAGATTGGCATAGGAGAGGGCGCAACATGTGCCCATGGCGACCTCCTGTACCTGGAGGAAGTGGGACTCGTCAAATGAAAACACATTTCTGGTAAGGATATGAGATAAAAGTTGTAATATAAATTGGTTCATACCAGAAAATTTAGTACCACGTTCATCAAAAAATTTGGAAATGGTCTCTATGCCTAGATTGTGCAGGATATAAGAATAGAGTGTCTCGATGTCAATAGCGACAAGGATGCAACCTCTTGGCACATTAAGACCGTCAAGATTTTTTTTAAAGGTCAGTAGTGTTCTTGATGTGAGAGGGCAATGTGATAACATGAGGGCGAAGATATTCATCAAAAAGTTTACTAGCCCGTTCAGTAATTGAGCCCACACCAGAGACGATAGGTCATCCTGGTGGATTTCGAAGACTTTTATGTGTCTTTGGAAGCGCATAAAAAAGTTTGGAATTCTTTAGTAATCAAGCCCTCCGCGTGGGCCGAGTGTATGATTTGTTCATATTCCAGATTAAATTTGGCAATATTGCTGGCTGAGATTGGTTTGTACCACTGTCTATTTTTAATCCCAGCACATGTTTCTGTATTGGAGTTCATCTAACAGAACTACATTGCCGCCCTTATCAGAGGGCTTGATTACCAAATAGGAATTCCTGCTAAGTCCAATAAGTTTGTTTCTGTGGGCCTGACTTAGATTGTGACTGCCCAATTTTTTGGAGACAGAAAGTTCAATTTCTTTGGATGTTTGAGTCAAAAAAGTCCAAACATTTGAATTTGTACGTAATGATGGAAAGTGAGAAGATTTTTGTTTGATAGCATTACCCAACATAGTGAGCTCTTGTTGATAAAGTTTGGTCTGTGCCTGTTGACCAATAATGTCATCAGACTCAAATCCAACCATCTGTGTAGGATTGGCATCATTTTCTTTCTTCTAAAAGGAGCACAAGATCTCTCAGCGCTCGGAATTTAGCAACTGTGAAATCCTTCCAGATCTCCTGCTTAAACAAGGTTTTTCTGTTTCTCTTGCCTGTCATGATCAAAAAGGAGCTTATAAGTCAATTTTCTGGAGAAGAGGTGCAGATCTTTAACCACTTGAGCCCCGGACCATTATGCTGCCTAAGGACCAGAGGACTTTTTCCAATTTGGCACTGCGTCGCTTTAACTGCTAATTGCGCGGTCATGCAATGCTGTACCCAAACGAAATTGGCGTCCTTCTCTTCCCACAAATAGAGCTTTCTTTTGATGGTATTTTTTGCGCTATAAACGGAAAAAGACCGAAAATATTGAAAAAAAAATGATATTTTCTACTTTTTGTTATAAAAAAAATCCAATAAACTCAATTTTAGTCATACATTTAGGCTAATGTGTTCGGCCACATGTCTTTGGTAAAAAAAATGTCAATAAGCGTATATTTATTGGTTTGCGCAAAAGTTATAGCGTCTACAAACTAGGGTACATTTTCTGTAATTTACACAGCTTTTAGTTTATGACTGCCTATGTCATTTCTTGAGGTGTTAAAATGGCAGGGCAGTACAAAACCCCCCCAAATGACCCCATTTTGGAAAGTAGACACCCCAAGGAAATTGCTGAGAGGCATGTTGAACCCATTGAATATTTTTTTTGTCCCAAGTGATTGAATAATGACAAAAAAAAAGAAAAAAAAAATATTTACATAAAGTTGTCACTAAATGATATATTGCTCACACAGGCCATGGGCATATGTGGAATTGCACCCCAAAATACATTTAGCTGTTTCTCCTGAGTATGGGGATACCACATGTGTGGGACTTTTTGGGAGCCTAGCCGTGCACGGGATCCCGAAAACCAATCACCGCCTTCAGGATTTCTAAGGGTGAAAATTTTTGATTTCACTCTTCATTGCCTATCACAGTTTCGGAGGCCATGGAATGCCCAGGTGGCACAAAACCCCCCCAAATGACCCCATTTTGGAAAGTAGACACCCCAAGCTATTTGCTGAGAGGCATGGTGAGTATTTTGCAGCTCTCATTTGTTTTTGAAAATGAAGAAAGACAAGAAAAAACATTTTTCTTTTCTTTTTTCAATTTTTAAAACTTTGTGACAAAAAGTGAGGTCTGCAAAATACTCACTATACCTCTCAGCAAATAGCTTTGGGTGTCTACTTTCCAAAATGGGGTCATTTGGGGGGGGTTGTGCCACCTGGGCATTCCATGGCCTCCGAAACTGTGATAGGCAGTGAAGAGTGAAATCAAAAATTCACGCCCTTAGAAAGCCTAAAGGCGGTGCTTGGATTTCGGGGTCCCGTGCGCGGCTAGGCTCCCAAAAAGTCTCACACATGTGGTATCCCCGTACTCAGGAGAAGCAGCAGAATGTATTTTGGGGTGTAATTTCACATATTCCCATGGCATGTTTGAGCAATATATCATTTAGTGACAACTTTGTGCAAAAAAAAAAATTTGTCTTTCCCGCAACTTGAGTCGCAATATAAAACATTCCATGGACTCGACATGCCTCTCAGCAAATAGCTTGGGGTGTCTACTTTCCAAAATGGGGTCATTTGGGGGGGTTTTGAACTGTCCTAGCATTTTATGCACAACATTTAGAAGCTTATGTCACACATCACCCACTCTTCTAACCACTTGAAAACAAAGCACTTATTGTTTACATGAAAAAGTTTTTTTTTTTTTGAAAAAAAATTACTTTGAACCCCCAAACATATTTTTTTTAAAGCAAATGCCCTACAGATTAAAATGGTGGGTGTTTCATTTTTTTTTTTTCACACAGTATTTGCGCAGCGATTTTTCAAACGCATTTTTTGGGGAAAAAACACACTTTTTTCAATTTTAATGCACTAAAACACACTATATTGCCCAAATGTTTGATGAAATAAAAAAGATGATCTTAGGCCGAGTACATGGATACCAAACATGACATGCTTTACAATTGCGCACAAACGTGCAGTGGCAACAAAATAAATACATTTTTAAAAGCCTTTACAGGTTACCACTTTAGATTTACAGAGGAGGTCTACTGCAAAAATTACTGCCCTCGATCTGACCTTCGCGGTGATACCTCACATGCATGGTGCAATTGCTGTTTACGTTTGACGACAGACCGCCGCTTGCGTTCGTCTTAGCGCGAGAGCAGGGGGCGACAGGGGTGCTTTTTTTTTTTTATTATTATTTTTTTTGCTTTTTTATCTTATTTTTAAACTGTTCCTTTCATTTTTTTTTTTTTAATCATTTTTATTGTTATCTCGGGGAATGTAAATATCCCCTATGATAGCAATAGGTAGTGACAGGTACTGTTTTTTGAAAAAATTGGGGTCTATTAGACCCTAGATCTCTCCTCTGCCCTCAAAGCATCTGACCACACCAAGATCGGTGTGATAAAATGCTTCCCCAATTTCTCAATGGCGCTATTTACATCCGGCGAAATCTAAGTCATAAAATGCTTGTAGCTTCCGGTTTCTTAGGCCATAGAGATGTTTGGAGCCACTCTGGTCTCTGATCAGCTCTATGGTCAGCTGGCTGAATCACCGGCTGCATTCTCAGGTTCCCTGTTGAGACAGGAGAGCCAGAGAAAAACACGGAAGACGGTGGGGGGGGGGGGCATTCCCTCCTACGGCTTGTAAAAGCAGTCTAGAGGTTAATTAGCCGCTAGGATTGCTTTTACATGAAAGCCGACCGCTGGCTAAAAAGAATGATACCAAGATGATACCTAAACCTGCAGGCATCATTCTGGTATAACCACTCAAAGTCGTGAATGGCGTACCTGAAGACAAAAAAATGGTTAACAATAAAGCACAGTAAACGGTAAAGTATAAAAAATTGCATACCTGAAAAGCAAACATGATAAAACATAATAAAACATTGCAGAATAAAATACAGTAAAAAAGAGCAGAACAATAGAGAGAGAGAATAGAGAGAGAGAGAACAATAAAACGACAACTATTTTTTTTTATTTTATATATTTTTTTTTTTACACTTTTTTTGTAACTAACTTTTATAACTGCAACCGGTTCCAGGTTCGGGTCTCTCAAAATGCGATGGCATCTTGGGAGACCCTATGAAAGTGTGCCTAGTCTGTGCAATGCTGTACCCTACACTAATACTCAACTAGTGCTAGCGTTCAAAACATTCACCAATGCAAAAACCAGGATTGTCAGGACAGGAGGGACAATAATAGCGGGTGTCACGCCTATATCCGGGCTTGCTGCAGACACATCTTTTTTGGGGGGTTCGTTGGGTAGGGGTACTCGGGAGGACATAAAGAAAATGCCTCTCATGCAGCCGACTGCACTTGGTTGGGGATGTGAATGGGGGAAGTACGGGCGCTGCAGAAGTGGTGGGTTCCCAATTAGGATTGGCGAATGCAGCAGGAAGGGCATTATGGGCACGACGGGCCTGTGTTTGTCTTCTTCTTGGTGGCAGCGGGACACTACTTGTGCTTGCCACCTCACCAGCTTGAACTGCACTTATGGGACTCGCCATGTCACCAAGTGTTACTGCAGTGCTGGTTTGACTACGACCGGGGTGTACTAGGCCACTGGTGCTTGCCAGTTCACCAAAACGCTACAAAAAAAACTGTTAGCGATCACAGGGATCAGGCCTGACTCTGCGAACGCTGCAGTTATGCGTTTAGTGTTTTGTAAGTGACAGTGATCGATCGATACTGCCCTTGGGTGGGCTGGGCCGGGCGGAGGGGCAAAACGCAGGTGCTAGCAGGTATCTGGGCTGATCCCACTAACACTGCGTTTTTGGGAACCCTAAACTGCTGGGGACGCTAGTATAGTTCTGATCGGATCAGATATTGATCCGTTCAGATACTATACCACTAAGGGAGGTGTACGCTGCGTGCGTGGGTGTTAGCGGTACTGGCGCTAACCTGACGCTGCTTGGGGCTGGTGCTTGCCAGTTCACCAAAATGCTACCAAAAAAAACTTAGCGATCGCAGGGATCAGGCCTGACTCTGCGAACGCTGCAGTTATGCGTTTAGTGTTTTGTAAGTGACAGTGATCGATCGATACTGCACTTGGGTGGGCTGGGCGGAGGGGCAAAACGCAGGTGCTAGCAGGTATCTGGGCTGATCCCGCTAACACTGCGTTTTTGGGAACCCTAAACTGCTGGGGACGCCAGTATAGATCTGACCAGATATCGATCCGTTCAGATACTATACCAGTAAGGGAGGCGTATGCTGCGTGCGTGGGTGTTAGCGGTACTGGCGCTAATCTGACGCTGCCTGGGGCGACGCATATCACCGCCGGGCGATTAGGGGGCTAAACCTTTATTCAGTAATAAACAGCGGGTGCCCTGACACTATAAAAAAATAAACGAACTAACCAGCGTCACCTGTAACGGTTATACGGTGATCAGTGGTGAAAGGGTTAACTAGGGGGCCATCAAGGGGTTAAAACATTTATTAGATAGTATATGGGGGTCCCTGACGCTATAAAACGCTGACGGCGAACCTAAATATTTACGTCCCTAACTAGCGTCACCAGCGACACTAATACAGCGATCAGAAAAATGATCGCTTAGTGACACTGGTGACGGGGGGTGATCAAGGGGTTAAAACTTTATTGGGGGGGTATCCTAGACCTACAGGGGACTAACCCTAGCTGTCCCAACACTGTAACTGTCACAAACTGACCAATGCAGTAATCAGAAAGGGGGGGGTGATTGGGGGGGGATCAGGGTGTTTTGTGTGCCTGGCATGTTCTACTGTGTGTGTTTGTGTTTTACACTCACATAGATGTCTTCTCTCCTCGGCGCCGGAACGGAAAATACCGAGCCGAGGAGAGATGACATCACTTCCTTTGCTGCTGTTTAGCATACAGCAGCAAAGGAAGATTCTCATTGGCCGGCGGCGATCGCGAGGGGGGGGGGCCACGAACGGATTGTCTCCCCCTAACCTCCGATCACGGGGGACAAAACAGGACCGCCTCGGGCACCGGGGGGGTTACGTGATTTTGCCTGCCCGTGCCGCCTTGCCGACGTACATCGGCATGAGGCGGTCCTTAAGTGGTTAATAATACTAAAGGTATCAGGTACAGAGATGGGGCAAAAACAAAGCCCCCAGCTGTAAAACCTCCTTTTCCACTACATTAAGAGGGTAAGATGAGAAAATAATTATTTCAAGTCGTGGTGCATCATTTATGGGGACATCTATAGGATTGTCAGGAAGAGATGAAGATATGGGTAGAATATACTCTTGACGTCTATTAATGTTTGGAAAAAATTGATCAATGCGTAATTTTTTTAAATCCTTCCTGATTGCACCTGCCCCTGCTGTACTAATGGGTCGTGAAGAAATGATAGAATGTGCACAGTCAACTATATTTGAAGGAATATCAAGTTTGGTAGTAGAGGTCAAGGGAGCAGATGAGGTAGACATAGTGGGAGGGACGTATGATGTAACTGGATCGGGAAACATAGATATCCCTCCATTACCTACAGGTGTGGGACCTTGTTGTTGTGCATAGTTGTTACCTGGTAATTGAATAGGTTCATCCACCAGTCTTTTTTTGTCATTACCTGTCTACTGACCATTCCCAGTTTGTCGTTTACTAGAATCCCGACCTCTGTCGTCCCCGATCAGAGGCCCGCAAATTCTGTGAGGTGAAAGAGTTAGCGGAAGAGTCTGAATCACTGTTCCCCTGGTAAAGGGTCCACTCTTCCTATCCCTTTGGATGGAGGATGCGATTAAAGCCGCTAATCTTTCCTCTAGCCCTATCAGGGCGGAAGAAAAGGCATCTTCAGTCACGTATGCAGGGGCTGAGATGCGAGAAGCAGCTGCAACACCAATCGGTTCCAATGACTCACCCTGACTTGCCACTTCTGGTACTTCAGGAGAAGATGACAGTGCGGAGGCACGACTTGAGTTCCCAGCATCTGGGGGGTGATGTTTTTGGTACCTTCTTTGAGATTTTTGTACCGTCCTTTTTGGGAGGCATAGTCCCAAGCACAAAGCAGAGGTACTATTTAAATGCACTAATTGCTGAACAATAGTCTGACAATAGAATGCCGCTTAAAAAAGTTCAGCCTAGCACTGGGAAAAGATGTCCTTTCCTCTCTTGGGAATGCCCATATGCAGCCCTTAAGTGCCCCACCGCTCCTGTGTCCCAGGTGACCAGCCAGCTTGCTCTCCTAACTGTTCAGCTGAGGAGAGACTGCTCTTGTAGAAAGTCTTCAGCCCGTGCCTGCGCCGTGTATACTCGTGGACGGTACGTCACACACACGGTGCAGCGCCTAGGCCCCACCCCCTCCGTACAACACCCGCCCCCTTTCCTTTTGAAATTCAAAGTGTTTCTGCGGGCGGAATTCGGGTCCTGCAGACCCATCAAGAGGGGAGGAGAGCCAAAAAATGGCGAGCAGAGCGGGGGGAAACTATCGGAGCAAAAAAAAAAACGTGACCTTTGCACCCCCATGGGCATTTCAAGTCGGGGAGCACCCCATTTGTTGAATTCCCTAATGTGGATGGCAGATCTCTTTACCTTCATGAAGAATCCCCGCTGTGACAAGTTGCTACTGAACCCACACACAGACTGACACTGAGCTGAAGTGAAGACAACAAATTAAGGTATGTGCATTTACTCCCTCTAGTGGAGATTTAGGGCATGACAACATCTTTTCCCCAAGGAAGAAAAACCATAGGTGGACTTTTCACAGTTCCTAGGCTTCTTCCCTTACCCTCGCCGCAGGATACTGCTGATGACAGACAGATCCAACCTTCACCCATCACGGCGGGCTGTGTTCAAGAAACCATCAAGGACCGGGTCCCTTTTTATCGGGGGTTCCACTCCCTTGGACCTGTATAGCACCCCGCCAGGAAAAACTTTAGGTAATGTGAGCATGACTAAAGCACTGGGTCCCGGGGTCTAGCTCTACAAGGATAGGCATTATAGGCAAAACCTTATTCTTCTAATACAAGGCCCAGGTACCATCCACCTTGGCCTCAGTGCCACTTTGTATGGATCCGGTCTGTGGAGGCTATTTAAATCCAGCAAGGATCCCTCCAGTGGAGCTCTTCAGAGCACATCTTCACTCGTGACCAACACCTTAGACACTGGCAAAAAAACGGAGGTACTCCTGGTAGGAGCAGGGGTTATACAAGGAGTGAACTTCCTGTATTGGGTGTGCCAGTGCCTATATACCATATGGATATTAACTATGGCTGTGTCCTGTGATGTACGATAAAGAAAAATACATTGACTTTGTAGGCACATATAGGAGGAAAACAAACAGTTACCCAATAATGCAGTTATGAAGGATGGATCTAGGTATAAAAATAAATTTAGTGTATTTAAAAAAAAGGTTGAATCAATTATGCCTTCACAAACGCTCGTCGATTTACAGTTATACAAGCTGTAGTGTCATTTCTTTAGTGTTGTCACATGAAAAGATATAAAAAAATATTTACAAAAATGTGAGCGATGTATTCACTTTTGCGACAGACTGTGTGTGTAAAATATATATATATATATATATATATATATATATATATATATATATATAGTGGGATGAACTCTTATTATAAGGTGGACGGTCTCCTTTGAGAAGGTCTGTGTATTGAGCAGTAATTTACTGTTGCTTAACCACTTCAGCCCCATCAGATTTGGCTGCTCAATGACCAGGCCATTTTTTGCGATACTGCACTGCGATGCTTAAACTGACAATTGCGGTCAGGTGACGCTGTACCCAAACAAAATGTATGTGTTTTTTCCCCCCACAAATAGAGCTTTCTTTTGGTGGTATTTGATCTTTTACTATTTGCTATAATAAATATCCCAATTAAAAAAAAAAACAAAACAAAAAAAAAACAAACAAACCACAAAACACATTTTTCTTCAGTTTAGGCCGATATGTATTCTTCTACATATTTTTGGTGAAAAAAAAACAAAACACACAATAAGCGTATATTGATTTGCGCAAAAGTTATAGGGTCTACAAAATAGGGGATAGATTTATGGCATTTTTGTTCTTTTTTTTACTAGTAATGGAGGTGATCTGCAATTTTTATCGGTACTGCAATACTGCGGCAGACAAATTTGACACATTTTTGAGACCACTGACAATTTTACAGCGATCAGTGCTATAAAAATGCACTGATTTCTGTATAAATGTTACTGGCAGGGAAGGGGTTAACACTAGGGGGTGATCAAGGGGTTAACTGTGTTCCCCAGCTGTGTTCTAACTGTAGAGGGATAACAAAAAAACAGTGCAGCGTTCAAATATTAAACATGTGATAAGAGCATTTAAAGTGAACACCTTTGCAGATGTAAAAATATGTAAGTATCAAATATCCTATGTGCAATATGGAACAGCAAAATAATTACAAATAATAAAATTAGTAAAGAAAGTCCGTATGGGGAGAAAAAACTCCAAGTTTGGAAGATATAAATGTGAAAATTTAAGTATCAATTGGTGTCCGGTATGAAACAGCAAAGTGAAATACAGTTCATATGGGGGAGTGTTGGAGGGATATCTCTTCAGGATGGAAGATTCCGATAAACATCAAAAGGCATGTAAATATTCAATGAGGAATAAGAGGGTACCCTTACCGGATCCGTAGGACGCACATGCCATATGGCAGTACGTCAGAAAGGCATAGGGAGAAACTCCCGTAGTGTCCAGACAAGGTGGTGTCTTGTTGGCCGCAAGCCCCAAAGGATGTTGGTAGACATGAGCAGGAGTGGAATAACTGTCTCTCGAATTCCAAGTTTCCAAGGAGGGATGATCCGAGAGTGGTGACTCAGCATGAAAAAGAAAAAAGGGGGCTCCACATGGTGTAGGTCAAACAAAAAGGGATTTTATTGAAATAAATCACCATACATGGATAAAAAGTGATCACTGGAAAATGAAATGGCAATGTGGGAAGCTAAAAATGCTAGCCCTACACGTTTCGACTGAATAGTCTTCAACAGAGGCATAAAAAATTTAGGCTCTCTCAGATTATCCCTTCTTGGAAACTTGGAATTCGAGAGACAGTTGTTCCACTCCTGCTCGTGTCTACCAACATCCTTTGGGGCTTCCAGCCAGCAAGACACCACCTTGTCTGGACACTACGGGAGTTTCTCCCTATGCCTTTCTGACATACTGCCATATGGTATGTGCGTCCTACGGATCCGGTAAGGGTGCCCTCTTATTCTTCATTGAATATTTACATGCCTTTTGGTGTTTATCGGAATCTTCCATCCTGAAGAGATATCCCTCCAACACTCCCCCATATGAACTGTATTTCACTTTGCTGTTTCATATTCTACACCGGACACCAATTGATGCTTAAATTTTCACATTTATATCTTCCAAACTTGGAGTTTTCTTTTCCCCATACGGACTTTCTTTACTAATTTTTATTATTTGTAATTGTTTTGCTGTTCCATATTGCGCATAGGATATTTGATGCTTACATATTTTTACATCTGCAAAGCTGTTCACTTTATATGCTCTTATGACATGTTTAATATTTGAGCGCTGCACTGTTTTTGTTATCTTTCTTTGAACTTGGTTTGTTTGTGTGCTTGCTGCTTTTGTTGTAGTTTTGAGTTTAGCGCAGCATTTTCACTTTCTACACTACTAACTGTAGAGGGGATGGAACTGACTAGGGGAGGAGAGAGAGATCAGTGTTCATACTTAGTATGAACACACAATCTGTCTCCTCTCCTCTGACAGAACCAGGATTTGTGCGTTTACACACACACAGATCACACAGGCACGCGCTGTAGGCGCACGCACCTCCTACAGCGTCTTAAAGGGCTGACGTACAGTTACGGCGGTTAGCCCAGGGAAGCCAACCTGACACAGTGTAACTGCGGCAGGCGGTCGGGAACCGGTTAATAAACAGACACCAGAGTGTTTCTGTGAATTTCTGGTACTGCAATTTCGCTATCTCACCAGATTACAGTAACAGGGGCTTTCTCCACTGTTCGAAGCATTTGTATATTGCTTCACTTCTCAAAAGGAGAAGCGACCTACACCGCTTCAAAAGCAGGCACTCAGGGGAGAGAGATTTTTTCTGTGAATACCGGAGAACTCAGCAGTGGATATTTTCCACTGCTTGATAAACAGGCACCTCTACTCAAACTGGAAAAAACTAATTGGCTTCAGATACACTTTAACCTTAATCATAACCATGGGCAAAATTTAAATGCATCAAAATATTTTCTCCAAAAAATTACTTCACCTCTTCACTGAATTATGTAACAAACTTAAGATGCAGGCTTGATATTCTGGCATCTCTCAAAAATTGGACACCCCACAGAGCTACAGCCAGAAAACATTCCATGATGTATTTACCATGCCTATTTTTATCTATGATGCATATGCAAACTTTTACAGAGGTGCCAAACACCTATTTAAACACTGCCAAGGCTTTGTGCAGAGGTTCAAAGCAAAAGTAACATCACTGAATAAGGAAACAAAAGTGGGGGGGGGGGGGGGGGGGATGAGGAGGAAAAAGGTTTGTTTCGTAACCAGAACTTACTTTGTTTGTGTTGGTTAGCTTTTCCAGGAGGTCTTCCTCTACGCTTTTTTGCAGGTGGAGGCATTGGAGTAAGCGACTGTTCTGTATTATGCTCAAGTTCACCATCACCTTCTATCTCAACTGGGAGCTCATCCTCTTCCTCATCATCTTCATCCTCATCATCAAGATCTGGTTCAGCATTGTCGTCTCAAGAATAGAAAAAAAAAGTTTTATTTTCATAGGAGGGGTGACAGGGTAAATATGGCAAGTTAAATAACTTAATGCAGAAGACCAGCTTTCCCTCCCCAAAACAAATGCATCGTGTAGGAAAATTAATCACAACCCCCACTGTCATTTTATGTGTACCTTACCTTATATTTAGCTGTAAAAAGCAAGTTTGTGTCTCTGATGTCACCACTCCTCTTGGCTAAATTTCAAAGCTGTCTGACTTCCAGTTTCCTTCCTTTACCAAAGAAGAATGGCTTACTGCAAGTCTACAGAGGAAGCACTATGAGAGGGTATTATGAAAGGTGTTTTCTTCATATGTAAATGAATCAATTCACAAACAGCAGGGCCCTGGGAAGGCGGGATCTGAGGGGTAGGACTCTCCCTGTTCACACTGGTCTGCATATTTAACTGGGCAGGATTGACATCTAATTACTTTTCATTCAATCCTGTCCAGCAGCAGCACAGCTAACTATCAGAACAGGCTGTGTATGATGGGGTTTCCTTTTGAATGACGCTGGGATCTAGGAGGTGGGACTTGGGAGGCTTGGACTCTTCCTGTAGGTGTGACTGGGCGATGAATTAAAGTTTGTTCATCAATGCCAGAACCCTGCCAAGCAAAATAGGCGAGTTGGAAGCTTTGGTGGGAGAACTAGGATTGCATTGGTATTGCTGAATCTTGGCTTCATTCTTCACATGACTGGGCTATTACCATTCCTGAGTATGCCCGCTTTCGAAAAGACAGGGTAAAATGGAGGGGCGGTGGTGTCTGTCTCTATGTGAGAAGTGATCTTAAAGCGAGTGTGAATAAGGACCTAGTTGATGGAGTGTGTGCTGAGGCTGAAGCATTAAGAGTGGAACTGCACATGGGTGTGTACACTAAAAAGGTAATCATTGGAGTTTGTTATAGGCCACCCAGTGTGAATGAGGAGGTGGATAAGATCCCACAGTTAACAGGGCATATCAAAGCACATATCAAGCCACGAAGTCCAAGGAATTGTCTGTAGACCTCTGAGACAGGATTTTATCACAGATCTATCTGGGGAAGGGTACTTAAAAATTTCTGCATCATTGAAGGTCTTAATGAGCACAGTGGCCTCCATCATCTGTGAATAAAAGAGGTTTGGAACCACCAGGACTCTTCCTAGAGTGGGCCGCCTGGCCAAACTGAGCGGTTGGGGGGGGGGGGGGAGAAGGGCCTTAATTAGGGAGGTGACCCCTCTGACAGAGCTCCAGCTTTTCTCTGTGGAGAGAGGAGAACCATTAGAACAACCATCTCTGCAGCACTCAACCAGGCCTGTATGGTAGAGTGGCCAGATGGCAGCCACTCCTCAGCAGAAGGCACATGACAGCCCACCTGGAGTTTGCCAAAAGGCCCCTGAAGGACTCAGACCATGAGAAACAAATTTCTCTGGTCTGATGAAACAAAGATTGAACTCTTTGGCCTAAATAGCAAGCATTGTGTCTGGAGGAAACCAGGCCCCCGCTCATCACCAGGCCAAAACCATCTCTACAGTGAAGCATGCTGTGGGGATGTTTTTCAGCGGCAGGAACTGGGAAACTAGTCATGATCATGGGAAGATGAATGCAGCAACGTACAGAGACATCCATGATAAAAACCTGTTCTAGAGCGCTCTGGACTTCAGACTGGGGAAAAGGTTCATCTTCCAACAGGACAACAACCCTAAGCACACAGCCAAGATAACAAAGGAGTGGCTGTGGGACAACTCTGTGAATGTCCTTGAGTGGCCCAGCCAGAGCCCAGACTTAAACCCGATTGAACATCTCTGGAGAGATCTGAAAGTGGCTGGGCACCGACGCTCCCCATCTAACCTAACATAGCTTGAGAGGTGCTGCAAAGAAGAATGGGAGAAACTACCCACAAATAGGTGTGCCAAGCTTGCAGCATACTCAAAAAGACTAGAGGCTGTAATTGATGCCAAAGGAGCTTCAACAAAGTATTGAGCAAAGGCTGTGAATAGTTATGTACGTGGCTTTTTTAGTTTTTTATTTTTAATAAATTTGCAAAGATTTCAAACAAACTTCTTTCACAATGTCATTATGGGGTATGGTTAGTAGAATTTGAGGAAAATAATGAAAATCATCAATTTTGGAATAAGGCTGTAATAACAAAATGTGTAAAAAGTGAAGCGCTGTGAAAACGTTCCAGATGCATTGTATAAATAAGAAAGAGCTTTTAAGAAATATAAAAATGAAGGAACACCATCATTGTTTAAAATGTTACAAAGAATAACCTTCAGCCAGGAGGAGTGACATCACAGAAACAAACCTGCTTAAAACAGCTAAAGTAGTGCAGTAGGAACGGCTTGTGAGACGCACACCATCCGCACTGTATCTTCCGTGGTCACATAATAATTTGGAGTAAGAGCAGATCCTGACTTTATTGTTGGTGAGGTCACAAGGTGGAAGTATCCTTTTGGATTTTGCTTTACACAAGCACCTTAGATTGATGTTCATGCATCTAATCAACTGTTTCTTCACTCAGCCTCTCTTGCTGAATGGACTCTTATAAGTACCTTTTGAAATATGTTGTGTATTGATTTTTGAGCGCAACTTATCACCTTTCTTCATATAACAGAATATGTAAAAAGGAAATCAAGGCGGCAAAAATTCAAAATGGACAGATTGCTAAAGATTGTAGGACAAACCCCCAAAAATTCTTCAAATATATTAGTAGTAAAAAAGTTCATGTCTGAGCATGTAGGCCTGTTACAAAATAATCTAGAGTGGGTGACTGGGGACAAAGAGAAGACAAATTTATTAAACACCTTCTTCAGCTCTGTGTATACAAATGAGCATTGGGGAAGCTCATGTCCACATTGTAAAGCCAATGTGGAAAACAAAAAGAGGGAAGACACCTGGGAAAAGGAGAGGCTGTCCACCCCAAAATCATAAAAATAGAAATTTACCCCCAAAAGGTAAAGGGGCTTTGAAGGCAGCAGACAACAATGAAAATGTTGTATGGTTTAAAAGTAGTTTTATTAGTGCATGAAACATCGGAGTAAAAACATGAACTTTGTACATAGAGCTGAAAATGGGCACAGAAGTATATAATAGTTTTTTAAAAAAAATTTATTTGAGCATAATTACCCAAGGGTATGTGTATAGCTGTGTCTTCTGAGCTTGCGATTTTTTTGAAGCCGCCTCTATCATCAGGTTTCAACACCAGGGCCCCACGGTCAGCCACCACCCCCAGGGAAGGAGCTTGAGCAGCAGCTGTGTGACTTACAATGGCCTACACTTAGGAAGAACCCCCACACCTGGTAAGGGGCATGTAGATCAGCAACACCCGCGACCTAAACATCAAGCAGCAACAGCATGGGAGCATGTAGAGGTTTTTTAGAAAATTTATATGGATCAATAATAGAAGTATTAGGTTATTTATAAAATTTATCTACAGGCTGACGGGCCTAAATTGTATCCAAGTAAGAATCTATGTATTTTGGTCAAGATTTTTAAAGCAGATGTGTGGGCATTTGCATTAAAAGAAAAAATGTAATGCAGACCAGTTGGGGAAGCGAGAGGGGCAAAAGGAAAAGAGAGAAAAAAGGAAAGAATGGGAAAAGGGGGGAGGGGGAAAAGGAATGGAGGAGGGAAAAAAGGGGGGGGGGGGGAGAACCCTAGGGTGGGAATGGGGATGGGGGAGGGAAAGACATAAAAAGGAAAGCAGGGAAGGGAAAGACATATGGGGAAACAAATGGGGGAAGGGGGACGGGAAGAGAAGGGAGGGGAGGAACAAAGGAGAAACAAGGAGCTTCTTCCTGGCAGGGGGAGACAAGCATAGCTATCTGTGCTTATACACAGGAGGGCTTGACCCTCGGGGACGTGCACTCCCCCTGCCAGCGTCATTTCGAACCCCTCCGGGCGCCGTTCCCGTGCCTGCGCGCGCATCCCGGGGCGCACGCATGCGCGTGACGTCATGACACCACGGTATTACAGTATGGAAATGCCCACACATCTGCTTTAAAAATCTTGACCAAAATACATAAAGATTCTTACTTGGATACAATTTAGGCCCGTCAGCCTGTAGATAAATTTTTATAAATAACCTAATACTTCTATTATTGATCCATATAAATTTTCTAAAAAACCTCTACATGCTCCCACTGATGTTGCTGCTTGATGTTTAGGTTGTGTGTGTTGCTGATCCACATGCTGCTGCTCAAGCTCCCTCCCTGGGGGTGGTGGCTGACTGTGGGGCCCTGGTGTTGAAACCTGATGATAGAGGCGGCTTCAAAAAAAATCGCAAGCTCAGAAGACACAGCTATACGCATACCCTTGGGTAATTATGCTCAAATAATTAAAAAAAAAAAAATTTGTATCATATACAACAGTGCTCATTGTTTACAAGTATGCATAATCATATTGGTACCATTGTTTCATGTATACAAAATTCTTCTACAGCGCATGCATTTCCCCTGAAGAAGACCCGATTGGGTCGAAACGCATCAGGACTATCCAAGCGCCTTTTCATTACATCATTTATGTATAGCCTATTATATACTTCTGTGCCCATTTTACAGCTCAATGTACACAGTTCATGTTTTTACTCCGATGTTTCATGCACTAATAAAACTACTTTTAAACCATACAACATTTTCATTGTTGTCTGCTGCCTTCAAAGCCCCTTTACCTTTTGGGGGTAAATTCCTATTTTTAAAGCCAATGTGGTGCCTATATTTAAAAATGGATTCAAGTTTTTACCAAACAACTATAGACCTGTTAGTTCAACCGCTTTAGCTCTGGAAGGTTAACCCCCCTTCATGACCAGGCCATTTTGTGCAATACGGCACTACCTTACTTTAACTGACAATTGCGTGGGCGTGCGACACTGTACCCCCCCAAAAAATGTTTTTTTTCCCCATAAACCTCTGCTGTTTATTTTTTGCGCTATATACAAAAAAAAAGACTGACCATTTTTTTAAAAAATTACCGTATATACTCGAGTATAGGTCGATCCGAGTATAGGTCAAGGCCCTACCACAAAAAAAAAAAAAAAAAAATGGGAAAAACTTATTGACCCCAGTATAAGACGAGGTGAGAAATGCAGCAGCTACTGTAAGTGGAAAAAGAGGGTCAACAATGCAGCTGTATACCTCCTTGTGTATGTGTGCATATGTGTCCTGTGTATATGTGCATGTGTCACCTACCTGTGTCCTGTGTATGTGTGCATGTGTATGTGTGCATGTGTATGTGTGCATCCTACCTGTGTCCTGTGCATGCCTCCGTGTACTGTTCAAAAGCCGCGCCGCCTCCTCGTCCGTGATAGGCAGAACACTCCATTTCCCAGCAGTCAGCCTATCACGGACATTCTCTCATCCTCATACCACAGACGAGGATGAGAGAATGTCTGTGATAGCCTGACCGCTGACTGCTGGGAAATTGAGTTATCTGCCTATCACAGACGAGGAGGAGGTGCGGCTTTTGAACAGTGAATGGCCGCCGAATAGTAATAGCACACGCTGGCCGCCATCTGCCTGCATGACACGCTGACCATGTAGGCAGACGGCGGTGACTCGAGTATAAGTCGAGGGGGGCACTTTCAGCCCAAAAAAAAGGGCTGAAAATCTCGACTTATACGGTAAATAAAAAAACATATTTACCATAAAAAATTCCCAATAGAAAAATGTAAAAAAATCTATTTAGGCCAATATGTATTCTGCTACATATTTTTGGTAAAAAAAAAAAAAAAAAACCCTCTAAGTGCTGCAGTAAATCTATAGTGGGCAGTCGCTAAGCTGTAGATTTCTATAATTGGGTACGTGATCTGGCACAGAGCGGCCACCCTGCTGCAGTAAATCTACGGTGGGTGGTGGCTAGGCTGTCAATTTCTATAACTGGGGTGATAGTGGAGAGCTTTTGTAAATTTGTATTAATATTTTCCATAGTACATAATACAAAAGACACAAAAAAAGGAACTCAAAACCACGCCCCGTGGGGTGGGATTCCTAAAAAAAACAATCCAACCAGATCTTCTAGAGACTTTGTAAAAATTTTTTGGTCATCCCCTGCTCAGGCTTAATGCTTTATTGAATGGAACCACCTTTCCAGTACAATGGTGATGGCGTCATGGTTTTTTCCCAATAGAGGATAACCGCCTTACGCGCATAAAATAGTAACAGACTAAGCAAAACGCGCTGCGCCCTAGTAGGCACCAAACACTCCACTAAGCCAAGGAGGCATGTTGCCACCCTCAAAAGGCACATAAGTAATCTCCGTCACACAGCGCCCGACCTCAGACCAAAACTCCTTGGCTACCTGGCAATTAGGGCTGCAACTAACGATTATTTTCATAATCGATTAGTTGGCCGATTATTGTTTCGATTAATAACCTTAAAAAAAGAAAAGAAAAAAAAGTGTGGAGTATAATTTAGTTAATATGTAAAGTTTAAAAAAAAGGCAATTTATTCTTAAATATATCTATGCAGCGGTAAATATAAATAACCAACTATATGGTTAGGGAGCAAAATATCTAATCCACTCTGAGAACAGACAGAAGAGATATACTGTATATACTATTAGAGGAGATATACTGTATAAACTGTTAGAGAAAAGATATACTGTACATACTATTAAAGGGTGAATCTGATAAATATTATCAGACTCAGCTCAAATGTCTTCCTTCAAAAAAAAAAAAAAAAAAAAAAAAAATTTTCATTTTAAGAATGTTCGTTCAATTTTCTAATCGTTAGTGGGGTCAAGTCGACGTTCATTTTCAACCACAGTGACGGGAAAATTTGGAAATAGAAAAACTTCTTGGTCAAAGGAATTTTCAGACAGTGTATGTGGTTTTCGTTCAGAAATTACATTCATTTTAAAAACAGAATGTTAAAAACATGTGAAAATTTCAAACAACATTCTTTCATTCAGCGAATATACAAAGATTTTTCGTCTGAATATTCTCATCTGAAAATTGATCCGTGTGGCCAGAATAAGGCTCGCTACACACCTAGGCAGTTTTGCTTTTGATCTGTTTCTGCAGTGCTGTTTGCTGTGCGTTTTGATTTTTTGCGCACGTGATTTTGCGGCGATTTGCGTTTTTACTTTTTTTGGCCAATTTGTTGTTGGGCAGATTAAAAAACACAAATTGCTGCAAAAACGCATTGAATGCTTTTCTGCAGATTCTCCATTGAAGTATATTGAACCAAAAAAGCACCATTTTTGTGTTTAAAAAAAAAAAGGTCCCTGACCCTTTCCAAATATGTAGTGGCTGAAAAAAGCATAGATGTGAACGTGTCCAATGGGAAACCATGTTAATGAACTGCAGTGCGCTTCTGCAAAAAAACACATAGATGTGAACCAGGTCTAAGACGTTTAGTAACATAATGGGGTTAAAAAAAAAAACTAAAATTAGCCCTTTGTAGTAAAAAAAAGCAGATAATCACTACTGTAAGGGGTTCATTTTTTTACTGTAGAACTGCGAAAGTAACATCTACAGTTGCGATTATTTGCTCTTTTTGTACTATAAAGGGCTTGTGTTAGTTTTTTTATAACCCCATTGTTACTGGCCGATTAATCGATTATGAAAATAGTAATCGATTAATTTCATAATCGATTAGTTGTTGAATAATCGATTAGTTGTTTCAGCCCTACAGGCAATCCCAAAAAATAATTATAAAGATCAGGGAGTACTAAGCCCCCTTGTCCCCAAGGCTCTAGAAGTGCAATAAGGCCTATTCTGGGAGGTGCGTTTCCCCATATGAAAGAACCAAACACACCATGTACCTGATGGAAAAATTAGTGGGGAATCCAAATGGGGGAATTACGCAAAAAATATTACAAAAAAAAAAAAAAAAGTCCTAGCACCGATAGGGGGAGATTCTTCCATATATCAATTTTCCTTTTGAGGAGATCCACCAGAGGCAGCAGATTCAGACCAAAGTAATCCGCAGCCCTCGAAGATATGCAAACCCCCAAATAAGTAAACTGAGTGACTCACTGGAGTGGCAACCCAGGGTCTGCCGCCGCCCTCGTACCAGAGTCAAGTGGGAGAATAATTGATGTATCCCAATTAACTTTTAGTCCTGAAAAGACCAATAGTGAAGGGTATTGACTCAGTCTCTTCAAGGCTGGGTCAATACATACACACCTTTCTCCAACCCTTGGTCAGTAAAACTAATGCTTTTTTAAAGGATACTAAACATCTCATTCAAATTCTTGAATCCTTGAGTTTCCTCTTCCAGTTTTCTGATTACAGTTGATGTCAGTTCTCTTTACACCATTAGCCATGAGGATGCTTTATCAGTGCATTGGGCTTTTAGTGCATCTGGCCTATCCAGAAGACACAAACTTTTTGATAGTCTTAAGTTTTGTTTGTCGAGAAATTACTTCAGGTACGGCAAACAATTTTTTCTTCAAACCAGGGGAGTAGCAATGGGGGCTCGGTTTGCTTCCAGGAGGAAGCCATATTTAAGAATAGACCCTGAGTTAGTCTGCTACCAGAGATATATCGATGATCTCATCAAGGTGTGGGATGGAGATAAATCTGGTCTCGATACATTCATGCAGAGACTTAATGCTAATAATAAAAACAATACCCTGACTTGGAATGTTAACACTGAACAAATGTTTTTCCTTGATTTGGATATATCCAAGGATGGGGAACGGATCAAAATGGCTGACCATTTCAAACTTACAGGTCACAATGCCTTCATTCCAGTGAAGAGTTGCCACCATAGCAAGTGGCTTTGTAATATCCCCAGGGGACAATTCATAAGTTTAAGGCGAAACTGCTCGTATGAAGGGAATTTCGTCTCTCAGTCTCAAGTTCTGGCTGCTCGGTTCTTGCAGAAGGGGTATGACAAGCTTGTTTTAGAGAGAGATTGAAAAAGTTCGTAATTTGGATAGGCGAGTGTTGGTGTCTTAATGTCCCTAAGCTTAACCACAATCCATCTACAAATACGAGAATGATTTTAGATTTTAACGCTCAATATAGGAAATTAAAAAAAGAATCGTCCATGAACACTGGCCAATCTTAACGCAAGATAGGGTCTTAGGTCCAGTATTACCTGAATGTCTGCAATTTATATACAGGAAAGCCCCTTCATTAAGAGATAAACTAGCCCCAGGAGTCATTGACGCACCAGTACATTTTGAAAATAGGATTTTTAATTTCCTCACAGGCTTTTACGCACATGGCCGATGCCCTGCGTGTAAGCAGGCTAGGTGTAACATTAGAAATCGCAAAGATTTTGTTGTGTCTGCCACTAACAAAAGTTATCAAATTAAAAAGTAAATAACATGTAACACGACAGGTGTAGTGTACATGTTAGAATGCGAGTGAGGCTTACAGTACGTGGGGAGGACCTCGAGGCCCTTACATGTGAGGAATGGAGAACATGTGAACAATATTAAAAAGGGTCCTAAACTAAAAAACTCATAACTTTTCTAAACATTTTCGGTGGTTTCACAATCGCAGCTCCGCAAAGTTGAAATTTTGGGGGGTTGAGAAAGTGACCAAATATTGGAGGGGAAGCAATTTCATCCGGCAACTTAGTTGCCGCAAATCCTTTTGGGTATATGAAATGAAGGTAGGGGTCCCCACAGGGTTGAATGTGGAATTCGATCTGAATTGCTTCATCTCAGATTGATAAAGATTTAAGATAGTGGGTTATGGCTTATGGGTTATGTATAGAATTATACAGAATTTTCTGTGAAATGTTTTAAAAACAAAATGTTTTTCTGAGGTATGTGTTTTACACTATGCTTTTAGATTAAGTTTATATATTTCTTGTACCAGAAGGGTGGCTGTCATGACGTTCTAATTTTTAAATTATATTTTACTTTTCATGTTACAGAATGGGTGAGCAATAGATCTTGGTTGCGATTTGAAAATCCCATTGTTTTCCCTCTATCAATGTACATATTCAGAGTGGGGTTTTTGTGTACTTTACACTGGGTAATCCAGCTCCGGTGCCCTTGTTACAGAGCTGGACGTGTGTATAGGTCATGTGACGAAACCCAGTGACCATTTCAGGTATCTCTATAGTTATGGAAATGCACATAACAAGAGGGAGACGTCCGGAACCCATTGGGGGGGGCCTTAGTTTTTTTTATCAGGTAGGTTTAGGATAATTATCACGCCTCTCACGTGTCCCTGCTATTATGGCAGTGCACATTGTGGGGGGGCGGACTCAACTACGCCTCTCGAGTGTCCTTGCTGTTGCGGCGGTGCACGCTGCAGGGGACAGGCTTGAGATGTTAACCACGCCTGCCGAGCGTCCTTGTCGTTATGGCAATGTACGCTGCGGGGGGTGGGCGTTTAGCTATTCAGTAACGTAAGGTGGACTGCATATAAAGACGTCGATAACGAGCCCCCCGTAATTTGCTGAGGAAGTCCAGCCCACAGGGACGATACGCGTGCGGACGGAAGGGCTTTGCGGCGTCAACACAGCCACCTTTGAGATCTTACAAAGACGTTGAGTCATGTTGTGGTGCAAGTTCTAGTTCCTAGCACTGGGGATTCAGTGCTTTGTAAGTAACTTTCCTTATTTTAATAAAGAGACAGTTTAAGTACAAAAAGAGGGCACTATATATGTTCTATTGATTTTGCATGAACCACGTCGCTATCAACTGCATATAAGAGGGTGGTACTGCTGCTACATTTCTGAGGCCGAATTTCGATCGTTGGAGTGGTATAAAGGCAGGACTTCACCTTTTGATTGCCCCTGTGGGGAATGCTGGAATGACCTTTGTTTATTCAGAGGTCCACAGAGTGAGGTGAGCAGCCTGTACTTACGGTGGTGGAAGCACAGATAAGGATGCACAATAACTGCAAGCATATTCGAGTACCCTGATCACTATTGAGGATTTTATTCTTGCTTGTTGGTGCCTTCTTCTATGTCACCCTTGGCTTTTAAATTATATGAACTGGGACTGTCTATATGTCTTAGAACTGTCAGACATTACCTATATGAGATTTTAGACTTATATTTTTTATTTGAGCGCTGCACTATTCTGTATTTTATGTCTGCTCAATGTAAAATTATTGTTTTTATGGTAATAACGATATTTCAATAATTCATATTGATGAAGAAAGTTCCAATAAAGTCCGTTCAGTTTTCGCGTAAAAACTCAAAAATTGATTTAATACAAATAGCAAAATATTACAAGAACAATGTCAAAATAATGTATAATATTCTTAAGATGAAGATTGAATCAAGTGTGTGTGTGTGTGTGTAGAAGTGAAGCTGTATTCAATGTCTCGTGGAGAGTGTCTGCAGCAGAATCTGCTTGTCTGCCCTCTGTTACTAGCTTTTTCCCTAAAAACAGCCCCCACCTCCTCCTAAAATCTGACCCCTCCTTCCCAAAAAGGTTTGTTTTGTCTTATAGTTCCACAGAAAACCGCAGGCTTCTAATGAAACCTCACTCGCAAGGGCGGGGGTTATTCAATCACTAAACTTTGACATTCCTGAAGTGTGGGCCAAGAGGAGAGCTATATGTAAAACCATTTAACTAAGGCTGGCCATACAATATAAGTTTCCTTTAACTTCTAAATCAAATACTACATATATCATTATATATTATATGCATTTAAAACATTTGTTCTTATTAATATCCTAATCTAGAAATATAGTAATAAAGAAATTATGATCTTAACTAAAACATGAACCTTAACATTTTAAAGTATGTGAATCCTTCCTTCTCATCTGATGGGGGGGGGAAGTGAGAACTCAGCTCACTCTTAACTGCTTCCGGACCAGCTGCCGCAGGTTGGCTCCCCTGCGCGAAACCACGTAGCTGTATGTTGGCTTGTGGGGTCCGGATAGCAGGCGCGCACCCGCTGCACAGCGGGGGTGCCAATGCTCGTGGACGACAGTCGTGATGACCGCTGGCCACGAGCGATCGTGACCAGGAGAGACAGAACAGGGACGAGTGTGTGTAAACACACACTTCCCTGTTGTGTTCTGACAGGAGTGACAGATCGTGTGTTCCTACTAGCTAGGAACCACGATCCGTCACTTCCTCTAGTTAGTCCCCTCCCCCCTCTGTTAGAATCACCTCCCAGGGAACATGGTTAACCCCTTCACCGCCCCCTAGTGTTAACCCCTTCACTGCCAGTGACCTTTTTACAGTAATCAATGCATTTTTAATCGCTCTGATCGATGTACTAATGCCAATGGTTCCAAAAATGTGCCAAAATTGTCCGATGTGTCCGCCATAATGTCGCAGTCACGATATGAAAAAAACAAAACAAAAAAAAAAAACATTGCAGATCGCTGCCATTACTAGTAAAAAAATAAAAATAAAAAAGCTATAAATATATCCTCTATTTTGTGGACGCTATAACACTTGATTTTTTTTTTTTTTTACCAAAAACATGTAGAATTATACATATGGGCCTAAACTGACAAAAAAAGGGGACTAAACTTTAAAAAAAAAGGGGATATTTATAATAGCAAAAAATACAAAATATTGTGTTTTTTTTTTCAAAATTGTCGCTCTTTTTTTGTTTATAGTGCAAAAAAAAAAAAAAAAAATGCAGAGGCAATCAAATACCACCAAAAGAAAACTATTTGTGGGGAAAAAAGGACGCAAATTTTGTTTGGGTACAACGCCGTGCGACCGCGCAATTGTCAAAGTGACGCAGTGCCGAATCACAAAAAATGCTCTGGTCATGAAGGGGGTAAATTCTTCCGGGGCTGAAGTGGTTAATTACTGCCATATGTGGGCTCTCCCAAGTAATGCTTATGAGCTTATAACAGCACGAGTATAAAGATCTTGTATGATTTCACTTTTTCCATACATAGAAGAGATATAAATATACATATTCATTTAAACTCATTCTGTAAGATCTAATCCATTCATAAATATTAATATTCTAACATTCAAGGAGTGCAATATATTGACCTTGAGTGTTCAGCTGCTTATGATTGGAGTATTATAGCTGCTTTTGCACTGACTGAATTCATCTGTTTATTTTAATATATGGAAGACCCAATTTTTAACACATCCGAGGCTTACAGTAAAAGGACACCCACATACAATAATGTGGCCCGAACCCCAAACGTTCTAACACCACTTTTATATAACCCCAATTAACTGAATCAAAGCTTTGGCCATATCCAGCGAGACCATCGCCCTTGTTCCAGTTATTTTGTGGGAGATCTGCAGATGAGTAAACAAAAACGATGGAGATTGGTGTCAGTAGACTTCCCTGGCATAAAGCCAGTTTGGTCCACATCAACCAGGGCCGGGAACACTATGGACAATCTGGTGGCCAATCCTTAGTGAGAATTTTTAAGTCAGCATTAAGGAGAGCAACTTGCCTATAGGAGGAACAACAGGTGAGATCCTTACCAGGGTTAGGGAGAAGAACCACGTAAGCGTCTAGCATGGAAGGGGGTAAAGCCCCATTTTCAAAACTATAGGAGTATAATGCCTGTAATCAAGGGCCTAGTGTGTCTAAGAATGGTCACAAAGGCCCAGGATTTGTTTGGGGGAAAAGAAAATATGGATGCCTCTATTTCTTTAAGAGTAATATCCGGTTCAAGCCACGCTCTATCATCTGTCTCTAAAGTGGGGAGGAGGAAGACTGGAGAGAAGGTCCATCAATTCTGTTATATCATAAGGCAGTATAGGAAAATATAGAACGGAATAGTACTCTAAAAAGCGATGCACGATGGCCTCAGGGTCCGTAGTCAATTCCTCCATCTGTGAGCCTATACATGGCACACCAACTGGAGCCCTCTGATCTGCTACCAACATTGCCAGCAGCTTACCATTTTTGTCACCCTTTTCAAAAAGTGATTAAGCTCTATGAAGCAAGGCAGTGTGTGCCAGGTCCATATCAAATAAGGCAAGTTGAGGTTTAGCCCCCTCTAGGGATGCAAAAGTGACATGCCCAGGGACAGCTGCATATTCCGCCTCTAGCCTACGTTCCTCAGTTTGAAAATTCTCCCTTTCTGCAATATGGGCCTTAAGCACTGCCTTAATGGCCGATATGTCACCTTCATCACAACCTTGAAGGTGTCCCAAACCACTGTGTCTGCAGCAGAGGATGAGTTGTCATCCCAGAATTCAGACATAAATGTTTGTACCTTTTGTGTCACCTGCTCGATCTGTAACCAACCAGGCGATAGCCATCATGCACTTCCTCCAATCCTGGCTGCCAAAGAAAAGGTTATCAATAAAGGATGATGATCCGACAGACCACCAAATAATTGACAGCATATACTAGTCGATGGGATTAAAAAGGACCCCCTTTTACCTTCCCTTTTTGAAAGACTAGCCGCCTTCTGGTTCTGTTTGGTTTCCTTATTCTGGCACTTTCTGTTGGAAAGAAAAACTTCCTCCCAGTCTGCTTGCTTGACACGGGAAAGCCCTTTTTCTTGTTGGCAACACTCTCTAACACTGATGTCTTCTCTGTTGCAAATCGGTGGTTTCCTTTGTATGGGGGCCCTCAAAGCATGACCATTGAGGTTAAGTCCCCCTGCCAGAACTTCAGCCATACCTTGCTGAGTTAGGGTGCTCCACTCCTCAGGGAGATACTCTCTGGTTACTGATAACCACCAGGCTTGGGACAGCTAGCTGAGAAACCCCTCAGCAACTAACCACAGTAAAGTGATCCTAGTAGAGGTCATACCTCCAAAGCCTCCTTTTTGCTACCTCCAAAGCCCCTGCCTTGTTAAAAAAAAAAAAAAAAAAAAAAAGAAAAGAAGAATGACCACACTCAGGAGGCCGCTGCACGCCTGATAGCAAAAAACAAACTGGGGTTGTCTCCTATCTGGCTGGAGGAAACACATGAAAACTGAGAACTTGGGAGCATGCCAAGGCTTTTAATGAAAACGTGAATTATGTTTTTCCTGGTGGGAGGAGCCCATCTCTCTTTCATGTAAGCTGTCCTGGAAGATAAAGAAAATAAAGGCATGTGGAATATGTGCTTTTGCAATGATAAATATGACATGGTATTCAAACTATATAACATGAAGACCTTATTGAAAGACTTCTGAGACTTTATGTAAAGTTTTAAAGCAAGTTCTCTCAGCTGAAGTCAGTTAAATCCTGGAATACAATATTCAAGTAACATGGTACTTCTCAATGCAGTTCATAAACAAGAGAAATGAGCATGACTGCCATTAGGGGGCACTGCAGCAAAAATGATCCAGTTTAGTTTGCTTGTGGGCTCCATCTTTTACCTCCTACAGCTGGGTGATTGTTAGGATACAGTTGATAATAGTTTGTCCTCTCAGGCCTTAATTGACAGGTAAGAGGGTAAATTTGTTAAATTAGTTTATCTTTATAACCTATAACTTAGAATAGTCAGGTCAGTAAATTTGTTTTTTTTTTTTCCTGCTCACAGGAAAATAGTGAGACCAACTTCTACAGTTTGGAAAATTTTTCTACAGTGCCATAAAGTGCATTTCTACAGAGGCCTGGCTGGGAGGGACATTGGGGACAGTAGTATCAGGTGTCACAGCGAATTCCTCTACTTGAACACACACACTTTTTTGGGCGTTTGTGACCTGTTTGGTTAAGAGGGAGGATTTCGGGAAAGTGCCTTTCATTGAGTCTGGCTAATGTATCGAAGCAAATTAGTTGTGAGGGTCTTGGCCACGGGGATAGAGAAGGGCTGTGATAATGTCTTCCTGAAATTTTAGATAGGTTAGGGAACTTTGGGTACACTTTGAAAAAAAACATACGAATTGAACAGGGCTAGTTGCATCAAATAAATGGCGACTTTCTTGTACCAAAAGCGTGATCTCCTTGTGGCGAAGTAGGGCTGCATCAGCTGGTTGTTCATATCCAGCCCCCTATGTAAAGGATAGTTGTCATGCATGCATTTTGGCTTCTGGATGGGACCTCCTCTTCTCTGCAGTTCCACCAAGGTGTCATCATGCATTGTGGAAAGGATGTAGACATCTCTTCTTTTATCTCTCCACTTCAGGGCTAGTACCTCTTCATTCCGCATACTGGCTATTTCCCCGTTTCAATTGCTTGGCGACCAATCTCTGTGGGAAGCCCTTGCGGTTGGTCCGTGCTGTCCCACAGGCCACAGTCTTCTTTAGGTACAGATGGCAGAAAAGTGGGAGACTCATGTAGAAATTGCCTACATATAGGTGGTAACCTTTCCCAAGCAATGGTTCGATCAGCTGCTAGACAATTTTGCCACTTGTTCCCATGTAGGTAGGGCATTCAGGGGGGTTTAGCTGTCTGTCTTTTCCCTCAAATTTCAAAATCGAATGTGTAGCCTGTGGTCCTGTCGCATATCTTGTAAAATTTGATCCCACGTCTGGCTCTTTTACTGGGGAGGTATAGCTTTATGCCAAGTCTTCTGGTGCAGTGTACTAGGGATTCGATGATTTTGAGGGAGGCATTGGGCATTGTTGAAATGTAAAAACCTCATTATCTCGCAACGTGTTCTCGGCATCAAAGACGAGTAGACTGGCATGTGGTGGATAGGTTGGGTAGACCAGTAGGAATTAATTTTTTTTTGTCAGCCTCGTGTTGAGGGTTAGGCCAAGGAAAATTTCATATTCTTCCATGGTGAGGGGTTTCCAAACAAAAGGGCGGGCATATGAAGAATTTGGATTGTTGGCTGGCGTATAGATTATACTACTCCACGATGTAATTTAGGAGATCAGTAAAAAATAAGTGAAATAAATTGGGGTTACATTTTCCAACTGTATCTGAGGGCCTGGCTGCACTGTAAAAAGGGGAATTACAGGTTCTATTGACGTATCGGGCAGCCAGGGTGGATACAGTAGGTGGTCTGGGAGGCTAGAATGGGCCCTGCCTCGTTGTGGATGGGATGCCCCGTTGCTAGCATTTGGCTTATCCTCTAGGAAGGTTGTAGAACTGCTGGTGGATGCCTGCCTATCCTGGAGTGCTGCGCTGCTGGTGGATGCCTGCATATTATCCTGAAGTGCTGCTGGTGGATGCCTGCGTCTGCTCATTTCTCCAGAGCCTCTTTGTTAGGATTCTATCCTCAGTTTCCATTTTAGAGCCACTGCTTTCTACTGGCTCATAGTCGCTATCCGAGTCCAACAAGGAGAGAGGTCCCCGCTACTCTCGTCCGACATACTCTGGAGCAGGGGTCTTCAAACTATGGCCCTCCAGTTGTTCAGGAACTACAATTCCCATCATGCCTAGTCATGTCTGTGAATGTCAGCTTTACAATGCCTCATGGGACGTGTAGTTCTGCAACAGCTGGAGCCATAGTTTGAGGATCCCTGCTCTGGAGTATCTGGAGAGCATTCTCGCAGCTGTATAATCTTTCAGCCATGTGGACAGATATACACAGATCACAGACAAATGTGTTATAGATGTGGATCACTGGGATGGGGCAGATCACGGACAGATGTGCAGCAGATAACGGATAGATGTGCCAGATCTTGACTGGCAGATGTTCACTGGGACAGTTGGGTGATCAGTGGGTAAAAAGCAGACAAAAAGCTAAAAACTCACTGATCCCCCAGCTACAGCACAGATCGTCTCTTCCTCTCCTCACTGACAGGGCCTGTGCGAGGAGAGGAAGAGATGAGAGCAGTTACAACTGCTCTAGATTTACGTTACATGAAGGCTGTGATTGGACACAGCTATCATGTGATCAGGAGGGCCAATCACGGAGAGAAGTCGGAGGTCGGTGAGGTGGTGTAGCTGTGTGCTAAGTTTAAAGTGTTAAGATCTTCAAGAAATTAAAGGGGTGCATTTTCAATCTGTTTGGGTTCATTAACCCTTTAACATCACTGGAAGCTTTACTGGTCCCCTGGAATTAGTGTTTTCTGTGGTAGCTGTCCTCCAGGTCCATTATTATTCAAGCCTGATTGACTCAGGGTTCAAGGGTTCAATCCTTCCGGTAATGCATTGTATGCATTAAGGTAAAAAACCTTCTCTCAGTAGTAGTAGTCCCCCCCCCCCCCCCGAGCCCCTGTTATACTTACCTGAGCCCTGTGCTTCCCACGATGAGAACGAGTACACCAGCTCTGGCTGGTGTCTCGTGTCCTGATTGGATAGATTGATAGCAGCGCAGCCACTGGCTCCCGCTGCTGTCAATCAAATCCAATGACGCCGGGGCCGAGTTCTGCTTTCTGCGAATAGACACAGAAGCAGGACACAGGAGCATGCCCGCACGGGTGTCCACGAAAGAGAGCGCTTCTCCTACGAGGCACTCAAAAAAGACGAAAAAAAGAAAAAAAACGGTGTGCCCCCCCCCCCCCCCCCCCCCCATACCAGGCCCTTCAGGTCTAGTATGGATTCGGAGGGAACCTCCCCCACGAAATTATTTTTTAAAAATGGCGTGGAGTCCTCCCCAAACTCCATACCAGACCGTTCTCCGAGCCTGACAGTTCAGGAAAGGGAGGGGGATGAGCGTCTCTCCCGCCTTAGTCTTCTCCCGGTGCCGTCACTCCCGCCTCAGTCTTCTCCCGGTGCCGTCACTCCCGCCTCAGTCTTCTCCCGGTGCCGTCACTCCCGCCTCAGTCTTCTCCCGGTGCCGTCACTCCCGCCTCAGTCTTCTCCCGGTGCCGTCACTCCCGCCTCAGTCTTCTCCCGGTGCCGTCACTCCCGCCTCAGTCTTCTCCCGCCTCAGTCTTCTCCTGATGCAGTTTCTCCCGCCCCGTCTTCTCCCAGTGCCAGTTACCCGCTAAAAAAAAAAAGTCGCTGTTCTGTGGCTGTCTTCCTCCGTTGTGTTGTCGCTCGTTGTCTGGCATCTGTCAAAAGCCATGGGGCATGGCCATCAGATGACGTCACCCAGGGAGCCCGCCCTTGTGACGTCACAGATGCCAGACAGGGAGCGACAACACAACGGAGGAAGACAGCCACAGAACAGCAGCTTTTTTTTTAGCGGGTACCTGGCAGCGAGGAAGAAAACAGCAGAGGGAGAGACGACAGCCGCAGAAGAAGACAGACGGCTGTAGGAGAAGACAGCTCAGAGCTATTAATAAAGGACTTGTCAAAAATCTGCTCTTTTTTTTTTTTACACTATTCACGGCTTTTTTGGTGAATGGGTAGGGGTATGATACCCATTCACATATTGGGGGGGGGGGCGAGATCTGGGGGCCCCCTTGATAAAGGGGGTTTCCAGATTTGGAGAAGCCCCCCACCCGCAGACCCTGACAACCACTGGCCAGGGTTGTTGGGAAGAGGTCCTTGTCCCCATCAACATGGGGGCAAGGTGCTTTGGGGTGGGGGGAGCACCCACCCCCCCCAGCCTTAAAGTGCACTCCATTCACTATATCTGGTCTCCCACAGTACACAGAAATGCAATTATTTTAGTAAATATAAACTGCTAAATACCTTTTCTCATCAGCAGTATATAGCAGTCTTGTGATTTCTATCAGTTCCTGGTGAAATTTGTAGGAGTTTTCACGTTGCACTGAGCTGCCCTATGAGGCTCCAGGGCTCCTGACCCTCTGTCTGGACAGTGCTGATCTCCCATGCCCTCTCCCAAGAAAAAAAAACTCTCCTGCAATACACCAAGCTGAGCATGGGCAGCCTGACTCCTAAGGCTCTGTCTTATCCAGACTTCTCCAGTGGGGACAGTGCAGAGGGGAGGATCTGTGCATACAAGATCAAGCATACTTTTTACACAATGCAGAGGCTTAACCCCTTAGGTTCTGTCGTGAGTATAACAAGCATACTTTACTACATATACAGACTGATTTTACTGTTGTGGGTTTAGTAACACTTTACCTCCTTATTCTCCTCCATTATTATTTTCCTGCTGATTTTTGAATGAATGGTATCAGTGCATCCCTACTTTTATATACACTGAATTTAATGTTCCCAATGTAACAAAATAATTTTCATCTACTCAACACTGAATTTTGCTTTTCAATAATTTCCTTTTTTTTTGGGGGGGTAAAAAAGGTTATTCATCATGGCTTCAAAATGTCCAGGAAATTTTCCATCTCAACGACTGTGGTCGAGGCTTCCCCCTGTCAAGGTTACCACGGTCAAAAACAGAAAGTGATGGAAAGTCCAAAATTGTAAAGATATCCCCAGGACAGGTGGTGAGGGTATATCTTCCAAGAAGGACACTTCGTTTGTCACAACTGCATGTGAAATCCCCCCTTATTTCGGAGAGCAACATTTAGTGGCACAGACAGAAGTATTTGGTCTTCTTTGCAGGTAACAGCCTGTGGCAAATGCACCGTGTAGTATAAAATCCAGCTCATCAGAAGTAGTTGTCCGATGGGGAAAAAAAAAAGTAATGCTGAAAGCGGAAGATGATGGTGACTTACATTATAAGCGGCCGTCCAACGGGTGGAGATGGGTGACTTGAAACACGGAGGAAAAGGCAGAGAACATGGTGGTGTGGGCAAGTGAATGAAGAACATAAGTAAAGGCAGATGACAGTTGAAAGGGAACCCATACTCTTAATATTTCATAGACTAATCACACGCAGTTATAAGAAAAGAAGTAGTTCTGCAATAGCAGTCCTATAACGTTGGCAACTACATACCAACCAAATGGTTAGACGTGAGCTGCTCACCAGATAGAAACTAAAAAGTTTGCTTGGTTACAGTGAATAAACTATATATTATCTTCACCATGTTAAAATGTAGAAACAGTTTACAACTATAAATTGGCTTGACTGATTCTTACCACTATCTGTTGAACCTTCCTTCTTGGAACGCATTTTCCTTTTTCGCCCACGTTTGCCTTTCTTGTGTATTGCCTCCCCATCCCCTCCATTTTCACCTTCAGTACCATCAGGACCAGTGCAGTTATCTGAATGTCTTGACATAGTATTCTAAAGAAAAAAAAAAGTACATTGCTGAACAACTTTTTTAAATTAACTTTAACTACAAGAACACAGGTAAATATTTAATATGTGCATGCAAAATACAATGAAATGTAAGTATAAAACCTTACCCAACTTCAAATTATATATATATATATATATCTATATATCTATATATCTATATATATATATCTATATATCTATATATATATATATCTCTATATATATATATATATATATCTATATATATCTATATATATCTATATATATCTATATATATATCTCAGCTCATCAGTACCCAAAGAGGTTAAAAAGAAGAAAAAAAAGATCCTGTTCTTATAGCAGGTGCTTGTGCGGTCTAATCTGTCCCTTTCTATGCTGTAAAATACCTGGTTGATCCTGCCTATTCCTGCGTTCCCTTTGTGTGCTGAGCAGAGTAATCATGGCTGCTGATCCATGATACCGTGTCCAGGTTGAATGTTTCCGTCCTCCTGTTGCTCTTCTCTCTTCCCCCCCTCCCAGCTCCTGTGTGTGAGCCAAACTCTTCCCCACTGCTCCCGCCGCTATTAGTAGCTGGCAGAAAAGTTATACTGGCAGCCCCTCTGTTCTACCAAGCTATACTACACTGTGTACGTTTGTATACAATTATGCCTCTCCTCTTCCGATCTAAGGGCTACATTGGGAGGGGCTGAGCGCACAGCAGTCACGTGACCTCCTGGCTGACGTCAGAGGGGTGATCTCGGCCCCTTCTGCTGTAGCTCTTAGATCGGGGGAGAAGAGTGGCCAGAGGTCACATTACCAGCCAGAAACTAACTGAAATAAGGTATTTATTTATACAAACATGTACATAGTGCAAAATGGCTTGGTAGAACAGAGGGGCTGCCAGTAATCTGAGTTTACAACCACTTTCTAAATGTGGTGGATTGCATAAGTTTAATCTTTTCAGGTTTACTACATTTTCTGAAAGTACAGAAAAATACCTGTTGATCTTGCAAGGAATGTGCATGTGTATTTTTGTCTTATTGCTTTTTTTTTTAACTAATCTATTACAGCCACCATCACATAGAAGGGACCTTCATCACAGAAAAGTGAAGCTAAAGCCTGGAGCTGGCAGCAAACTTGTTTTATTTTATCAGCCTTTTTTCATTTCTGAAAAATGATTCAGACTTCTGATCAGCCTTAGGTGCTGCCCTCCCCTGCAATAGCAATCTCAGGCTCCTGCAGGATGTCCTCCACCTCAGCGCTGTGCATGTCTGAAGCTCTTCTCTCCCCTCACGTCTGTGATTCACTTGCTTTGCTGGGGCACCGGGAGCTTTGGCTCCTGCTGCTGTCAATTAAAGCCAGTGACAAGGGAGCGGGGGGCATGGCCCAAATCCTGCTGCCTGTGTCAATGGAATACACAAATGCCCCCTTGGGAAGTGGTTTCCCATGGGGGTGCTGGATAGAGAAAGAGCCAGGAGCGCCAGAAGAAGAGGTGGTTTGGGGCCGCACAAAGCAGGTGAGTATAGAGTTTTTTTTTTTCCCTTTACAATCACAATTTCCTCAGCTAACAGGACTCAAAGGTCTGAACATTGCCACAATGCAGAGCCCAGTGCTATCATTAACATTCCAAGCTAGCCCAACACACATTAGAAGGGCATGGGTACAGTCTCCAAAGCTAACAATGTGGGAAAAAATCATTTTGATTGCCTGTAAATTCCATATCTTGGAGTACAGTGCAGGACACAGGCAAAGTATTTATAGACCCTGGGTTATAGGCTCATATCTTCAGGCGACACTGGCAAAGCTTTCTAGGACAAGCCCCTATAACTCTACCCCACTTTATGAATCCTCAGTTTTGTAGCAAGCAACACACAGGATGTCTACATCCAGAGAACACCATATCTAACATGCAGCTGAGGCAGTCTTCATTCTAGTTGTCCACTCCAGGGATGTGGATCGCTTGACAATTATTTTTTGTCCTTGAGATTTGGCTTGCTTTCTTTAAGGCTGCATGATTCCTGGTGCGCTTTGGTTAATTTAAAGCGGCTCTTCAGTCATCTTTAGAAAAATTAAAAGTCAGCAGCTACAAAAACTATGTCGTGTTTTTAGCTGGAAAGGCTGAGATGTTTTGTTTTTTTAATCTCAGGCTTTCCAGCTTAGAGGAGAGATGCGGGGTCTTATAGTCTATAAAGAGAACCTGTCATGCACTATTCTCATTAGAGGTCGGCCGATATATCGGCCGATATTTGGCTTTTTTTACTTAATTGGCATCGGCCTATTGTGCGGATAAAAAAAGCCGATTCAGCCGGACTTGCAAATGACTTCTGTAATTGAAGTCAATTGCAAGTTGTCTGAAGTTTTCCTCTCTCCTCCTCTGGGCAGCCTGCCAAATCTGATAAGAAGATACATTTGTATCTTTCAGGTTCTTTCATCAATAGACTGAACTCCATGGAGAAGTTTTCAGTTTAACCATTTAAAGACTAAATCTTTTCTGACACTTGTTGCTTACAAGTAAAAATCCTGTATTTTCTGCTATAAAATCACTTAGAACCCCCAAACATTATATATATATTTTTTAGCAGAGACCCTAGGGAATAAAATAGCGGTTGTTGCAATATTTTATGTCACACGGTATTTGCGCAGCGGTCTTTCAAACGCAATTTTTTTAAAAAAAAATACAGTAATGAAATTAAAAAAAAAAAATGCAGTAAAGTTAGCCCATTTTTTTTCGTCCAAAAGTTTTGATTACCTGTTTTTGTGTATTTAATATTTAAGATATAGTTTTTTTTTTTTAATCTAAATTCTACATACAAGTGAACTAATTGGAGGTTTGTTTTGTTTAATAAATGTTTAAATATAAAAAAATTTCTGTATCACTTATTACTTAAGGCTGCTTTCACACTGGAGCGGGCATGCGTTGACGGTAAAACGCTGTTAATATTAGCGGCGCTTTACCGTCATTTTAGTGGCGCTATTCTGCTGCTAGCGGGGCGCTTATAACCCAGCTAGCGGCCGAGGAAGGGGTTAAATGCGCCCCTGAAGCGCTGCTGCCGAAACGCTTTGCAGGCGCTTCGGCAGCGGTGCGCATTCATTTCAATGGGCAGGAGTGGTGGAGGAGCCGTTATACATTGCTCCAAAGATGCTGCTTGCAGGACTTTTTTTTAACATCCTGCCAGCACATTGCCTCAGTGTGAAAGCACTCGAGCTTTCACACAGACTGCAGGGGAGCCGTTTTACAGGCGCTATTTTTAGCCCAAAAGCGCCTGAAAAACGCCCCAGTGTGAAAGGGGTATAACTGTTAGATTTTATGAGATGAAGGGAAAAAAAAAAAAAATCGGCCTAATATATCGGCCCCAAAAAATCGGCATCATATATCGGCCATCGGCCACCGCGATTTCTAAATATCGGCTTTGGCATCGGCCAGAGAAAAACCCATATCGGTCGGCCTCTAATTCTTATTACAAGGGATGCTTCCATTCTTGAAATAGGAATAAAAGTGATTACAAAAAAAAAAAAAAAAAAAGAAAAAGTTTAAAGGGAAAGTAAAAAAAAGTAAAAAAAAAAAAAATGAAAGCACCCCTGTATGCATTAGTGAATGCGTGTCGTGCCCGCATATGTAAATGGCGTTGACCACAAGTGAGGTATCGCTGCAAGAGCGAGAGCAATAATTCTGGCCCAAGACCTCCAACTCCAAACAGGTAACCTGTAAAAAATTTTAAAGTGTCGCCTATGGAGATTTTTAAGTACCGAAGTTTGGCGTCATTCCACGTGTCTTCAATTTTTAAGCTGACATGTTAGGTATCTATTTATTCAGAGTAAAATAATCTTTCACATAAAAAAAAAAAAAAAAATGCGTTTAAAGAATTTCTGTGCAAGTACCGTATGACATAAAAAGTTGCAACGACCGCCATTATTATTATTATACAGTTTCTGCTAAAAAACATATATATTGTTTGGGGGTTCTGAGTAATTTTCTAGCAAAAAATGATGATTTTTACATGTATGAGATGAATGCCAGAATTGGCTTGGGCTGGAAGTAGTTAATAAAACATACACTCATCTATACCAGGGTCCAGCGCTGTCCTCACCAGGCTTCGGGCCCTGGTGCTGACACATTAACTGTGGACAGCCAGCTTTGACTGTTTGCGGCTTCACAGCCGGCTGTGCTGCGCTATCTGCTTGGTCCTACTGCATTCTGGGAAGGCTGCGGAGGATGAGGGGGGAGGCAATCCGACTTGAAGTGGGGGAGTGGGCACCTGTCAAAACCACGGAATGGAACTTCCCTTTTTGGGTGAAGTTCTACTTTAATCCACAGCCGTGGTATGATCTGACAACACCATGATTGTGGGGGTCCAGTTGCAGACCCATTTTTAATTGTTCTAAGTTCCAGGTGTGACCATATTTCCTGGACTGTGAGGGACTGGAACACTCCTCTCCAGTTTAAGACTGGCATCTGTAATCACTTTTCAGTGATAAGGAAACACTTCTCTACTATTGAGGCTGGGCTGGAGATCCACCAAATTATGGAGTTCCTTGGCTGTAAAGGGGCAAAGGTAGGTTGCGAGAAAGAGAAGGTTTGTTCCAGGTCGAAAACATGCTGTTTTGGAAGAGGTCTCAAATAAAATTAGGCAAACAGTACAGCCTTGAATGGTGCAACAATGAGGCTTAGAACATAAGCTTATTGTGGGATGAATCTTTGATCTTCAATATCAAGCGTGAGCTTGCTTGAGAAAGAAATTTTCTTTTCTGCAAGGAAAACCTTTGCATTGAATGTGTCCAGAATGCAAAAACACTGTAAAGCATATAAACAGTGCACTCATGATGCTGCGACTCCTCCTTGCCCCATTGTAACTCACAGATGCTGGTCTATGACAGTGTTTGTAACAGCCTGCTGCTGAAATGCTGGTTCGCTGTATGTTAGGCTGCAGACTGTTCCATAAAACCAGCTGAGATTATACCCAGCCACAGGACAGTTCAGATGCTCCAGGCTTTCAGTTGGGGCATCCATTTCTAAAAAATTGCTATCCAGGCAAGGCAAAGAAAAAGCTGGATAGGAAATTTTTAGAAATGGATCCCCCAACTGAAAGCCTGAAGCATCTGAACTGTCCTGCGGCTGGGTATAATCTCGCGCTATAACATTTGTGCAAACCAATCAATATACACCTATTACGATTTTTTTACCAAAAATATGTAGAATACATATTGGCCTAAACCAATGAAGAAATTAGTTTTTTTTTTTTTTGATATTTATTATTGCAAAAAGTAAAAAATATTGTTTTTTTTTCAAAATTGTTCTACTTGGAGGATCTGGGGAGTTCTCTCACTCTAAGCGATATTTGGACTATACCATTTATACTCCATATTTATGTTAATATCCACTAAAGGACATTTAGCGTAGTTTATTTTTATTATTGTTAATTTGTGTTGTCACACTGTTTACTGCTGCTCTATTTTATTGCTCCAGCGCGGTATTTTTTATTATATGTTTTTTTCAAAATTGTCGCTCTTTTTTGCTTATAGCACAAAAAATAAAACGACAGAGGTGATCAAATACCAATAAAAAAGAAAGGACGGCGCCCTCTAAGTGCAGCATGTATGTTAAAAATATTTATTACAATAGATAAAAACACTCACATTTGAGTTGCTAAAAACCAGCATGTAAAGTAGTTTCATCCGCGTGCTCTCGGGGGATGTGGGTGTCACGGGCCAGTGGGGGGTTCCTGGGATGTGAGTCCTGTGACCTGGGTCCTGGTAGCTGTTCCGGTGGTGCCGAGGGTCCTCAGAGCCTCCGGGCGGTCAGGATGTCGGTCATGGATCCTCCGTGGAGCGCCGTGCTGACCTGTGTCTTCCATTCTGGGAGCGGGGTAAGGCCTGATGAAGGAGCACGCATGCTCCGAACGCGAAGCACCGCCCGCCTCACCCCGCTCCCGGAAGTGAAGACGCAGATCAGCACGGTGCTCCATGGAGGATCCATGACTGACATCCTGGCCGCCCGGAGGCTCTGAGGACCCTCGGCACCACCGGAACAGCTACCAGGACCCAGGTCACAGGACTCACATCCCAGGAACCCCCCCACTGGCCCGTGACACCCACATCCCCCGAGAGCACGCATATGAAACTACTTTACATGCTGGTTTTTAGCAACTCAAATGTGAGTGTTTTTATCTATTGTAATACATTTTTTTAACATAAATGCTGCACTTAGAGGGCGCCGTCCTTCCTTTTTTTTTTTATTGTTCCAGAGCTTCTTCTAGCTTTTATAGACTGGCTGCCTTCCATTTATTCAGCATCATTTTATCCTTACATGGACTAATACCTGAACTTGTTGTGAAACATTACCACCACCATCAAGTTCCCCCTCTCAGGAACCCCCAACCCACCCCCCTTGCCCCCACCATTTTTAGTTATATGTACTCGGCTACCTCCATTGTACGCCATATTAACCCCTTGATCATGATCAAATACCATCAAAAGAAAGCTTTATTTGTGGGGGAAACAAAAAGGACATCAACTTTGTTTGGGTACAGGGTCACACAACTACGCATTTGTCAGTTAACCACTTAAGGACCGAGCCTCTTTTTGAGATGTGTTTACAAGTTAAAGACTGTTTTTTTTGCTACAAAATTACTGTACTTAGAACCCCCAATCATTATACCTTTTTTTTTCTAACGCCATAGAGAATACAATGGCGGTTGTTGCAATACTTTGTCACACCGTAGTTGCACAGCGGTCTTACGAGTGCACTTTTTTTGAAAAAAAAAAATACACTTTTTTGAATGAAAAAATAAGACAACAATAAAGTTAACCCAATTTATTTTTATATTGTGAAAGAATGTTACGCCGAGTAAATTGATACCAAACATGTCACGCTTCAAAATTGCGCCCACTCGTGGAATGGCAACAAACTTTTACCCTTAACCACTTTAGCCCTGGACCATTTGGCAGCTCAATGACCGGAGGACTTTTTACAATTTGGCACTGCGCTACTTTAACTGGTAATTGTGCGGTCATGCAATGTTGTACTCAAAACAAAATTTGTGTCCTTTCTTTCCCACAAACAGAGCTTTCTTTTGATGGTATTTTATTACCTCTGCGATTTTTTTTTTTTTTTTTGCGATAAACGGAAAAAGACCGAAAATTTTGAAAAAAAAAAAAAGATATTTTCTACTTTTTGTTATAAGAAAAATCCAATAAACTCAATTTTAGTCATACATTTAGGCCAAAATGTATTCAGCCACATGTCTTTGGTAAAAAAAAAAAAAAGTCAAGCGTATATTTATTGGTTTGCGCAAGAGTTATAGCGTCTACAAACTAGGGGAAAATTTCTATAATTTACGCAGCTTTTAGTTTATGACTGCCTATCTAATTTCCTGAGGTGCTAAAATGCCAGGGCAGTACAAAACTCTCCCAAATGACCCCATTTTGGAAAATAGACACTAAGGAAATTGCTAAGAGGCATGTTGAGCCCATTGAATATTTTATTTTTTGTCCCAAGTGATTGAATGACAAAAAAATAATTTTTTTTTTTTACAAAAAGTTGTCACTAAATGATATATTGCTCACACGTGCCATGGTTATATGTGAAATTGCACCCCAAAATACATTTAGCTGCTTTGCCCGAGTACGGGGATACCATATGTGTGGGACTTTTTGGGAGCCTAGCCTCGTACGGGGCCCCGAAATCCAAGCACCGCCTTCAGGATTTCTAAGGGCGTAAATTTCTAATTTCACTCCTTACTACCTATCACAGTTTTGAAGGCCATAAAATGCCAAGATGGCACAAACGCCCCCCAAATGACCCCATTTTGGAAAGTAGACACCCCAAGCTCGGGGTGGGGGGACATTCCCTCCCACTGCTTGTAAAAGAAGTCTAGAGGCTAATTAGCCGCTAGGATTGCTTTTACATGAAAGCCGACCGCTGGCTAAAAAGAATGATACCAAGATGATACCTAAACCCGCAGGTATAATTCTTTTTTTTCATGCAGCCTGTGGGCTGAACTAAAAAAAGATTGATCGTTGGGTATGCCTACCATCAGAATACCTCCCTTCATCCACCCACTTCTAATTGGACGAAACGCCGCGTTGGGAAGAGTTCTGACGTCACAACACTGCAACGTGTCGACCACGGCCATCTTTGTGGTTGGAAACAAATGCTGCTTATACAGACTACTGTCTTTTACATGCTCGTTTTTATCTGATGAAATGTGAGTACCCTGGATTTTTCTTTGAATAAATATGACCCTGGTTTTATAATACTACACCATGAGGAGTTCCTTTTATATTTTATGCATGCACCTCTGATTATTTGGTGGAACTACAAGACCCAGCCATCTGTGATCTCCATTAATGGTTTCGTGGCTCTGTGGATTTATCATGCCTGTTTGACCACCTGTGATTAAGTGGTCTATTCTTTTTGGTAAGAGGCCTGGTGTGTTAATGTTCGTGGATAAAAGTCCGTATTCACCTAATTTATGTTTGTCTACACTTTGGGTGATTCCAGCATTTACTCCTGAGCAAGGACTTTATTTCAAACAATATAGACTTTTTATTTGCAATACTACATTTATAGCCCTGCATATCATATTTTTCATGCTTATTGTCATCATACAATTAATGCAGCTGCTTTATTACCGTTACAAGCGCAGGGATTAATTTTAAATGAACTGCATGGTCAAGCTGCCAGAAAGAAGCCTTTACTGTGCTAACGCCACAAAAAAACCCCAGTTAAATTATGCCCAACAACACCTTGACATGCCTCACACCTTCTGGCACACTAATCTGGAGTCCAAAATAGAGCTTTATGGTCACAAGCATAAGCACTATGTTTGGAGAGGGGTCAACAAGAGCTACAGTGACAAAAATACCATTCCTCACTGTGAAGTATTCTGTCATGACCTACAGTTGATAATGAATTCCATAAGAAATAAAAGTAATGTGTTTTGCCTGCTCACTCATGTTTTCTTTAACCCCTTCTTGCCTAAGGGTAAAACAAATCTTAATGCCCAAGCATAATTTTGCAACTTTGACACGTGTTAGTATACCTGTACAATATCACCACAACTGCTTTGTGCATCTAGGTAGATTATACCTTTTTTTTTTCAGGACAAATTGGGCTTTCATTTGGTGGTAAATGGTAATGGATTTATCAAAGGAAAAAACTGGAACAAAATAGTTTAGCTGTATATTTCTTGCTACTACCATAACCTACCACCAAAGGACAACTCAAAATAAATTCCCCTGCTCCTGACGATCATAGCGTATGTGTGTATCTTAGTTGTTGTTTGTACCCGTAGTACAGCCCAGAAACAATAGTGCGCATTTTGTTTTTTTTATCCTACCTAAAACACACTGACGCCGACACTAATACTGACCCTGACCTTTGACACCAACCTAGATCAAACCTTGATCTAGTTTTTTTTTTTTCCCCCTCTCTCTGCAAGGACAGAAAAAGATACAATGTATCTCTCTCATCCATTTACAGAGACAGAAAACAAGGGGGCGGGCTTCACAGTGACCGATTACTGTGATAATCAGAGGCCATCACAGCGATCAGTTGATCTGGAATCAGACGTTCTGCGTTTCTAATCATTAGAAGGGGCCCCATGTTCTCGGTGAGACGCCGGTCCCTCCATGCGGCATGCTCCCAGCACAGAGGGAGATGCGCAAATATGCAGCCACAATGGAAAAAAGCCCAGTCCAGCGGCACTGCGTATTTGTGTCATGTTGGCACCAAAAGGGGTTAATAATTTGTACACACATTACCAATTTCCCACGGGTATGTAAACTTTTGAGCACTATGTGTAATAGTGTTGATGAATTTAGGCATCGGGACACTGATACATTAGCAAGATTACCAGGAGTTTATCCGATTGCTCTTACTCTACCTGTTGTCGTAATATGCTGCTTTTCACATCTGATGAAATATGTGCATTTTTATTCACTATTAAATCATGGCTGTACAAGCATGCACTTCTTCCCAGAAACATTTTGAGCATGGAATTGATACACTGTATGCAATTATTTGGAATGTTTTGTTGCATGCATCTAGTAATATACTAGGTGGTAGGATTGTTATGCACAACACTATGATCTGCAATTGTTGCAAGCAGTGTGTGATTCATTCCCGCAACACTATATCCACTAAGTTCTAATAATATACCTGTTCAACTTCTTTAATCCCCCTTATTGCTTAAAAGATTTGAGGTTATAGATTATCTAGGTGGTTTAACTATATGCACTTTAATTTTACTAGATCATGCATTGTAGTATGCTTCTAAAAGGTTAGTGGAGCTTATGTGAGCACTTCAGAGTTTGACAACCTTACCTTATTAGTTTAATAACATTGTGGGAATTGTGAAGCTGGGGTTCTCATTGAAGGGTGCATGCGCCATTGTGTAGATTTCATTTTAAATTTTGAATTTGAAGGGGCCGCGGGAACCTTCTGGGCCGGGAAAACACAACGATTACAGCTAGCGGCTATAGCCGACAGCAGTAAATTGCATCTAAAGCAAATCCAAAGAGACTGGCTGTATCAATGGATCAGCTTGCCCATACATGGATCGAAATTCAGCCAGCCCCTGCTGAACCAGCCAAATTTTGATCCATGTATGGCCGGATTTAGTCTGCATGTAAAAATGATAGAAAAATATAAAAAAAATAGGATCACAATTAGTGGTTCTTTTTTTCTGAATTTATTTCCGAATGAATATACATGTCTCAAATACCACTGACATCCCCCATAAGGTAATATTTAGTGCCCAAACTGTAGCCAAACAGAATAGATATAGTAGTTTTTACCACTTCAATACCAGGTACTTACCCTCCTCCCTGCCCAGGCCAATTTTTAGCTCCCAACGCCATCACATTTTGAATGACAATCATAACACTGTACCCATATGAATTTTATATATTTTTTCAAATAGAGCTCCCTTATGGTTGTATTTTATCACTACTGGGTTTTTTTTTATTTTTTGCTAAAAATTTTACCTTATAAATTTTCTTCATAAATTTAGGCCAAAATTTACATTGCTACAATTTCTTTGGTGAAAATAACCCAAATAAGTGGTCTGTAGAAAAGTTAGAGTGTCCAAAAACTATGGCATATATATCGGAAAAGTGATCAATCCAGATGTAATGAAGGTCTATCATTTCTTGAGGCCCTAAATTGCCAGGACAATGCAAACATACCCCAAATTTGGAAAGCAGACAGTCCAAGGTATTTAGTAAGAGGCATGGCGAGTTTTTTGAACCTGTAATTTGTCACAATTTTTAGTGAAAAAAAAACAAAAAAACTTTTTTTTTTTTTAAATGCATACTATCGCAAGAGCAGTACAGCGTCATCATATATTTGATGTGCCAGTGATCAGCGACACTGACTGGTGACAGCATGTAAAAAAAATAATTGTATTTTCTTTTTTGTTACATTTTTTACCTTTGACATACATATAATTTTTTTTTCCCATACTGCAACCACCGTAATACAGTGTTACCATAGTAACACTACCATGATGGGGAGGTGATCAGGATTTTTTTTTTATTTTTGTATGCTAGCTTAAAACAGTAAATATTGCCCAATTATTCATTGTGTACTGTCGTGATTAGCTGTGATTAGCCACAGCTAAAATCACATGGTTAAGATGGGCTGTGGTTGGCCTGGTCTGTACACTGATCCGTCATCTTATGGTGCACATGCAAGGCGTCAGCCTGGAAGGACACGGTATGACTTCCACAGCGAAGAGAGCTCCCGCCCAGCCATGATTTTGCTATAAGCCGGACGGGAAGCAGGTAAATATCAAATGCTTTCATTTCTCTACCAGTTTGCATGTGTTTGTTACTGTAAAGAGCAGTTTTCATAGTTTTATGTTTATCAGAAAAATTGTGCACTATTCAGTAAAGCAGCATAGTTTTCAGTTAGCTGAAAGCAGATTCAAAAGTTTAAAATTTGTGATGGGGATAAAACAAAAATTGCCAAAACTTACCCTACGTGTAAATGTTTTACCACACTTGGAACAAACAAATGCAGCAGGAACAAAGCTGGGGTCATGATATCTTTTGAAGTGCATATCCAGGAGCTGTTTCTGGCGGAATGTTTTATCACAATGACTACAAGCATAAGGTTTCTCTCCAGTGTGGGTTCGTTTATGCATGATCATATGACGCTCCTGCAGGATTTAAACAAATGTAATGAAAACAAAAAATTCCAAAAAAAAGTGAGAAAATGTTTTGTAATTCAATTACATCGCCCTTACTAAAATTGTAGACTTGGTTGGCAAAGTGTATCCCAGGGCAAAATAAAAAATAAACACATGTAATACATGCACATTTCCCCCATGTTTCATCCAATTAAAGCGGTTCTAAAGGCAGAAGATTGAGATCTTTACCATGGGGTTTGAAATCAAACTTTTCACTACTGCAGGCAGCCTCTCCTTTGACCCTCGCTACTCTTTGATCGTGGCATTCTCCAAAATATCGGTGTTTTGTCCTTGTACCCGGGCCCCCTGATCTCCGCTCTTTGTTAACCTGACCTTTCCTATAGGCCGCAGAAAGGGTTCCCTTGATTGGACCCTTTCACATGGTCAGATTGGCTGATGGTTCACGCAATGTGATCTTCCCATTTTCCATTGAGTGGCTTACTCATCGCCATCGGAAGACCCTTTTGTAAACAGTTGCGTTCTTCCAACTCCATCCATACTCGGTTAACCGCATTTGAACAGTTATACTCCCCCTTGGAGGCTCCCCAACATGTGCCATCTTCAGCGTATAAACTTTTTATTACATTCTGTCCAAAGCTCCTTTCCCATGTACACTACGTTATGGGCCCGGGGATCTTGGCTGTGAGATCACCCACAAGAATTGATACATCGTTCTTGCTTAAGCTATTTCCTGCTATGCTCAGAAAAAGAACAGATACTTTCTAGATTGGTATTTCGATACAGTTTTATTGCATCAGGTATTCCCTTTGGTGTCTGTTGTGGAAATTTTTATTAAAGGTATATTGTCACATATCTCTCAGTGTCAGTTTTGCTGCAATACGCTCATGCGAGAGTGTCTGCACAGACACCAGTGAAAGACTGTTGGCTGCGGAAACCTTCCGTGGTCGCGGAGACCTGTTTACCGTTTAAGGGATGCTCGTTTATGCCTCACCAAGAGACTGGCCACCTCATGGCGAATGCATCTACACTCCTGGCAAACAGACCCTAGTACATGGGAACAATAGTGTAATCATACAAAACATGGCTTCGCTGAGCCTCGTGGAGTACGGTTCATGCCAATAGTAAACAGTGGGAATATGCACACAGTCCTGATCAGAGTAACGCTTGCAGTGTTTGCACAACGTGAGGCGAATTGTCTTGGATGCCTTTCAGCAGGAAACTGCACACGTTGCTCTGCACAGGAACGATTGAATATGTCAGTACCTGATATTTATTTGAATGTATACAAGTGTCTGATTGGTCCTTTTTGAAGGTATACAGGTGTCGGATTGGCTGTTTGTGAAGCCACCTCCTCTCTTTGTTATCAGTGTTCAGACCTATAAACAGGACCGCCCTAGGTCATGAGGACAATACTGACCTCCCAACGTGATACCAGCCTGTGTCAGTATTACTTGGTTTTATGCAAGCGCACTTTCCCGGATTATACAAAAGGGATGTAATTGTGCTCATTAGAGCAGCGGAATTTGCTTATAGGCAAAGCTCATAATTTCCACAACATGTCAGCTTCTTGCTAGAAATGGAGTCTGCAATTTATAGTAGGCGTTCAGCCTAAAACTAAAAACTATAAATCTACTTGCAGGAACCCATTTAACCCCGTAAAGCAAAAATCGCTATACATATTTTTCCTGAAGTCGCTCCGGTCTGGTCCCATGCTCAGCTGTCAGCGGCAGCTTCTCTGCATAGGCGGGTGCAGAAGAGGCAGCCGACAACAGAAGTGCCATAGTAACTCTGTGGGTGACGTCAATTTCCAGGTATTTCAGCTTCCGCAGCTGGAGATTGGACCGGACCAGAGCGGCTTCAAAAAAGGTATGTATAGTGATTTTTGCTTTACAGGGCTAGATAGGTTAGTCTTAGATTGTGGCTGCTAGTAAATTTAGAGATTTCCACTTTAAGGTCTCATGCACACAGGGCGTTTTTACAGCTGCTTTTACCAGCCTCAGTTTTTTTTTTGCAGCTTAAAAATGCCTCTCCATGTTATTCTATGGCCTCATGCGCACTAGAGCTGCACAATTAATCGTTAAAAAAATCACGATCTCAATTCACCCCCCTGACGATCTCGCCTGCAGATTTTACAGATTCTTTCATATAAACAAGTGGAGAGACTATCTGCTCACTCAGCTGTCAAAAGAAAGCATCTGGGCAGTCTGCCAAGTCTTTAACTTGAAACATTGCAACTAAGCTTCCTTCTTAGATCAAAGGGATAGAACTTCTGTGTAAATAAATAATTGGGCAATCTGCCACGTTTTCAACCACCTGTAAATGGAGGAAGTTTAACCACTTAAAGTCTAAATCTTTTTCTGACACTTCTTTCTTAAAACAGTAGACTGCTCATAAAAATTAAGAACGGTCTGGCAATTACTTGACTGAGTTCCTTTAAGTGGATGTAAACCCAATGTCATCCTTTCTAAACTACTGCCATAGGGGTTATCTATAAGGATATACATGCCTCCTGCATGCATATTTACCTGACAAATGTCTCCCCTCTGTCTGTTATGAGAGCCAAAAAACTGCAGATTCTGTGGGTGGGTCTGTTGTCTGGAGCTCGGTGGGTGGAGTCGTGATGCCAGACTCCCCGCCCACCTCTACACTCCCCTTGTCAGTATGCATTTTCTCCTGTTTATATTTCTTACACTGAACTTCTGCTATGATCTCTAGCATCCAGTGAAAAGACAGGAAAGTAACCACATGGACTTCAGCATGCCAAATCATACTGAGGTGTGGAAAAGCCAATCCTTGCAGAGCTGCTGAAGAAAGAAGTGGAGGTGGGAATTAAAAAATAATGCATGTCTTAGGCTAGTGCACGAGATATGTAAATCACCTGTCACCCACAGCAAGGGGGAGGATTTGACAAAGTTTTTCTCTGTCAAGATTTATCTCACTGAACAATAAAAGAGGATTGCTCAGAGCTGGATTAACTGTGTGGCAAGACTGGGCTCAAATGATAGGAAATCTTATACTCTACATTAGGACATAAAAAAAAAAAAAAAATTCGGGTTTACATCCACTTTAAGTTAAAATCAATATTTTTACTAGAAAATTACTTGGAACCCCCAAACATTATATATATTTTAGCAGAGACCTTAGGGACTAAAATGGCAATTGCTTCAATATTTTATGTCACACTGTATTTGCCCAGCGGTCTTTCAAATGCATATTTTTTGGGAAAAATACACTTCAATGAATTTAAAAAAAAGAAACCGTAAAGTTAGCCCAATTTTTTTTGTTTTAATGTAAAAGATGTTATGCCGCGAGAATCGTGATCTATCTTCTAGGCAAAAAAATCGTGATTCTCATTTTAGCCAGAATCGTGCAGCACACTGGCTTTTAGGAGCTGCAAGTGGCATAGGCATTTTCAAGCTGCAAAAAAAAAAAAAACCCAGGTCCAGCATGCTCTAAGGACCGGAGTTACAGGTGTAAAAACGTCTGACACTGCTAAACGCGGCTTAACGTCACCATTTTTCCTCTTCGGATGCTATGAAATCGATAATATCCGCTCCGGCTTCCTCTATGACTCCTCAGTGATGTTGACCCCTGTAATTCCATGATGGACTTTCATGCAGTTTCACTGGCTGATTTCAGTGTAACCGCCTTCTTTTATCTAAATCTCCCCCCCCCCCCTGTACCATGTGAATTGTTTATGCAATTGTCCATTTGGATTAACTAGGCCTCCAGTTGGTATCTTCGGTCTCTCCTTCCTTTCCTCTCTCCATTTTCCTTTTCCTCTAATTCTTTTCCCCTAGCCTCAGATCTTTTTTTTTTTTCTATTGCCGTATGCTCTTGGGGCCTTTTGGCCTGCACACACATATATATATATATTTTTTTTTTTTGCAGGTCATTGTTTTGTTTTTTTCTTAAGCCCCGGTTCACACTGGGACGACTTGTCAGGCGACCCAGTCACCTGACAAGTAGCGTCCCCTTCTGCGCAATGGAACCGTTTTAATCGGAGCGACGCAAGTTGCTCAGACTTAGAAAAAGGTTCCTGTACGACTTTCGGGGCGACTTGCATTGACTTCTATACAGAAGTCGTCTTGCAAGTCGCCGCTGAGTCGTGTCCTGGGTCGCCTGAGGCAGTCGCGCTGTAAGTCGTGCTGCCTCAGTGTGAACCGACCCTAACCATTGAGCCACCTATATTTACGCCCAACACCATTTGTTGTGACTTATCTGTTTATTTGTATGGGATTGGGGTCCTCCCCACTTATTGTAAGGTATGCCCATGTCATGCTTGCTAGTTCTGTGCCGTCCTCCGTTTTCAATGTTCATTCCATACGATTGCATTGATATGTGCTACTTGCCTAACTTAGTATTGTCTCTTTATGGTTATTGTTTGCATTGTTTTCTTCTCTTGTGAAAAATGAACATATTTACCTCTGAAGATAATTTTTCAACCCAATCGTAGCGTCTGAGCGCTTTTCTCTGTTTTTTCGCACGGTTTTATGCACATTTTTTATGTGCGACCTGCGCGTTTGTATGCAGCGTTATGCAGAGAAAACCTTATCTGTTGCATCATTTGTTGCTAGGTATTTCAGCTTTTCCATTGACTTTTATTTCTTCATTATTATTCTTATTTATTCTTATGTTTTTTCATTAGGGTAAGGGGTTCGAGTTCAGCTTAGGTTAGGAGTTGGGGTTATTTATGATAATATTTTTTTATTATATTATACGAATAATAATAATATATATAATAAATGAATAAAATGCAAAATAAGTACACAAATAAAAAAATAAATTTAATAAATTAAAAGTAACAATAAATAATTGACCCTTAAAAAGGAGAAGTCCAGCCTGGGCTTCTCCTATGGGTCAAAGCAATGCAATTTGTTTTGCACTCCTGTGACCAGTTTTGAGCAGAGAGCGGTCTGAAGTCCGCTCTCTGCTGACGTCACCAGGATCAGTCCAGGCGCCACGTCATCCCGACTTCGGAAATCTGGATCCGCCAGATGCCTGGACTGATGCCAGTCTCAGCGAGCCGCTGAGACAGCTGCTCTCCGCCCCTCCATAGCTTAGCGCTCCAACAAGCGTGGAGGAGCAGAGCAGAACAGTTTGACTGGCATTTTTAATTTGAGCAGAAAATCGCACAAGAAAAAAAACAAAAACGCGCGAATGACGCGTTTCCATTCATTTCTATGAGAATAAAAACACGCCAAAAACGCTCCAGAGCTTTTCTGACCTTCAGGCGACAGGTAGTAGAGATGTGAACCATCTCCATAGAGAATAATTTTTTTCCCCCCTCCAGCGTTTTGGAGCTTCAAGCTAGAAAAAGCTCAGGTGTGAATGCAGCCTGATTCATTAAGGGGAAAAAAAACTTCTGGGTGCAGCCCCCCCCCCCCCCCCCTACACTTTATACTTACATGAGCCTGATCTTGATCCAGCAATGTGCATGAGAGCAGCAGCTCTCCCAGATGTCTCTCTCCTCATTGGCTTACACAGCAGCGGGAGCTGCTTGCACAGAGCAGGTTAATATAATCTTTTTTTAATTACAACCTTTAGAATTACTTTAAAGTAGAAAAAAAAACAATACCCATTGAATGGCCAGAAATGCAGTCACCTATTGTGAACATACCATCAGATAAGCTGCTTAATATAACCATTTACTGTGCATTGAAGGATCAAAGAGCTATTTTCAGCTACAAAACTAGAGTCCTAGAATTTTAGTTTACATTTCATGTTTCACAGCTTTCAATAATGAGAGGGTCACCTGTCTGCAAGCATATTCACACTGGTCGCATTTGAATCGCTTTTCATTTTTGTGAGACTTCTGGTGTTGAATCAGGGCATATCGCTCATGAAAGACTGTATCACAGTAGCGACACTTCTTGCCTTGCTCAATAAAAGAATGCTGTTTTCTTAAGTGAACCCCTTGATGAACAGAAAAAAAAAAAAATTAAAATACTAATAGGGTTATATCAACATGGCATTTAATAAATGCATTAAACACAAAATTAAATACTTCATTTTGAAGGAAGCCAGTACTGCTAGAATATAGAGGTTGTTATTGCTAACCTATCCTAAAAATTTTATCTCCCTAGATATCAAAATTGATAAAGAAGCTGCAGTAATTTCTAAAGGCCTGTACAGACAATCAGAAAATAGGACAAAAAATACAGCTTTCTAATCGATCGTACAATAAGCTGATCGTTGGTACACCGCTTTTTTCTGAAATTTTCTGAAGGGACAAACACAAAAATTGTTCTTGTACGATACCAGATCTTATGATTTTCATTTAATCAGTACAGTTTTTGTCTGAAAATACAATACAAAAACATCACTACTGAATTTTTATTGTCGTACGAGAATTTTCATGTTTTAGTAAACCTAATTTTCAATATGTAGACTAGTATGCAAAAAAAACCAAAAAAAAACAAAGGGCAATCATTCCTCCAATAATCTCATTGTGTGTACTAGGCTTAAGTCACTACAAGTATAACGAGCAGATCTGATTTCACGCTGACTTTTCTTTATGATTTCACTGACTTTTTAAGCTGGGTCAGTCACCCAAAACTGGTAAAAAACAAAAGATAGCCAGACAACAGTCAGCAACAGCAGCCTTTATATTTACCCTTATACACTTTCCATTGAGGGTCCATGCACACTGACTTTAAAAATCGCTGCTTCTACAGGAGTTTTGTATTTTGCCTGTAGAAGGAGCTCAATGTTATCTATATGTGTCCATGTGATGTACCGTATATACTCGAGTATAGGTCGATCCGAGTATAAGTCGAGGCCCTAATTTACCACAAAAAAATGGAAAAAAATTATTGACCCGAGTATAAGATGAGGGTGAGAAATGCAGCAGCTACTGTAAGTGGAAAAAGAGGGTCAACAATGCCCATCTGCAGCTGTATACCTCCCTGTGTATGTGTGCATGTGTCACCTACTGTGTCCCTGTGTGCATGTGTCCCTGTGTGCATCCTACCTGTGTATGCCTCCGTGTCCCGCTCTGCACCGATCAGCATGTCACAATACAATTCGGCCATTCTACTGTTCAAAAGCCGCGCCTCCTCCTCGTCCGTGATAGGCAGAACACTCCCTTTCCCTAGCGGTCAGCCTATCACTGACATTCTCTCATCCTCATACCACGTGAGGCGCGGCTTTTGAACAGTGAATGGCCGCCGAATGGTAATAGCACACACTGGCCGCCGTCTGCCTGCATGACACGCTGATCACGGAGGCAGACGGCGGTATCCCGAGTATAAGTCGAAAAAAAAAAAGGGCTGAAAATCTCGACTTATACATTAATCTATGTGTCCACGATTACAGGCGTGTCCATACACATTAAGACGATTACAGGCATATTTTAAGTGTAACGTTTAGAAGCAGGAAAAAAAATCCTTCTGGTTTGCGTTTCTCTTTGGACCTTTCCAGGACAAAAAAAAAAAAAACCGCTAAACTCTCCTAAAATGTGTACACAAAACACCATATGAGCGCGTTTTTTTTCTATCAAAGGGACTAGCAGTTTTTAAGCTCAGTGTACATGAAGCCTAACAAGGAATTACCTGAATACTTAAAAGTCTGTTTAATTGTGTAAATTTTATGAAGATGTATTTTAATATGTATTGTCATAGTGTCTCCCAGTGTTAGTACTCCCGCAGCCCGCTCTAAAGAGCGGACTGGGGCAGACTGACGCTGGTTGAGATCCATTTGGTAGTGGAAAGCTCCTTGGGGATGTAGAGAAGTGTTTGCAGAGTGGGGATATGTCCGCCAGTGAAGGGCCCCTGTGCCCTCGTGTCACCCCTGTATGCCTGATCAACATATTTGAGGTGCCATGGCTTATACCTGCAGATAATCTCCCATCCACAGAGACAGTAGTATGGTCTGGGTACGTTTTGTTCTCTGAACAAAGCAGAATAAGGATTCACAAACAGTAAAAACGGGAGCCTTTGAATCGTGGTCAGGAGCAGCGTTCATAATCTCAGGCTTCCTGTGATACAGAGACAGGGGGATGGAGTTCGTACACGCTGCCTCCGCCCATAAGACTCCCCCTAGTCATTATTCATGGGGTGTTGTATAAATTAATCTTGTTTGAAAGGATTTCCTGTGTTGACATTCATATCCTGTGAGGTCATATCCTGTGGAAGCGATTGGCTGTTGGGGCCAGGGCTTCCTGTTTGTGACTTCGTGTGTGTGTGTGTGTGTGTGTGTGTGTGTGTGTGTGTGTGTGTGTGTGTGTGTGTGTGTGTGTGTGTGTGTGTGTGTGTGTGTGTGTGTGTATGACAGCAAAGAGCCTCTGCCCAGCAGAACAATGGAGCTAAGATGGTGATTATGTCCGTTTACTGGGGAAATGCGGGAGACAAGGCTGTTTAACCACCTGCTTACTGGGCACTTAAACCCCCCTCCTGTCCAGACCAATTTTCAGCTTTTAGCACTGTCGCACTTTGAATGACAACACGGTACCCAAATGAAATTTTTATAATTTTTTTCCCACAAATAGAGCTTTCTTTTGATGGTATTTGATCACCTCTGCGTTTTTTATTTTTTGTTAAAAAAATTGAAAAAGTCAGAATTTTAAGAAATATATATTTTTTTTATATTTTGTTATAAATTTTTGCAAACAGGTAATTTTTCTCCTTCGTTGATGTACGCTGATGAGGTGGCAGTGATGGGCACCGATAGGTGGCAGTGATGGGCACTGATGGGTGGCGGTGATGGGCACTGATGGGTGGCGGTGATGGGCACTGATGGGTGGCGGTGATGGGCACTGATGGGTGGCGGTGATGGGCACTGATGGGTGGCAGTGTTGGGCTCTGATGGGTGGCAGTGTTGGGCACTGATGGGTGGCACTTGTGGGCATTGGTGGCACTTGTGGGCATTGATAGGGGGCACTGGCAGGTGGCAATGACAAATGGCACTTGGAGGCACAGATGAGGCATCTGTGCCTCTTTCCTCTTCGGGACCAATGTCCCTTTCATATAAGCCTGTGATCGGCTTTTTTTTCCTCCAAACGTTCTCAGCGTGAGGAGAAAACGAAACCGATCACCGAGTTTTGTTTACATTATGTGATCAGCTGTCATTGGCTGACAGCTAATCACATGGTAAGGGGCCGGGACTGGCCCCTTACTCGGATCTGTGATCATCCGAGTCTCCATGACTCGGTGATCACAGGGTGCGCGCGGTGCGCGTGCACAGGGGAGGACGTCCCATGACGGCCTCCCGGAGATTGAGGTCCGCGCTGTAGCTGTCATTCGGCTATGGCCCGGACCCCAAGTGGTCAAAGATGCATTATACCATTAGACCGAGAGGGCGCGTATTAGCGCAGGTGAAATTGATTACATATAGTGTATAGCAAAATCTCCACATCAAATGAGTAATTTCTAAATTGTGAAAATAAACATTGCTTTACTCTGTAATGGACAGAGGTGAAGCTCCCTAATTAAACGTATATAGTTACAATTCTGCTGTACAGTGTCTATACCCAAATATACAGCTGTATGCACAATTCAAGCCAAAAATCTAGTTATTACGAAGGTGGAATATTGTGCACTTTTCTAAAAATGGCTGTAAACCTCAGATATAAAATACGAGCAAAGTGTGGTGTATAATTTAGTTAATATGTAATGTTTAAAAAAAAAAGGCAATTTATTTTTAAATATCTCTATGCAGTGGTAAATATAAATAACCAACTATATGGTTAGGGAGCAAAATCTCTAATCCACTCTGAGAATAACAGACAGAAGAGAGATACTGTATATACTATTAAAGAGTGAATCTGGTAAATATCAGACTCAGAGATCAAATTTTTGTATTAAAAAAAACAATCTCTACCTTCAAAAAAAAAAAACAACGTACCGTATATACTCGAGTATAAGTCGTTCCGAGTATAAGTCGAGGCCCTAATTTACCACAAAAAAATGGGAAAAAACTTATTGACCCGAGTATAAGACGAGGGTGAAAAATGCACAGCTACTGTAAGTGGAAAAGAGGGTCAACAATGCCCATTTGCAGCCTCACTGTGCCCATTTGCAGCCATAGGTCCCCTGAACTTCAAACTCGGTAGTTAAGGGTTCCTAGATGCCCCCTAGCTGCAGCCAAAATTTGGGGTCTCTGAACCCAAAGTGTCCCAAATTGACATTGCTACAGATGGACACAGTTGACCAAATTTGGGGCCCCGTATCTCGGGGCCACTTAGTGCTAGGAACCCCAAATTTGGTTTGCAAACCCAGTGGAATTAGCACAATAAAATATCCAAAGCTGGGATTTCTAGAACCAAGTGGTCCCGAGATAAAGGACCCCAAAAATCGGTTCAGAAAATGTCAAGCACTTTTCTGCAGCAGAGAATGACATTTTCCGAACCTATTTTGGGGCCCCATATCTAGGGGCCACTTGGCGCTAGGAACTCCAGCTTTGGATATGTTATGGTACCAGGTCTACTGGGTTTGCACACCAAATTTGGGGTTCCTAGCACTAAGTGACCCTGAGATACAGGGCTCCAAATTCGGTTCAGAAAATGTCAAGCACTTTTCTGCAGCAGAGAATGACATTTTCCGAACCGATTTTGGGGCCCCGTATCTCAGGGCCACTTAGTGCTAGGAACTTCAGCTTTGGATATGTTGTGGAACCAGGTCCACTAGGTTTGCACACCAAATTTGGGGTTGCTAGCACCAAGTGGCCCTGAGACATGGGGCCCCAAAGTCGGTTCGGAGAATGAAATTTTTTGCTGCAGAAAAGTGCTTGACTCAAGTATAAGTCGAGGGGGGCACTTTCAGCACAAAAAAAAGGTGCTGAAAAATTCGACTTATACTCGAGTATATACGGTAATTTTAAGAACGTTCGCTTTCGATTTTCTAATTGTTAGTGAGGTCAAATTGACGTTCATTTTCAACCACAGTGACGGGAAAATTTGGAAATAGAAAACTTCTTGGTCAAAGGAATTTTCAGACAGTGTATGTGGTTTTCATTCAGAGATTACATTCATTTTAAACAGAAATGTTAAAAACAAGTGAAAATTTCAAACAACATTCAGCGAATGTATAAAGATTTTTCGTATGAATATTCTCATCTGAAAATTGAGCCGTGTGGCCAGCATAAGGCTCGGTACACACCTATGCAGTTTGCTTGTGATCTGTTTCTGCAGTGCTTTTTGCACACGTGATTTTGCTGCAATTTGCGTTTTTGCATTTTTTTTTTTGGCCAATTTGTTGTTGGGCAGATTAAAAAACACAAACTGCTGCAAAAACGCATTACATGCTTTTCTGCAGCTTCTCGATTGAAGTATATTGAACCAAAAAAGCCCCTGACCCTTTCCAAACACGCAGTGGCTGAAAGAAGCATAGATGTGAACGTGTCCCATAGGAAACCATGTAAATGAACTGTAGTGCGCTTCTGCAAAAAGCACCAAAAAACACACATACTGTAAATGTGAACCAGGTCTAAGACGTTTAGTAAAATAATGGGGTTAAAAAAAATAAAATTAGCCCCTTATAATCCAAAAAAAAAGCAAATAATCACTACTGTAAGGGGTTTATTTTTTTACTGTAGAACTGTGAAAGTAATATTTACAGTAGCGATTATTTGCTCTTTTTGTACTATAAAAGGGTCATTTTAGTTTTTTTTAACCCCATTATGTTGGGGTCAGCTGAAGCACCATGCAAAAGGCTCCTGACTGGGTTTTCTTTTCATGGGGATCGGCTATTTGGGGATGATTTGGACAAATACATCCAAAAGATTTCAAGTGGGAAAAGTATTCTTGCCAGTTAAGAGAAGGAATAAACACCCTTCATTTAAGCAGACTCTTTCTCCTGCGCCAGGAGCATCCGCCTCTAGGCAGTGGCTACGGCCTCCACCATCAGAGTCTAGAGGAAAACCTCAGATTCAGGCACAAAAGAAGTCCTGGGGGGCGGAAACCTGCAAAACAGAATTCTAAAGCCTCATTATGAAGGGGCACCCCCGCTTGCCAGGGTGGGGGGAAAGCTTCTGCAGTTCTCAGAAGTCTGGCAAGAGGAAATTCAAGACAGATGGGTCATCTCCACGGTAACTCTAGGGTACAAGCTAGAGTTTTGGGAGTTTCCACTGTCTCGTTTTCTGAGGTCAAACGTTCCCAAAGATCCAGGGAAAAGGCAATCTCTGTTTCAGGCACTAGACTCACTACTGGCTCAGGGGGTGATCATACAAATCCTCACAGAAGTGCAAGGTTTGGGGTTTTATTCAAACCTCTTTACGGCACCAAAACCGAATGGAGATGTCAGACCCACGTAGATCTTCTGGCATCCAGATTCAATATGAAGTTGGTCAACTTTGTGTCCAGGATAAGGGATCCAGGCGCATACGGAACAGATCCGTTGGCGACCCCGTGGGATCAGTTCTCACCGATTTATGCATTCCCCCTCTTCATGCTGCCACGACTTCTTTGCGGGATCAAGCTGGAAAGAAAGCCGGTAATTCTGGTAGCCCCAGCATGGCCCAGAAGGTCCTGGTATGCAGAAAACGTAAAGCTGGCGGTGGAGGATCCACGGTCCCTTCCACTACGGCCAGACCTACTCTCACAGGGGCCGATATTCCATCCTTCCTTACAAACTCTAAGTTTAACGGCTTGGCTATTGAAGCCCACGTTCTGAAGAAATGTGGGCTTTCCGGGTCAGTTATCTCTACCTTGATTAATGCAAGGAAGCCAGCTTCCAGAATTATATAAAATAGAGACTGGAGGGCTTATATTTCCTGGTGTGAGTCCAAGGGTTGGCACCCTCGGAAGTATAACATAGGCAGAATTCTTGTCTTTCTACAAGTAGGGGTAGAGATGAAGCTGGCCTTGAGTGCTGTTAAGTGCCAAGTCTCAGCTTTATCGGTCTTATTTCAAAGACTGCTTGCTTCGCATTCTTAGGTCTAGGTTTTTATCCAAGGAGTGATGCGGCCTATTCTGCCAGTCAGACCTCCTTTGAACCCTTGGGACTTGAACTTAGTTTTGTCAGTGTTACAAAAACAGCCATTTGCACCTATACAACGTATTCCCTTAGTCCTTCTGACAAGGAAGTTGGTGTTCTTTGTTGCTATATCCTCAGCAAGGAGGGTTATCTTGAAAAAAGCCATGCGTGATTGTTCACGAGGACAGGGTCATGTTGCGTCCTTGTCCGAGTTTTCTGCCTTAAGTGGTCTCAGGTTCTCACTTGAACCAAGATATTCTCCTGCCATTGTTTTTTCCAACACCATGTTCTAGGGAAGAGAAGTCACTACATTGTCTTGATGCAGTGAGAGCGGTCAAGGTCTATTTAAAGATGACTGCTCAGATCCGGAAGACTGATGTCTTGTGCGTCCAGAAGGTCCTAGGAATGGACAGGCAGCATCGAAATCCACTTTCGCCAAGTGGATTCAGCAAGTTATAATTCAGGCTTATAATTTAAGGGGTAAGATTCCACCTTTTCAAGTCAAAACGCACTCTACCAGAACAGTTAGTGCTTCTTGGGCAGTGCATCACCAGGCCTCCATGGTTCAGATCTGCAAGGCCGCAACTTGGTCTTCAGTACATACATTCACCAGGTTTTATCAGGTGGATGTAAGAAGGCATGAGAATATCGCCTTTGGGCGCAGTGTGCTGCAGACAGCAGTATAGGTCCTCAAGTCTGGTGGTGCCCTACGGGTTGTGTCTCCAACCCCTCAAATAGCATTGCTATGGGACGTCCCATATAGTTAATACTATGGCTACTATGGTTAATACTATATGTCCCGTGATGTATGATAAAGAAAATAGGATTTTTATAACAGCTTGCCTGTAAAATCCTTTTCTTGGAGTACATCACGGGACACAGAGAACCCTCCCCTCTTTCTAGGGTTTAGGTATATTGCTTTGCTACAAAAACTGAGGTACTCCTGGTAGGAGGGGTTATATAGGGTGTGAACTTCCTGTATTGGGTATACCAGTGTCCATCACCTGAAGGTGCCTATATACCCATATAGTTAATACTATGGCTCTGTGTCCCGTGATGTACTCCAAGAAAAGGATTTTACAGGTAAGCTGTTATAAAAATCCTATTTTTATTATTTTATCAAAAAAGAAAAAAAAGTTTAAAATCGGAACCCCTTTCGGTGGCAACAGGCAGTCTGGTAGCTCTAGTCAGTGACCTTCAGACAAACCTTTCAAATTTAGCATTCAGCCAAGTCCATGTGTAGCATTCCCTAGCCAAAAAGAGATCTGTTTAAACAGCTCTATGTAAACCTGTCAAATTTTCTTTACCAACAATGTATACCATGGAAATGGCTGGCTCATACTTTTCTGCCCAATGCAGGATGTTGCCCACTTAACATTAAACCATATTTGCAACACAAACTATAATCAACTCAAAACATCTGTAAAGGTTTCCTGAGCCTTTAAATGGTCTCTTGGTCTGGTTCAGTAGGCTACGCAATCATGGTGGAAGACTACTGACTGTTGTCCAGGAGACAGTCACTGACACCCTCCACAAGAATTGTACGTCACAAAAGGTCATTGCTAAAGCAGCTGGCTGTTCACAGAGTGCTGTATCTATGCAATGCCAATCTCATTTTCCAGCAGGATTTGGCACCTGCCCACACTGCCAAAAGTACCAATATATGGTTTAATGATCATGGTATCACTGTGCTTGATTGGCCAGCAAACTCGCCTGACCTAACCCAATAGAGAATCTGTGGAGTATTGCCAAGAGGAAGATGAGAGACACCAGACCCAACAATGCAGACGAGCTGAAGGGCGTTATGAAAGCAACCTGGGCTTTCATAACACCTCAGCAGTGCCACAGGCTGATCGCCTCCGTACCACACTGCATTGATGCAGCAATTCCTGCAAAAGGAGCCCCGACCAAGTACTGAGTGCATACTATACTGTATATGGACATACTTTTCAGTAAGCCAACATTTCTGTATTAAAATAATTTTTTTCTTTTTATTGGTCTTATGCAATAGTCTAGTTTTCTGAGATACTGAATTTTGGGTTTTAACTAGCTGTAAGCCATAATCATCAAAATTCAAAGAAAGAAATGCTTGAAATATCACTGTGTGTAAGGATATTCAAATTTGTCTGAGATACACTTGTAATTCCAAAGGTCTTCAAGGACAGCACGTAAAAGAAATGGGCATCCCCTTCATCAGGCTATGCATCACCAAAAGACTTACAAAAAAGATCTCATAACAAATGAGAATCCTGCTGTCCTGAAAAACTAATGGAAACAGTTACTGGTAAATTCTAAATCTGGATTTCCCAAATCAACTTCCATGACCGTACATGAGAGATTCTGCAAGAACATACCAGGTTAGGGAGGATAAAGAGAACTCTCTTCCCAAGGACTGACCATGACATTAAAGATGGTCCCAGGCATATAAACCTCTTAAAATGGGGTATAAAACAAAGGTAGAAAACCTAAACTGAACAGAAAAGTTTTATGTTGTATAAAAAAAAAACTTCAGTACATAGACAAAATGCAGCTTTTCCCTGAAAAAAAAAATCAGGGTCTTATATTAATTTTGGCAAATAAAGACACATTAGGGCTTATTTTCGGGGTAGGTCTTATATCATGTGCTGTCTTCTCTCCCACCCCCCCCCGTCAGGAATCCCCAGTGGAACCAAGTAAAAGTGCTTGTAAAATGCTAGAATCCACTCGTTTACCCTATATCATGTAAACTGAATGAAACTATGTTTCTGTGATAGAAATGTGTTAAATACCTTCTTATAGCGCTTCTCGGCACCTCTGTGACCCGCTGGAGTGCTCTTCCCCACTCTGAGCATTGCAGGGGGGGGGGGGGGAGTGAAAGAAAATCACAAAAGTTGGTTTGTCACCTGAATTTTTTGATGGGGACACTTGTTTTGGTGACCCTGGTAACAACCTCACTTTGGAGGGATTTACTCCCAATTCCTGTTTTTACTATGGGACAGGTAGTAAAGGAAAATCTCCACATTGGGACACCGAAATGCAAAAACAAACCAAACAGGGGTTATAATCCTCCCTTACACCATCGAAAATTAAAACATTTTGCTTTTAGTTCTACTTTAACTCTAAGTCATCTTGTATGGAGTTACACAGGACAGGCTCAACAAGGAAATGTATATACCAATATAAAAGACTAAACCATAAAGAGGCCTTGGTCGACTAAGGACACACAAAAGCCCTAAGACTGTGCATCTCATCTTAAAAGAGATACAGACATTATTAAACCATCTATTTGCCTCTGATATTCATACAGCAATAAGCATACACTGCATGTGAGTATGCATATTAAAAGATTTTTTTGACTTGCCATACAATCCTTTTCTTGGAGATCATTAGAGGACACAGGATATTTAGACACATAGGGCTATGCAGCTACCTTAACTGCTTCAGCCCCGGAAGATTTTACCCCCTTCCTGACTAGAGAACTTTACAATTTGGCACTGCGTTGCTTTAACTGTCAATTGCACGGTCATGCAATGCTGTACCCAAACAAAATTTGCATATTTTTCCCCACAAATAGAGCTTTCTTTTGGTGGTATTTGATCACCTCTGCTGTTTTTTTTTTTATAAAAAAAAAAAAGCGACAATTTCGAAAGAAAAAACACAATATTTTATTTTTTGCCATGACAAATATCCCCAAAAATGTTTTCTAAAAACAAATTTCTTTATCAGTTTAGGCCAATATGTATTCTACATATTTCTGGTAAAAAAAATGAAAAAAAAAGCAATAAGTGTATATTGATTGATTGCGCAAAAGTTATAGTGTCTACAAACTATGGGAAAGATTTATGGCATTTTTATTTATTTTTTTTACTAGTAAGTTTCCCATAGTTTCCCATTTATTGAATTACTCCCTCAACCAGTTAGATCTGAGGACAACTATCACCCCTTAGAGAAACTGTGCGCTGATAAAGCAGGGAAGAAGGGGATCTCTAGGATCTATACGGTGTTAGTAGAAATGAAGGGAGTAGAAACACCGTCATTTATTAAGAAGTGGGAGTTGGAACTAGATTCAAAACTCTGACTCAGATATCGGGACTTTATTAAAGCGAGTACATACAACATTGGTAAACTACAAGATGTCAGAGTTAAATTATTAATGCTTGGTAAGATGGTATATTACCCCAGATAGAGCATCTAAATATCAGAGCGAAACCTCGCAATATTGCTGGAGGGGATGTAGTGAGATCGGGACAATGGCACATATTTGGTGGCACTGACCGGAAATCAAAAAATTCTGGGGGGATATTAGGCAAATCATTAGAGCGATAACTCATATTGATGTCCCTGGCGACCCATGGGCATGTTTATTTCATGGTCTCTGATTGCCAACTGGGACATATTTGAGAACACTCTTACCACAACTTTTGAACCTAGCCAAAAGCCTAATTCCCTGGCAGGAAAGAAAGTGTCCAACACTACAGGACTGGTACGATAAAACAAACAAAATTCAAAGTCTTGAATATCTGAGATACAGTGAGGGATTGGAAATGGAAGAGTATGCGGAAAAATGGAAGGATTGGTTAGAGTTCAAGTGCTCAATACGGTCTGCTGAGGTGATAGGAATCTAAAATAAAAATGTGGTCTGGCCCTTTGACTGGTTAGAGTGCTATACGAAGCAAAAGGAGTGGAGAAAAGAGTTGACTAGAACTGGTAGGTTTTAGGGTATGTGGTGGAATTGTAGGATTGGGCTGGGTGACATCGGGGGGAGCGGGGGTGGGGGGTAGTAATAGGGAGGGACTTAGGGGCCCCAACAAAGGAATTAGTCGTTTGGGTTGGGGACATATAAATTTCTAATATAAAAAAAAAAAAAAAGCCACTATGATGTGAAAATGAGTCGGGACAATATTGAATTGTTACATTGAAACATACGTTCCTGAAACTGGTCACTGATGTGGAAAAAAGAAATATATTTTTTTTTTACTAGTAATGGCGGTGATCTGCGATTTTTAGCGGTACTGCGACGGACAGATCGGACACTTGACACATTTTTGGGACCATTGACATTTATACAGCGATCAGCGCTATACAAATGCACTGATTACTGTGTAAATGTCACTGGCAGGGAAGGGGTTAACACTGGGGGGCGATCAAGGGGTTAACCATGTCCCCTAGTTAGTGTTTCTAACTGTATGGGGGATAGGACTGACTGGGGGAGGAGACATATCGCTGTTCCTACTTAGTAGGAACAAACAATATGTCTCCGATCCCCTGACAGAACAGGGATTTGTGTGTTTACACATACAAATCCCCATGCTGGCTCTTGTGCCCACGACTAGCTGGATTGCACCCACCGGCCACACACATCGGGTCCCCCGCCGAGCAGCCGGCGCGCATGCCCCCTGGGGGCTCTTAAAGGGAACAACGTACCAATACGGGGTTTTGCCCAGCAGAGCCATTCTGCCGACGTATATCGGCATAAGCTGGTCAGCAAGTGGTTAAAGACATTGGACACTGCAAACCAATCAGAGCTGTTGGTCCAGCCCAAAAACATCCTCTTACACCCAGCATGTAGGAGGGATGGAGGAATGGAGTGCAGAGGGTGTGATCTGTGTTCCCTAATGAACTTCAAGAATAGGATACAATGTACGTAAAAAAAAAAAAGCTATTACTCACCCCAAAAGGAATCAAACAAGGGTATGTGACACAGCAAAAAAAAAAATGCTAACAGGCCCACAATTATCCCGAACGTTAATACGGCCGCTTGGAGAAAACTAGCATAAGAGGAGGCAAGAACATCCACCTGGTAAAACGTAACAAATGTGTGCACAGAAGACCAGGTGACAGTCTTACAAATCTGAAAAAGAGATGTCTGATGCTGAAAAGCCCAAGAAAAACAAAAAAAACTTTCAGGAGTGCACTTTGACAGAAGGAGAACCTTGTCATGCTGATAAGCTTGAGTGACAAGCTGCCAAATCAACCTAGAAATAAGAAACTAGATCAGTGGTTCTCAACTCCGGTCCTCAGGACCCACTAACAGGCCAGGTTTGCAAGATAACAGAAATACTTCACATGTGATATCATTTGCTGCTCAGTGATTGCAGTATTCTTGTCTGCATCTCCCCAAGGTAATACATAAAATCTGGCCTGTTGCAGTTGAGAACCACTGAACTAGCTGTAGCCTGTCCCTTATGGGACCTCCCAAAGAATGAGTATCAGCCAGTCTAAAACTGACCACAGATGGCTTGAAATTCTACAAGGACGAGACACATTTTGATTCATCTACAGTGCCTTGCAAAAGTATTCGGCCCCCTTGAACTTTTCAACCTTTTGCCACATTTCAGGCTTCAAACATAAAGATATAAAATTTTAATTTTTTGTGAAGAATCACCAACAAGTGGGACACAATTGTGAAGTGGAACGAAATCTATTGGATATTTTAAACTTTTTTAGCAAATAAAAAACTGAAAAGTGGTGCGTGCAAAATTATTCGGCCCCTTTACTTTCAGTGCAGCCAACTCACTCCAGAAGTTCAGCGAGGATCTCTGAATGATCCAATGTTGTCCTAAATGACTGATGGTGATAAATAGAATCCACCTGTGTGTAATCAAGTCTCTGTATAAATGCACCTGCTCTGTGATAGTCTCAGGGTTCTGTTGAAAGCGCAGAGAGCATCATGAAGACCAAGGAACACACCAGGCAGGTCCGTAATACTGTTGTGGAGAAGTTTAAAGCCGGATTTGGATACAAAAAGATTTCCCAAGCTTTAAACATCCCAAGGAGCACTGTGCAAGCGATCATTTTGAAATGGAAGGAGTATCAGACCACTGCAAATCTACCAAGACCTGGCTGTCCCTCTAAACTTTCAGCTCAGACGAGGAGAAGACTGATCAGAGATGCAGCCAAGAGGCCCATGATCACTCTGGATGAACTGCAGAGAACTACAGCTGAGGTGGGAGAGTCTGTCCATAGGACAACAATCAGTCGTACACTGCACAAATCTGGCCTTTATGGAAGAGTGGCAAGAAGAAAGCCATTTCTCAAAGATATCCATAAAAAGTCTTGTCTAAAGTTTGCCACAAGCCACCTGGGAGACACACCAAACATGTGGAAGAAGGTGCTCTGGTCCGATGAAACCAAAATCGAACTTTTTGGCCACAATGCAAAATGATATGTTTGGCGTAAAAGCAACAAAGCTCATCACACTCAACACACCATCCCCACTGTCAAACATGGTGGTGGCAGAATCATGGTTTGGGCCTGCTTTTCTTCAGCAGGGACAGGGAAGATGGTTAAAATTGAGGGGAAGATGGATGCAGCCAAATACAGGACCATTCTGGATAAAAACCTGTTGGAGTCTGCAAAAGACCTGAAACTGGGATAGAGATTTATCTCCCAACAAGATAATGATCCCAAACATACAGCAAAATCTACAAAGGAATGGTTCACAAATAAACGTATCCAGGTGTTAGAATGGCCAAGTCAAAGTCCAGACCTGAATTCAATCGAGAATCTGTGGAAAGAGCTGAAAACTGCTGTTCACAAACGCTCTCCATCCAACCTCACTGAGCTCGAGCTGTTTTGCAAGGAAGAATGGGCAAGAATTTCAGTCTCTCGATGTGCAAAACTGATAGAGACATACCCCAAGCGACTTGCAGCTGTAATCCCAGCAAAAGGTGGCTCTACAAAGTATTAACGCAAGGGGGCCGAATAATTTTGCACGCCCCACTTTTCATTTTTTTATTCGTTAAAAAAGTTTCAACAATCCAATAGATTTAGTTCCACTTCACAATTGTGTCCCACTTGTTGGTGATTCTTCACAAAAAAAAAAAATGTTATATGTTTATTTTTGAAGCCTGAAATGTGGAAAAAGGTTGAAAAGTTCAAGGGGGCCGAATACTTTCGCAAGGCACTGTATGGCCATTCCTGTTCGAGATTAGTCGATTTAGCAAAACCCTCCTCCTGAATAGGACTGCTGGAAAATGTGTGTTCGATCAGTGCTTGGGAGTACAATGACCTAGTTAAGGAGATTATATATATATATATATATATATATATATATATATATATATACACACACACACATATACATACACACACACACACACACACACACACGCACACACACGCACACACCTATTGCTACATCTATTGCTATTATCACAAACTATAAACCAAGTGTAAAAAAAATATACACAAAAGTGCATGAATTGATGTTGAGCTTCTACCACTTATACGTGTAGTCATCACTCATCACACAACCCGAGTACTTAAATGTAAGAAAAATATTGAAGCGATCTTAAAACTCAAAACAAAAAAAGTGTAGATAAATGTGAAATTACTACTACAAAAAAAATTAATTTATGTACATAACGAATATAAAAACACACACTTGAGCATGAGCACATACAAGTTTTTTTTTTGTTTGTTTTTTTAACGTTATGTACATATGGATTTTTTTAATTTAGTAATTGCACATTTATCTACCATTTGTTTTCAGTTTTAGGAGAGCTTCACTTTTTCTTTTATGCAAGTTAAGGAGAAAGGGTAAAACCACCTTAGGTAAAAAAATAGGACTTTGGCTGGTCATAGACAGAGAGGAAGAAAAACTAACAAAAAAACTGAAACATTAATTTGAGCGAACATTCAATGGCCCAATAATTGTATTGGAAATATTCAAGAGAACTTAATTTCTGATCGTTTTCTACATTAAACATCTTTTTATTGATCGATTCCTACTACAACACTTCTGCTCATGCGCATTTCATTTATTATTGAAACTGACCTAAACCAAATATAAAATTGTTCAAACAAAATTCCGACATGTTTGTTTTTAAACTTGAAACACAAATTGACTGTTGCAGTAAGCACACTAAGCATATGAAAATTGAACGATCGGTTCACCAATTCAATGTCTCATTTAACTTTCTATAACTAGCTTTAGGGCAAACACAAGAAGTGCTCCTTACTGGTTAAGGCAATCAACCTAGAAGATTGTCTTGCCAAGGAGAAAGAGTACCTTGTGAGTAAAAGTAGACTAAAAGAGAATGTCCCTGATGAGTTTAAAGTAAACATCTAAGGAGCCGACACAGCCAGGCTGAGATCACATGGAGGCACTGGGGTAACGCATGACCAGGGGGATCGCATGAGCAACACCCTGAACAAGGTCTTCAACTAGGAAGAGTTGTACATCCTTGTTTCCCAAACCGTACATATACTTATAGGGTGCAAAGGACAAATAGAACAAGTACCCAGTATAAGTATACAGTGCTATACAATTAGTAAAGTGCACAAATAAGTAATACATCAAAAATGTCCATGACAAACATATATGATCAAATCTTCTTTTGTATTCTCCAACCCTGTGAATTTTAAAGTGCAATGTGCTTCAAAATCTTGCTTATGAAAGTACTTCACCCAAAGTGATAATAAAATGACCTCACTTCCTGATGACGCGCTCTAGCGTAAAATGCATAGAAGCGAGGCCTGACACGCATAACATTAGGAGCCCTCCACTTCCGTTTGGAAAGCTGAGACGCACTGCGCACGCCGCGAGTCATATAGCAGTGTTGGACTGGCTTCTTCTTCCCCTTGAGTGGATTGTTTGTGAACCTATGCTGGACTATAAGTGCTAATTTTAAGCAATTAAAGCTGTATCACACTATATCCTGCCTTTTGTGGCTCTTTGTGGTGGAGCCATTTCACAGACTTACTTGATGCAAGTTGGTTATATGCAGTAGAGGATACATAAGGTGAAGATACTTACATTTAAAATCTGCATATTGGATTGGGATCCAGTTTCTTCTGCACATGAATGATTGATTGGAATGAGATATCTGAAGGAGATATACCATTGAATCGAGGACTTCTCTATAAATTCATGCTTTATGGTCATTCTGTGGTCGAGGCTATCTGATCGCATTTTATTATCACTTTGGGTGAAGCACTTTTCATAAGCAAGATTTTGAAGCACATTGCACTTTAAAATTCATGGTGTTTGAGCATACACAAGAAGATTTGATCACATATGTTTGTCATGGACATTTTTGATGTACTACCTATATGTGCACTTTACTAATTGGATAGCACTGTATACTTATTATACTGGGTACTTGTTCTATTTGTCCTTTGCGCCCTTTAAGTATATGTATGGTTTGTGACACAAGGATGTACAACCCTTACTAGTTGAAGACCTTGTTCAGGGTGTTGCTCACGCTATCCCCCTGGTCATGCGTTTCCATCAGTGTCTCCATGTGATCTCAGCTTGGCTGTGTCGGCTCCTTAGAAGTTTACTTTAAACTCATCAGGGACATTATCTTTTAGTCTACTTTTACTCACCAGGTACTCTTTCTCCTTGGCAAGGCAAGTTTCTATTGCCTTAACCAGTAACGAGCACTTCTTGATTTTGCCCTAGGGCTCGATTCACACAGGGGCAACACGACTTCAGCGCGACTTGGCACGGCGACTTCAACGCGACTTTAATCAATTTACAACGCCACTTCAAGTCGCCTCCAGGACAGGCGACTTTGGCTGTGGCCAATCACAGAATAATCAGCTCTCTGGGAGGGAGGGGTTTGCCTGGGCAAACTAATTTTTTTAACTGTAAAGTTGCTTCAGTATAGATGGAGGCGACTTACATTGAATTGAATGGTACAAGTCGCCTAGAAGTCGGATCCAAGTAGTACAGGGAGTACGCTCTGAAGTCGGAGCGTACTCCCTGTACTACTTGGATCCGACTTCTAGGCGACTTGTACCATTCAATTCAATGGAAGTCGCCTCCAAGTCGGATCTCCATCTATACTGAAGCGACTTTACAGTTAAAAAAATTAGTTTGCCCAGGCAAACCCCTCCCTCCCAGAGAGCTGATTATTCTGTGATTGGCCACAGCCAAAGTCGCCTGTCCTGAAGGCAATTTGAAGTCGCCTTGTAAATTGATTAAAGTCGCGCTGAAGTCGCGTTGAAGCCACGTTGAAGTCGCCGTGCAAAGTCGCGCTGAAGTCGTGTTGCCCCTGTGTGAATCAAGCCCAAAGCTGGTTATTGAAGGTTACAAAGTTAAATGAGACATTAAGTTGGTGAACCGATCGTTGAATTTTCATATGCCTTGTGTGCTTACTACAACAGTCGGTTTGTGTTTCAAGTTTTTGATGTATTACTTATTTGTGCACTTTACTAATTGGATAGCACTGTATACTTATTACACTGGGCACTTGTTCTATTTGTCCTATGCGCCCTTTATTTATATTTTTCATGACGTATTAGTTTATACAAATTTTAGGTGCAGCACTGGAATTATTCTGATTTATACTTTGGCGCAGTTATCCTGACACTTGTCTTTTTCCTACATATACTTACACGGATAGAAGTCCAAAAATGTGAATATATGTTGCCGTATATACACTCGAGTGTAAGCCGAGGCACCTAATTTTACCACAAAAAACTGGGAAAACGTATTCACTCGAGTATAAGCCTAGGGTGAAAATGTGCAGCTACTGCAAGTGGAAAAGAGGGTCAACAATGCTCATTTGCAGCCATAGGTCCCCCGAACTTCAAACTCTGTAGTTAAGGGTTCCTAGATGCCCCCTAGCTGCAGCCAAAATCTGGGGTCTCTGGACCCAAAGTGTCCCAAAATGACATTGCTGCAGATGGACACAGTTGACAGACTTTGGGGCCCCGTATCTCGGGGCCACTTGGTGCTAGGAACCCCAAAGTCGGTTCAGAAAATGTCAAGCCGACTTTGGGGCCACTTGGAGCAAGGAACCCCAATTGGCTCTCCCTGTCAGCTCGAACCGAGGAATGCCGTTTACCAGCACTTCCTGGTTCACGCGATGATCAGCTGTGATAGGTCACAGCTGATCATGTGGTAAGAAGCCTGTCATAGGCTTCTTATCACGATCGGAGATGCGGCATTTCAGACTGACACGCCGCACTCGCGCTGGCATGTTATCCTGCTGGACGTTATATGACGCTCAGTCAGGATAACAGAACCACTTCCCGTCCGTCATTCTGTTATAGGCCAGGCGGGAAGTGGTTAACCACTTCAACTCCGGGATGTTTACCACCTTCATGGCCAGGCCATTTTTTTTGTGATACGGCACTGCAACTTACAATCGCGCAGTCCTGCAACGCTGTACCCAAATAAAATTGATGTCCTTTATTCCCCACAAATAGAGCTTTCTTTTGATGGTATTTGATCAGCTCTGCAGTTTTTATTTTTTGCCCTATAAACAAAAAAGCACTGACAATTTTGCAAAAATAAATAAAGAATAAAGACTTTCTTTCTGCTATAAAAACACCCAAAAAAATGTCATCAATTTAGGCCAATGCATATTCTGCTAATCACAATAAGCGCATATTGATTGGTTTGCGCAAAAGTTGTGTCTACAAAATATGGGATATTTTTATGGAATTTTTCTTTCTTTCTTTTTACTAGTAATGGCAGCGATCAGCGACTTATAGTAGGACTGCGACATTGTGGCGGACAAACTGGACACCAAGTGGCAATTTTTGGGTACCAGTGGCACCAATAGAGTTACCAGTGCTAAAAAAAATAATGCACTGTCACTGTACTAATGACACTGATAGTGAAGGGATTAACATCCGGCGCAATCAAAGGGTTAACCGTGTTCCCTGGGAGTGCTGTGTGGGGGGTGCTTGTACTGTGAGAAGACAGATCCGTGTTCCTGCTTAGCAGAAACACAGGATCTCTGTCTTCCCTTGTCACAGAACAGCGATCTGCCTTGTTTACATAGGTAGACTGCCATTCTTCCTCTGTCTGTCGCAAACCTGGAAGTAAATACCACATACAGGTACGTGATTTTGGCTATAGGAGCCGCCGCCCCGCAGTACATATATATGGGGCAACATGTTAAATGTAAACAAATTGCTGCAGTAGCAGCCATGAGATTGTGCTGGTGGTGGCATCTCCCCCCACTGTGAGATTCCCAGGCTTTCCTGATCTTACTAGAAGCCTGGTAACACAACATTGCCCATTCCTCCATCTCCTCTGCCCAGAAAGAAAATGGAAGCAATGATTTTGTTGGTTTCAGAGCAGTCAATAAGTGGCATATGGCCAGGGACAAGATCTCTACCTGGCTAGATGCTCTGGAGGGCAGGGAAGATATTGGGGAATATAAACCCCCAATGTTTCCATAAAGAGTACCTGTCACCTGCCCAATGCTATCATATGGGGGTTTGTTAGCGCCTTGCAATAAAATTAAATAAAAAGTATAAAAAAATAAAATATATTAAAAATAAATCAAAATAAATAAATGTTATGCCCATTGCCATGAACCCACCCACAAATGCAAATGCACCCAGAGGATGCAGGCATGTGTATGGAAATCCCACCACATGTGAGGTAAAGCTGCAATCTTCACAGTGAGAGATAATTCTAGCTTCAGAGCTCACAGTTAAGGTGGTAGTAAACTCTGTTGTATTTTTACCTACAGAAGCATCTGTCATAGGCTTCTTATCACGATCGGAGATGGGGGTGTTGTGGAAATTTAATGAAGATGTATTTTAATATGTATTTTCATAGTGTCTCCCAGTGTTAGTTCTCCCACAACCCGCTCTAAAGAGCTGTCTGGGGCAGACTGGCACTGGTTGAGATCCGTTTTGTAGTAAAAAGGTCCTTGGGGATGTAGAGATGTGTTTGCAGAGTGGGGATATGTCCGTCAGCGAAGGGCCCCTGTGCGATGCACAGAACGATCATCTGGGGGGATGTGTTTGCTCTGCAGAGACATTATTGGTTTAGCGGATGTGCGCTCGTGTCACCTGTATGCCTGATCAACATATTTGGGGTGCCATGGCATACACCTGCAGATCATCTCCCATCCACAGTGGACGGTAGTATAGTCTGGGTATGCTTTCTCTGAACAAAGCAGAATAAGGATTCACGAAAAACAGTAAGAATGGGAGTCTTTGAATCATTGTGGTCGGGAACAGCGTTCATGGTTGTTAGCCATGTGGCTTCCTTTGTTTAGTTGAAGAGCATGGCTTCCAGGTAAAACACACTGTCTCTGCCCAGACATGCCCATAAGACTCCCCTAGTCATTATTCATTGGCTGTTGCATAAACTCATCCTGTTGGAAGGATTTCCTGTTTTGACATTCATATCTTGTGAGGTAATTTCCCATGGAGGAAGCGACTGGCTGTTGGGGCCAGGACTTCCTGTTGGTCATTGCTTTTGTCGTCTTTGAACAAAAGAGCCAGTGCGGTGCTCAGTGGAGGGCAGTCATGCTGAGATGAGGCCGTAAGATGGTGGTCATGTCTGTTTACTAGGGAAATGCGGGAAATAGAGTTGTAGTTAAGGTGTATTATACCATTAGACGAAATGGGTGCTTATTAGCACAGGCGAGATTGATTACGTTTAGCATATAGTGAATTCTCCACGTCAGGGGGATTTGTCTTACAGGGAAGTCTTTTATAATGTGCTAGTATACGATGCATACTAGCACAATATACTATTGACATGCAGTGGGACCAGTTTTTATTTTGTATTTTTTTTTTTTAGGACTCATCATTATTAATATCTAGTGACATTAAAGTTTACATTTAAGACCCTTTTATGTTTACAGCTACTTTACCTCTAAACTGAGCAGTAGTAAAGGCTTTAACCACTTCAGCCCCGGAAGAATTTGCCCCCTTCCTGACCAGGCCATTTTTTGCAATACAGCACTGCGTGGCTTTAACTGACAATTGCGCAGTCGTGTGACGTTGCACACAAACAAAATGTATGGTTTTTTTGTGGTATTTGATCACCTCTGCGGTTTTTATTTTTTCTGCTATAAACAAAAAAAAAAACATTTTGAAAACAAAAACACAATATTTTGTAGTTTTTGCTATAATAAATATCCCAATAAAAAATATATATATTTTTCCTCAGTTTAGGCCGATATGTATTCTACATATTTTTGGCAAAAAAAAAAAAAAAATTGCAATAAGTGTCTATTGATTGGTTTGCGCAAAAGTTATAGTGTCTGCAAAAAAGGGGATAGATTTATGTCATTTTTATTATTATTTTTACTAGTAATGGCAGCGATCTGCACCCGCTGGGCACGCGCATCGCCTACAGGGATTCGCGCGCCTGCTGTGAGGTCTATAAGAAACGACAAACAGCTACGGCGATTTGCGCAGCTGTGCCAACCTGCCGCAGTGTAACTGCGGCGGCTGGTCAGCTACCGGTAAAAAGCCGCCTATGGAGATTTTTGGGTACCATTGCTTATCGCAATATTACTTGCACACTTTGTGTCTAGTATTTATTTGCTTATATTTTTTATTTGCTTTTTGCAGTCTTTTAGGCTCCTTTCACATGAGCGGATAGAATTCAGCTTTTAGCTGCGATAGATGAAGTTATCTACCGCACCTAAACTCACACAATGCTTTCCTATGGCCCCATTCACACACTGCATTTAGCAACGGTTTTGTTACACAGGGTTTTGTGCGGTTAGAAAAAATAAATTTGACTGCGTCCAGGACCGATTTAGCGCAGCTATCTGCACATAACCACAGGTAATAGTAGCATCAACGAGGAAAGAAAAACAGGAAGCACATCAGAAATGGCAAGAATGTTCCACCGCAGCTGCATGTAAAAGCTGCTAATCGAAATGTACAACTGCAAGCGATTGCTGTGCCTTGAGTCTTGGAATTTCAAAACAACAAAACCTGCTTTTAACAGCGGAAGAACAGCCGCCCGTGTGAAAGAGGCCTTTTACTGTACCAAAAATGAGGTAATGTGTTTGTGTGCCCCAAGATACATTTGATCATATTTCTTTCTTAAAAATATGCATTTGATAAACAGTTGAGCAAATATCATGCAGCAAAAAAAAAAAAAAAAAATACAACTATATTTTTATTCTACAAGGCCTCTGCTTTCTGAAAATATCTAAATTATACATATATATCCGCCCATACCACCACCTGCAGGACCCAACTCATAAATTTAACTATTGCCCTCAGGCCAGCATTCCTTTTTTTCCCTCCTCACCTAAAACTTGTGGCTGTCCACCTGTTGCTCCCCAGGTGCAGACTCCGCTGTATGGACCCTTAAATCAGCTTCTTGCATGTGCTAGTGCTAGTATTGTTATTGTGACACACACAGTTGCGGTTTCTAGCAGTATCCAGCGTCACCTATTCATCCAATTAGGTGGCACTGAGCTCAGTATATACCTCTTCAAAGATGGCCCCTACTAGAGCCTGAGGAAGAAGAACGCATGCTTCGAACGCGTGCACCTCCCCGCTGACCTTGTACCCGGAAGTAAAGACATTGCAGTGTCGAATTCCGGTGCTTGCCGATTCCCTTCCCCGGATATCGAGAGCGCTGGGTTCCACCACCGTTATCGCTACAAGGGACGACCAACGGATATTACAGCTCACACTGAGCAACAGACCGCTTGCCAGGACAAGTGCGGACGATCACTATGAATTATGCCCTTTCTTTTCATCTGTGAGTGCATCTGTCATTTATTATTCATAGTTGTAATAAAATTACTTAATTGCTACGATTAGAAGGCGCCGCTTTTGTCTTTGTTCATGTTTCAGATCCACTTCTATCTGCAAGCTGGCAGCCCTCCTTGATATTAGCACAGTTGGCATCTTTATGGACTAATGGTCATGGACTCCCTTATTGTGCCCATCTAGCAATTATCATTTCTATTTATATATTGTCCTCCCTATTTGCCCTTCCCCCCTCCCCCCCTTCCCTATTTTGTATCATTGCACCCCCACCTAGAGGGCGCTTAATCTACCTATTTTTTGTTTTCCAAAATGCTAACCAGAGGCCTGTCACATACTGCGGCCCAGATCACGGCCTCCATTCATGCTGATCTGCAGAAAATAGGCACGAGAATAGAGGCGATTGAACAGAAAACTGACCAAACAGCCTTGAGAATCAAAACAGAATACCACCAGAATCCACTATCTCCAGAACCAACTAGAAGCAGCTACTTCCAAAATTGATGACCTCGAAAACAGGTTGAGACGTTACATAGTAGGTGAGGTTGAAAAATGACACAAGTCCAATCTATGTGTGTGTGATTATGTGTCAGTATTACATTACATATCCCTGTATGCTGCGGTCATTCAGGTGATTATCTAATAGTTTCTTGAAGCTATCAATGCTCCCCGCTGAGACCACCGCCTGTGGAAGGGAATTCCACATCCTTGCCGCTCTTACAGTAAAGAACCCTCTACGTAGTTTAAGGTTAAACCTCTTTTCTTCTAATTGTAATGAGTGGCCACGAGTCTTATTAAACTCTCTTCTGCGAAAAAGTTTTATCCCTATTGTGGGGTCACCAGTACAGTATTTGTAAATTGAAATCATATCCCCTCTCAAGCGTCTCTTCTCCAGAGAGAATAAGTTCAGCGCTCGCAACCTTTCCTCATAACGAAGATCCTCTAGACCCTTTATTAGCTTTGTTGCCCTTCTTTGTACTCGCTCCATTTCCAGTACATCCCTCCTGAGGACTGGTGCCCAGAACTGGACAGCATACTCCAGGTGCGGCCGGACCAGAGTCTTGTAGAGCGGGAGAATTATCGTTTTATCTCTGGAGTTGATCCCCCTTTTAATGCATGCCAATATTCTGTTTGCTTTATTAGCAGCAGCTTGGCATTGCATGCCATTGCTGAGCCTATCATCTACTAGGACCCCCAGGTCCTTTTCCATCTTAGATTCCCCCAGAGGTTCTCCCCCCAGTGTATAGATTGCATTCATATTTTTGCCACCCAAATGCATTATTTTACATTTTTCTACATTGAACCTCATTTGCCATGTAGTCGCCCACCCCATTAATTTGTTCAGGTCTTTTTGCAAGGTTTCCACATCCTGCGGAGAAGTTATTGCCCTGCTTAGCTTAGTATCGTCTGCAAATACAGAGATTGAACTGTTTATCCCATCCTCCAGGTCGTTTATAAACAAATTAAATAGGATTGGTCCCAGCACAGAACCCTGGGGAACCCCACTACCCACCCCTGACCATTCTGAGTACTCCCTATTTATCACCACCCTCTGAACACACCCTTGTAGCCAGTTTTCAATCCATGTACTCACCCTATGGTCCATGCCAACGGACCTTATTTTGGACAGTAAACGTTTATGGGGAACTGTGTCAAATGCTTTTGCAAAATCCAGATACACCACGTCTACGGGCCTTCCTTTATCTAGGTGGCAACTCACCTCCTCATAGAAGGTTAATAGATTGGTTTGGCAAGAACGATTCTTCATGAATCCATGCTGATTACTGCTAATGATATCGTTCTTATTACTAAAATCTTGTATATAGTCCCTTATCATCCCCTCCAAGAGTTTACATACTATTGATGTTAGGCCAACTGGTCTGTAATTCCCAGGGATGTTTTTTGGGCCCTTTTTAAATATTGGTGCTACATTGGCTTTTCTCCAATCAGCTGGTACCATTCCAGTCAATAGACTGTAAAAATTAGGAACAACGGTCTGGCAATCACCTGACTGAGTTCCCCAAGTACCCTCGGATGCAAGCCATCTGGTCCCGGTGATTTATTAATGTTAAGTTTCTCAAGACTAATTTTAATCCCGTCCTCTGTTAACCATGGAGGTGCTTCCTGTGCTGTGTCATGAGGATAAACACTGCAGTTTTGGTTACTGAAGCCCCCCGATTCACTCGTGAAGACTGAGGAGAAGAATTCAATACTTTTGCCATCTCCCCATCCTTTGTAACCAGATGTCCTTCCTCATTCTTTACGGGGCCAATATGGTCTGTCCTCCCTTTTTTCTGTTTACATACTTAAAGAATTTCTTGGGATTTTTTTTGCTCTCCTCCACTATGTGTCTTTCATGTTCTATCTTAGCCGTCCTAATTGCACCCTTACATTTCTTATTGCATTCTTTATAAAGTCTGAATGCTGAGGATGATCCCTCAACCTTGTATTTTTTGAAGGCCTTCTCCTTTGCTTTTATATGCATTTTTACATTGGAGTTAAGCCATCCAGGATTTTTGCTCGCTCTTTTAAATTTATTACCCAATGGGATACATTGGCTAATGCCCTTATTTAATATGCTCTTAAAGCAAACCCATCTCTCCTCCGTATTCTTTGTTCCTAATATTTTATCCCAATTTATGCCTTTTAGCAAGGTTTGTAGTTTAGGGAAGTTGGCTCTTTTGAAATTCAGTGTCTTTGTGTTCCCTTCATGTTTCCTATTTGTGTGATTTATACTGAATCTAATTGACCTGTGATCGCTGTTACCTAAATTGCCCCGTATTTCCACATCTGTGATCAGGTCTGTATTGTTGGTAATCAGTAGATCCAGCAATGTTTTATTTCTAGTTGGTGCGTCTACCATCTGACCCATAAAATTGTCCTGCAAGACATTAAGGAACTGGCGAGCCTTAAATGAATGCGCGGTTCCCTCCGCCCAGTCTATGTCTGGATAATTAAAATCCCCCATTATGATAACACTTCCCATCCTTGCTGCTAATCCAATTTGTGATAGGAGATCCGTCTCCACTTCCTCCCTCAGGTTAGGGGGCCTATAGCATACTCCCAGTATTATTTTCCCCTTCGCTTCATCCCTTTGGAGCTCTACCCATAAGGATTTCACCTCCTCTCTAGCTCCCTCAGTGATGTCATCTCTCACATTCGCTTGTACATTATTCTTGATATATAGGCATACCCCTCCCCCTTTTTTACTCTCTCTATCCTTGCGGTATAGGGTATACTCTTGAATGTTTGCCAGCCAATCATGAGAGCTGTTGAACCAGGTCTCTGAAATTCCCACAAAATACAAATCCTGACAAGCAAAGAAAGTGTTTCCACCGCTCAGGCTGACACTGACCCAGGTGTAAGTAAAAGTTTCAGAGCAGAAGAGCTCCAGGTGCTGGCTGAATGCTAGGCAAAGCAGGCTTGAATGGAGGAGAAGATTTGGATGCCACACACCGAATGTAGTCAAAAAACTTCACTTTATTGAAAAAATGGGATCATCAAAATAACAAGACTGTCATGCAGAAAGTACAGGTAGGCTGACGCGTTTCACACTCAGGACTGAGTGCTTACTCATAGCTCTGAGTAAGCACTCAGTCCTGAGTGCGAAACGCGTCAGCCTACCTGTACTTTCTGCATGACAGTCTTGTTATTTTGATGATCCCATTTTTTCAATAAAGTGAAGTTTTTTGACTACATCCGGTGTGTGGCATCCAAATCTTCTCCTCCATTCAAGCCAAAATACAAATCCTCCTTGTACAACAGTATCTCTAGTTCACCCATCTTGTCCGCCATGCTCCTGGCATTGGTGAACATGCCACATAGTTTAGACCGGTCGCATATTGTCCTCGTATTGGGGGTTTCAAGATTGCAACTAGGACTTGCTACTATACTCACCTTGTGTTTTTGTGCTTTGGTTAACCTACCACTATTCCCCCCAATACTACCCTCTGGAATATCTTCCGCGCTGGCTATCACTGTCTCTGGACCCTCCGCCCATCGCCTAGTTTAAAAACCCCTCTAACTTTTTGGCCATCTTCATTCCCAGCAGATCTGCACCCTCCTCATTTAGGTGCAGTCCGTCCCATCTATAGTACCGGTTACCGACTGAGAAGTTGGCCCAGTCCTCCAGGAACCCAAACCTCTCCTTACTACACAAGCTCTTCAGCCACTTGTTTACTTCCCTAATCTCCCTCTGCCTTTTTGGTGTGGCTCGATGTACCGTTAGTATTCCTGAGAACACTACCTTGGAGGTCCTTTTCCTCAATTTGGCAACTAAGTCCCTAAAATCGTTCTTTAGGACACTCCATCTGCCTCTGACTTTGTCATTGGTGCCAACGTGCACCATGACAGCCGGGTCTTCCCCAGCCCCTCCCAGTAATCTGTCCACAAGATCCGTGATGTGCCGAACCCGAGCGCCCGGTAGACAACATACTGTTCGGCGCTTCAGGTCTTGGTTACAGATTGCCCTCTCTGTCCTTCTAAGAATTGAGTCCCCTACCACCAGAATCTGTCTGTCCTTTCCCTTTGCTGCCCCCCCACTCTCACTGGAGTTCTTCCCCTGGCAGCTAGGAGAGTCCCTCATCTCCAGCAGTGCTGGTCCCTGACTGGTTTCACCAATGTCACTCAATGGAGCGTACTTATTGGGATGCTCCAGTCCTGGATCGGCCTCTCTGGCACTTCCCCCTCTACCCTTCCTGACTGTCACCCATCTACTCTTTGCTAGTGCCTACACCTCTTTGTCTCCAACCGCCTCTGTGCTGGCCCCTGCCGGCACCTGCCATGTACGTTCCTGGCTCACCTTTAGTATGGAGGGACTTTTCAGTGCTGACAGTTGCTTCCCCAGATTCAGAACCTGGGCTTCCAGGGAAACAATGTGCTTACATTTTGCACAGCAGTATTCGCCCTCGATCGGATGATCAAGGAACGCATACATGCCGCAAGATGTACAAAGAGTCACCTCTCCACACCCGTCGGGCATCGTACCTATTCAATTTAGTGAGGATTTGGAGATTTTACCCTGTCCAAATTAGCTAACAGCTAGCTTCCTGGCACTAATACTCAAGACAATACACAGGTACACAAGACAATACACAGGTACTCACAGACCTACGTGCAATCGCAGAACAGTCGCAGACCTACGTGCACTCGCAATACTCAAGTATACAGTACACAAGTACTAACAATCCACACACACTGCTCAGACAACACTCAGATACTCACACTACACAGGTACTATGACCCCTGTTATAACCTCCTGTTTTAAACTCTGGTTTTTAACTCCCACTTATACCAGCTCCACTTACACCGAGTTCCACAGCCTCAGACTGAGCACGCTCAGACCGAGTCCTACACCCAGTTAAATAGGCACCTGTGAGCAATTAACCACCCCCCTTTATTGATAGACTGAAGGAACCAGAGGAAAAAAGAAAAAAAAAAGCTATTTAAAAAGTGACAGAAAAAGGCAAATGAAAAACTAAAAGGAAAAGCCCCAAAAATGCAACCCAGCAAACAACAAGCAAGACTTGTTCACTCTAACTCTGGTTTTTAACTCCCACTTATACCAGCTCCACTTACACAGAGTTCCACAGCCTCAGACTGAGCACGCTCAGACTGAGTCCTACACCCAGTTAAATAGGCACCTGTGAGCAATTAACCACCCCCCTTAATTAAAGTTACAACTTTAACAGATTCTGGTAGGCCCCCCGGCGGTTCAAGGATTCATCAAAAATCTAATACCTGACATACCGGCTTACCACCTGGAACTGGATAGAGCCCACAGAGCACTACAACCTCTACACGCTGATGTCAAGGGACATCATAGTGAAACCGCACTTCTACGTAGTCAAAGAAGTGATGAAACTATCCCGCTTAGCGGAGAAGCTGGCGATCATGGGTCACCAGATCCAAATCTTTGCGGACCTCTCACCATGTACGGTACACAAGCGACGATTGCTAAAACCGTTGCTCCAGGTCCTGGCACACAAAGATATCAATTACAGATGAGCATTCCCGCTTCGCCTGAACTTTTCGGACCGCAACAAACCATACAACTTCTCATTACCTGAAGGCGAACGACTTCTACATCTACGGCTGATTACCTAGGAAATTACCTTACACATAGTACCCTATTACCAACTAAGCCATGACTAAAACTCCGCCAACAGACCTAAAACTTAGGCTCTTTTTCCACAATGTGCAGGGATTTAACTCCCCAGTAAAAAGACGCAAGATACTGCAACAGCACCACACACTAAAAGCAGATGTAGTGCTGCTTCAAGAAACACACTTCCCTGTTACCTACAACCCCTCATTCCTTCAAAAAAAATTTCTCAATAACACCTAGCGAACGCGGTCAATAAGATGAGAGTAGCAAATATGTTTTTCTAACAGGGTGCACTTCTCACCTACTAAAACAATTAAGGACCCCGAAGGCCGATATGTTCTAGTAGCTGGCACACTTAACGGGGGGACATATATGTTCGTATCTTACGACGCTCCTAACACATGCCAAAATAAATGCTTCAAAGCCGTTCTACAGACCCTGAAGCCTCACTTCAGGCACAGTAAACCTGGGCGGCGATTCTAACACTCCGTTTGACCTAACCTCTCTTTGGACAAGACTAACCCTCAGATCCCAAAAGTCGAGACCCCCAGACGAAGTCTGTGGGTAGCACAGACCATACAGACGCACAACCTTGTTGACGTCTGGAGGGAAATGAACCCGCAAACCTAGGATTAAACACACTACTCCATCCCACACAAAACTCTAGGATAGACCACATCTTTATTCCTTCACATGCAATCCCAAAAGGTGGTGGCCTCCAAAATACACGACACCTCTTTATCTGATCACTCCATAATGACTCTTACCTTTAGGGGTGAATTCGAGGAGAGGGGCCTCTTAAAATGACGTATCAATGAAGCTCTACTGAGCAACTCTGCACAGTCCTGGAAAAAGCATTAATAGATTACTTCTTGGAAAATGACACTGAATCGGTCTCGCCGGGCACTCTGTGGGCTGCACATAAAGCGGTGATGAGAGGTAGACTCATCCAGCTTGCATCCCAAATTAAATGTGAAAGAAGGGCAGAAAGAGAGCAGTTGATGGAAGACTTTCGTTTCCTTAGGAAACGCCACAAAAGCAACACCACCCTGGACAGCCTGGCTAGGCTCGATTCGGCCAGAGTCAGAATAAACACCTCAGCCCAAAAACACTTGCGATGTTAGGCCAGGCAGATTAAACCTCTCCCTAACCACCTCAGCCGAGAAACACTTACGATGGACAGGGGCTCACTTTTACTACCAAGTAGACAGGATAGGCTCTAAACTGGCAGCTAAATTAAGTCCAAAGACGCGTACCCTGGCCTTCCCTAAAATTCGCACCAAGACGGGATCCCAGTGGGAATCATGGACTCTTTCCATGACTTCTACTCAAACCTATACTAGGACCAACCTCATACGCACCCAAAGACAAGAAGCATTTCTCCAAGACCTCTACCTACTCCACCTAAAGCAAACTAACCAGGAACTACTAGACAAACCTTTTTCCTCAGACGAAATATTGGAAGTTATAAAATCTTTGAAATTAGCCTTCGCCCCAGGGCCAGACGCTTTCTAGGTTTGCTACTATAAAAAAATTTGGCAACCGCCTAGCACCCTACATGGCTCGTTTCTTTAACTCTCTCCGGGATGCAGCCCCTCTACCCAACAACCTGAATACTGCTTTTATATCAGTCATACCCAAACCAGGGAAAGATGTGAGCGAGGTCGGCAATTATCGTCCCATTTCACTGATAAATAATGACCTTAAGATCATGACAAAAATCCTAGCAACAAGACTTTCCAGCTTTATTGCTGGATACATTCACAAAGATCAGATGGGCTTCATCCTGGGAGACAGGGACCAGACCAAATTCGTAAGACAATTGACCTGATCTCCCTCTTACAATCCCAATGGGACGAAGGGCCACATCAGGAAGGCTTCCGGTTATCGTTAGATCTGCAGATAGCTTTTGGTTCGGTGTCCTGGCCTTACCTCTTTGACATCCTTGAACACTGGGGGGTTTGGAGACAAATTTCTTATACTTATACACAAGGCAGGGTTGCCCTCTATCGCCCTTGATCTTTGCGATCAAATCACTGGCTAAAGCCACCAGGAACAACTCTGTTATCAAGTTACAAAGGTAAGACGGTTATTATTGGACATATAGTTGTGCCACATCCAATGTTACAAAAAATGAAACAAAATCCCTTGGTGGCAGAATTTTAAGGCAGAAAAGTTATAAAACAATATTTTAATATGAAAAAGTATTTATTGAAATATGAAAAATACAAAACATGTAATAAAAAAGCACATTTGAAGTGAATATTACAGTGTTGTCATCCAAAACAGAATACAAATAAGCTAATGTCTCTTGCACCCAACGCGTTTCAGAGTAAATATGTAGTTCTTCTTCAGGGATATAGTTTAAGAAAATCAGTATTCTACAGTAGGATTGAAAAAAATAACATGAATATGCAAATATATAACAATGTAACACTGTACATCCAAATACAAGTGAACAGTCATGAATTAGTGGGAAAATAATAAAAGGGAAAAACACTTACATATCATGGAATGACAACTGTAGCCGATTAAAAACATAAGGGTACACAGAAAAGTTGCTTCCAAATTGCTTGAGCTAGAGGGTTCAACACAAAGGCATACCTCAAAAACAAGGAGGTGCCTGGCCCAAAAATGCTGGTCCAGCTCCCCCACACACAGCACCAACCTGAGAGGGAATAGCCAGGGGACACATTGAGGCCAAAAACAGGAAGGACCCTGAAAGCATGAAACAATCCAATAAATGCATAATATTGATATTCAATTCTTAAAAGATTTTTTTTTAAATGTATTTAAATTTCCCAGAAAGTAAAAGCCTTCATGGGTAAATGCAGCATAAAGTATGATCTTTAATACGCAAATGTTGAAAAGTACTTTCTGGGAAATTTAAAAAAAAATATTTTAAGAATTAATTATTAATATTATGCATTTATTGATTTGTTTCATGATTTCAGGGTCCTTCCTGTTTTTTGGCCTCAGTGGGTCCCCTGGCTTCTCCCTCTCAGGTTGGTGCTGTGTGTGGGGGAGCTGGACCAGCATTATTGGGCTAGGCACCTCCTTGTTTTTGAGGTATGCCTTTTTGTTGAACCCTCTGGCTCAAGCAATTTGGAAGCAACTTTTCTGTGTACCCATATGTTTTTAATCGGCAACAGTTGTCATTCCATGATATGCAAGTGTTTTTCCCTTTTATTATTTTCCCACTAATTCATGCCTGTTATCTTGTATTTGGATGTACAGTGTTACATTGTAATAAGAATATTCCTGCACTACCCAATTGGAAAAAGAAAAGAAAACAAGAACTCAGAAAAATAGTAAAAACGCATGTATGCGACTGGACAGCTGCATGCACCGAAGCAAGGGTCAGACATAAGCCCAAAATCAAACTGAGGTATAGGGGGGGAGGTGCTGCGCTAACCAGAAGAAAACTGTAAATCTCTGTCTGTGGTCAATTAATAAAATGACATAAAATCGCATAATAAATCGCATAAATAAGTGTTGACACTAAAAAACATTCAAGTCTTAATAATCAGCATCATGTGTATGTGAGAAAAAGTGCATAAAAAATCCTTTTCAATTGGTATATACTAAATGACAAAAAAAATTGCATGTTAAATCGCATAAATAAGTGTTGACACTAAAAACATATATCTAGATAATCATGTGTTGGTGCACAAAGGGACATAAACACTACTTCATGTGAATAATTCTAAATAAAAATACATAGAATAAATCAGAAATAACCATCAAAAACATATCCTTATAAATGGTGCAAAACGTACAAAGTGCCAGTGCTTAAAGGTGATCTAGATAGCGCAAATAAAACCCATCAATCCAACGCAATATGGATAATAAATAATATAAATAAATGTCCCAATAATAGTGATATAAAATATATTGTGCTGGCCTGCAAAACAAATGACCAATGACATGCCAGTAAGTGCAGCAAACTTAAAGTGCCAGTGTAAAAGTCATTGAAGGGGCAAAAGCAAGTTCTGGTGTATTCAATAAAACAACAGTGGGGTGTCTGGGATGCAATTCACTCAGTGTCCTCTTCGTGCATAAAACACTAATGTAAGCAGTGGCCCCTTACCTAGCGGTGCTAGGTCAACCGCATGAATTGTAGCTAAAACGCCAGGTCCTGAGCCTCAATCGCGTCCCTATATCCACGCTTGCCGGTGTTGGGTTATCCTAATGGCAGCTGATTACAAGTGGCTATGGTCCTATCAGGGGTCCTGGACCAGCGCGGATCCTAGCTCAGCCTCCACATCTCAGGTATGTATAGAAATATGCAGGACAAAGGTACTTGATCGTGAAGTATGTATTAACCAGGTAATGCTTTATTAAAAATATTTAAGTAGATGTACTCACATAAAAACAATGCAGAGCAAACCTCTCTCCTACGAGCAGCGAACTCGTTCTGTGTCTAGCAATGTGAAACAGCCTATTCCATCCCAAGGGACCAATAGGCTGTTTCACATTGATTATCTAGATTTATATGTTTTTAGTGTCAACACTTATTTATGCGATTTAACATGCAATTTTTTTGTCATTTAGTATATACCAATTGAAAAGGATTTTTTATGCACTTTCTCTTATACACATGATGCTGATTATTAAGACTTGAATGTTTTTTAGTGCCAACACTTATTTATGCGATTTATTATGCGATTTTATGTCATTTTATTAATTGACCACAGACAAAGATTTACAGCTTTCTTCTGGTTAGCGCAGCACCTCCCCCCTATACAGTGTTACATTGTTATATATTTGCATATTCATGTTCTTTTTTTCAATCCTACAGTAGAATAATGAATTTCTTGCTTAAACTATAACCCTGAAGGAGAACTACATATTTACTCCGAAACGCGTAGGGTGCAAGAAACATTAGCTTATTATTTGTATTCCGTTTTGGATGACAACACTAATATTCACTTCAAATGTGCTTTTTACTACGTTTTGTATTTTTCATATTAGAATATTTTTTATAACTTTTGTGCTTAAAAATTCGCCACCAGGGGATTTTGTTTCAAATTCTGATATCAAGGGAGTTAAATGCGGCCAGGAAGAACATAAGTGTGTCCTCTTTGCTGACGACATGCTATTATTTCTAACCTCACCGCTAATCTCTACCCCCAATGTTTTTCGGCTACTTAACCACTTAAGGACTAGCCTCGTTTTGGATTTTAGGTGTTTACATGTTTAAAACATGTTTTTTGCTAGAAAATTACTTAGAACCCCCAAACATTATATATTGTTTTTTTTTCTAACACCCTAGAGAATAAAATGGCGGTCATTGAAATACTTTTTTTTGCACCGTATTTGCGCAGCGGTCTTATAAGCGCACTTTTTTTGGAAAAAATTTCACTTTTTTGAATAAAAAAATAAGACTACAGTAAAGTTAGCCCAATTTTTTTTTATATTGTGAAATATAATGTTACGCCAAGTAAATTCATACCCAACATGTCACGCTTCAAAATTGCGCCCGCTCGTGAAATGGCGTCAAACTTTTACCCTTAAAAATCTCCATAGGCGATGTTTAAAAATTTCTACAGGTTGCATGTTTTGCACTACAGAGGAGGTCTAGGGCTAGAATTATTGCTCTCGCTCTACCTGTCACGGCGATACCTCACGTGTGTGGTTTGATCACCGTTTTCATATGCGGACGCTACTCGCGTATGCGTTCGCTTCTGTACACAAGCTCGTCGGGACAGGGGGGGGGGAGGTTTAAAAAATTTTTTTTTAATTTTTATTATTTATTTTACAATATTTTATTTATTTTTACACTGTTTTTTTTTTAAAAAAATGTTGTTACTTTTATTACTATTACAAGGAATGCAAACATCCCTTGTAATAGAAAAAAGCATGACAGGTCCTTTTAAATGAGATCTGGGGTCAAAAAGTCCCCAGATCTCAGATTTGGACTAAAATGCAAAAAAAAAAAAAAAAAAAGTTGTTTGAAAAAATGACAAAAAAATATGCCTTTAAGAAAAGTGGGGCGGAGCTGACATAATGACGTCGCTTCAGCCGTCCAATGGTATGGAGACAGGTGGCGGCCATCTTAGCCTCACTCGTCTCCATACCCAGGCACAGAAAGGTCCAGATCGCCTTCGCCGCTACCGACGGCTTCGGTAAGCGGCGGAGGACGCGGGTGGCACTTCTCCCACCGCCGATAACGGTGATCTCGTGGCGAACCCACCGCAGAGACCACCATTATCGTACACAGAACCGGCTCCTGTAAAGATGGATACCTCGGTTGTGGCAGCAGCTGCTGCCGTTACCGAGATATCCATCTTCAAAGTGCCGACGTATATGTACAGGAGCCGGTCGGTAAGTGGTTAAGGAGGGTCTCTCCGGTCTCCAAGTAAATGTAACCAAAATCAATAGCTCTAAACATATCTGTCCAACCGAAATTAATAGACCTACTCAAACACCACTTTCCCTTCTGGGCAGCAGAAGCGATCCCCTACCTCGGAATCAAAACTGACCAACAGCGTTGGTACACTGCACACAGCCAACTATCCACATATGTTCCACTCTCTCGAAGTAGAACACGTGGGTGGCCTATCCTGGCTGGGCAGGCTGAATGCTGTAAAGATGACATTACTGCCTTGTCTACTGTACCTTTTTCGTTCCCTTCCTATCCCTATTAAAAAATCCACTTTGACTTCACTTCAATCCAAAATGGTCAGCTTCGTCTGGGGAGATGAGGGACACCGATTTGCAAAGGAGACCCTACTCCGACTTCAAACTCAAGGAGGACTAGGACTCCCAAACCTATGGCTTTACTACCAAGCAGCCCAATTCTCCATCATATATTTCAAAGGGCCATAAACCTGACTGGGTCTTCCTAGAGAAGCAGGCTGTCCCCCACCATACGCACGACTTTCTACTCTGGTGGCCAGCAAAGCACAGACCGGCTATCCTGATACATTACATAAACACACACAACTAATATCTCCCCTGAGGCCCCTTTCACACCCCTGATTTTCCACCAGGGATGAATCTATACGCATTTCGCTGGTGGCTGAACAAGGGGCTCTTCAGGATAGGACATTTCTTTACCTCAAATGGCCTGTTATTAGGGCACTGCCTAAGCAAACTAGACATGTCAGTTTCTGAAAAGTTCAGACTTTCCCAGATCAGACACTTCCTCCACACACTATGGACTGACAAGTGGGGACCTCCCAAAGCAACCATGTACGAACAATGGTGTTCCGGCATAGGGTCTCAAAAGGGCGGCATCTTCATCATATACTCTTCACTGGCAGACAAGGTAGACTCTCCAGCTTACGCAAGATCCTGGGAGGCAGATCTGGACATTCAGCTGGACCTGACAAGTGGTTTCAAGCCTTCCGCAGATCGTCTAAAAGGCATCTTGAACATCTCACTGATAGAAGCGAACATTAAAGTGTATCCGAGATGGTATTACGTTCCCGCTAGACTATCCAAAATATATCCAGATGTGTCTCCTCTGCTATAGAGGATATGGGCACGATGCTTCATATGGTGGTCTTGCCCCCGTATAAGAAGCTACTGGAATAAATACTTTCATGTACTGCGAAAGGTAACAGACTCAAGTTCCTCAGGACCCCACGTATATTCTCTTGAACCGTAGGGTGAACCCCACCCCCCCCAAGTGTACACAACAACCTGATCATCTTCATGTGCTTGGGAGCCAAGAAAACCTTAGCGAAAGCCTGGAAAAAAACAAGTGTCAATCTTGGTTGCCAAGCAGAAAATATCCTGTATCATGACCCAAGAACAAACAGTTGCAGAGCTGCTGGACACTGTTCAACGCTTTGAAAAGGTATGGGAACCATGGGCCACACATGTTAAGATCTCACCTTACCCGGGTCACCTACATACATGAAGGAATCTCCAGAGGGACCACATACACATTCCCCCTCCACCATCTCTCTTCTTCCCCTCCCTAAACTCCCCCACTTTCTCGCCTCTTTTCATGGTACATATCACCAGACTTGTTATCAGCATGTTGAAAGCTTAACATTCAGCTCTTTGCAAAGAAATTTACCACTCATACTGGCATATCATGCATAAAGCATAGCCTGCTACGCTTTGGATTGAGCTAGCCCAAAGTGAACAACTCCCTCCTCCGGGACTGTTGTAATCTTGGAGCCTGTCATGATAGACATCCCCTGGGAAGGGAGTGAGGTAATGGACGAGGCTCGTCATCGGGCTGGGACCATAGGCTGTTACTCCAGTGTGAACCCATAGGGGTGGAGTAATTACCCAGGAGGGCCCAGCACGGTGTGACCCATTCCAATTCTATTACACCAGGACCATGCTCCTCGAAGGGGCCAGTCAACCAGCTCAGTTCAGAATATATTGGCTATATAGGTTTAGGTGAATACATTGTACTTCGATGGCTGATAGTCTTGACCCTTTAATGACTAAGCCTATTTTTGACATTTGGTGTTTACAAGTTAAAATCTGTATTTTTTGCTAGTAAATTACTTAGAGCCCCAAAACATTATATATATTTTTTTTAGCAGAGAATCTAGAGAATAAAATTATTGCAATATTTTATATCACGCGGTATTTGTGCAGCGGTGTTTTAAACGCAACTTTTTGGGAAAAGGGACACTTTCATGAATTTAAAAAAAAAACAGTAACGTTAGCCCAATTTTTTTGTATAATGTGAAAGATGATGTTGCGCCGAGTAAATAGATACCAAACACGTCATGCTTTATAATTGCACGCACTCGTGGAATGGCGACAAACTACGGTACCTAAAAATCTCCATAGGCGACGCTTTAAATTTTTTTTGTACGGTTACCAGGTTAGAGTTACAGAGGAGGTCTAGTGCTAGAATTATTGCTCTCGCTCTGAAGATCGCGGCGATACCTCACATGTGTGATTTGAACACCGTTTACATATGCAGGCGCAACTTCCGTATGCGTTTTCTTTGCTGCGCGGAGACAGGGGCGCTTTAAAAAATTCTTTATTTTTATATTAATAAATTGTGTTTAAAAAAAAAAAAATGTTTTTGATCACTTTTATTGCTGTCACAAAGAAGTAAACATCCCACGGCTTCGTTCCAGACTGTCAGTGGCTGCCGGAGGTGGTAGATTGGTGATCGGGCCTCCCGATGGAACAGGAGGCCCTGTAGGAGCGGCGGGAGGGGGGGGCGTCCCCACCCGCTCCCTCAGTATAACACCCGAGCAGCTTTTAGCCACATCGGTTGTTATACCTGGATAGCCGATCGCCGGCTCTAGAAAACAGTACCGGGATGATGCCTGCAGCTGCGGGCATCATCCTGGTATAACCTCCGAAAGCAGAGTACGCACATCTGCGTACGCTCGGCAGGAAGGGGTTAAGGACAGGTCAGCCAATGATATTGTCTGCATCAAATACATGTTACATGCCAAATGTTAGTGGGAGCTTCTGGCCTCCCATCGGACTGCCACATTCTATGACAACATGTGATTACTGTAATGCCTATTGTATGTTTCTAAAAAAAAAAATATTGAAACAGAAATAGGCAACAGCTGCGGCGTTGAATCTGGATCGGTAGCCCACTGAGACTATCTGTCCACACTTCAAGGATCGCTCGTAGCTCCAGAATAATGGGCAGTGGAGCTTCTTGCGGAATCCAAGGACCTTGAGCCAAACTTGAGTCCAGGGATTCCTCCCCAGCCGGACAAACTGGCATCCATCATGACTACCGTTCAATGGAGAGGAAGAAAGGACTTCCCCCAGTCAGAACAGCAGCAACAGAAGCCAAAAAGAGCCCCTTGTCGATCGTTCCAGAGGAATCTGGTGATCCAGAGAGAAGAGGGACAAGTCCCATTTTGCTTGGATTCTCTTCTGCAGAACCCTCGTATGAAGCTGCACATACTGGACCGCCTCGAAAGAGGAAACCACCAGAGCCTGCATGCAAGATCGTAGGGTAGACCGCCTGCAGGACAATAGCAATTGGACCGCAGTTCAAATATTCCGAAGTTTTGTCTGGCAGAAGAAACATTTACGCCTGCCCTGAGTCGAGAATCAAACCCAGGTACTCCAGGTGCCTAGCTGAAGTCGAGGCGGACTTCTTGAGGTTCAAGATGCATCTAAAGTGCTGCAGAGAATGCATGGTGATCTGGACACTGTCCAGCAAGGTTGAATGAGACTCTGCCTGTAAGAGCAAGTAGTCCAGGTACCTACAGTGGATATAAAAAGTCTACACACCCCTGTTAAAAATGTCAGGTTTCTGTGATGTAAATAGGAGAGATATATTTTCAGAACTTTTTCCACCTTTACTCTGACCTATAAACTATACAACTCAGTTGAACAACAAATTAAATTCTTTTAGGTGGAGGGAAGTAAAAATAAAAAAAAATAAAACATGGTTGCAAAAGTGTGCACAACCTTAAACTAATACTTTGGTGAAGCACCTTTTGATTTTATTACAGCACGCAGACTTTTTGGGTACGAGTCTTTCAGCATAGCACATCTTGACTTGGCAATACTTGCCCACTTTTATTTGCAAAAATTCTCCAAATCTGTCAGATTGCGAGGGCATCTCCTGTGCACAGCCCTCTTCATATCACCCCATAGATTTTCAGATTCAGGTATGAGCTTTGTCTGGGCCACTCCAAAACTTTAATAATCTTCTGGTTCCTTTATTGATTTAGATGTATGCTTTGGGTCGTTGTCATGCTGAAAGCTGAAGTTCCTCTTCATGTTCAGCTTTCCAGCAGAAGCCTAAAAGGTTTTATGCCAATATTGACTGGTACTTGTAACTGTTCATAATTTCCTCTACCTTGACTAAAGCCCCGCTGAAGAAAAACAGCCCCAAAGCATGATGCTGCCACCACTATGCTTCACTGTGGGTATGGTGTTCTTTTGGTGATGCGCAGTGTTTTTGCGCCAAACATATCTTTTGGAATTATGGCCAAAAAGTTCAACCTTGGTTTCATCAGATCAGAACACATTTTCCCACATGCTTTTGGGAGATTACAGATGTTATTCTTCCTAAGAAAAGCCTTCCGTCTTGTCACTCTACCCCATAGCCCAGACATATGAAGAATACAGGAGATTGTGGTCACATGTACCACACAGCTAGTACTTGCCAGATATTCCTGCAGTTCCTTTAACCACTTCAGCCCCAGAAGAATTTACCCCCTTAATGACCAGAGCATTTTTTGCGATGCGGCACGGCGTCGCTTTAACTGACAATTGCGAGGTCGTGCGACATTGTACCCAAACAAAATTGACATCCTTTTTTTCCCCTCAAATAGAGCTTTCTTTTGGTGGTATTTGATCACCTCTGCAGTTTTTATTTTTTGCTCTATAAACAAAAAAAAACAATTTTGAAAAAAAAAAGCAATATTTTTTACTTTTTGCTATAACAAATATCTCCAAAAAATATATAAAAAAAGTAATTTCTTGCTCAGTTTATGCTGATATATATTCTTCTACATATTTTTTGTATATATATATATATATATATATATATATATATATATATATATATATATAAATATAAATGGGATAAATAGAGGAGAGTTAAAGTGAATGTAAAAGTTTGTTTTTTATTTTTTTTAAATAACAAACATATCATACTTAACTCCACTGTGCAGCTCGCTTTGCATAGAGTGGCCCCGAACATCCTCTTCTGGGGTCCCCCGGCGGCTCCTACCCGCATCAGATAACCCTCTGAGAGAAGCACTCTCCCGAGGGGGGTTGCCTTGCAGGCACGCTCCCGAGTCCAGCATTTGCGTCAGACACGAATGGCCGGACTCGGCTCCGCCCCCCCCGGTCATTGGATTTGATTGACAGCAGCGGGAGCCAATGGCTGCGCTGCTATCAATCTATCCAATCAAGAGCCGGGACCCTGTGGAGAGAGGGACACCGCGTCCCCACTAAGATGAAGGGGCTCAGGTAAGAAAATCGGAGTTACTTACCGGTAACGTCCTTTCCAGGAGTCTCTTAGGACAGCACCATAGAGAGACCTTGGCTCCTCCCCTTTTGAGGAAACACCGCCTTCAAATTTCAGATTTAATCCTCACCGCTCCCCCCCGGCCCCTCAGTTCTTCAAGAGGACCTCCGGCTAGCTGGGGAGACACAAGAACACGTCATAATAATTTCTATCTTACCTGACGTTCTTCTGCGATGAACTTTTCAGAAATGTCCCTGAATTAGGGTGGGTATCTGTGCTATCCTGAAAGACTCCTGGAAAAGGACGTTACCGGTAAGTAACTCTGATTTTCCCATTTCCGTCTTTCAGGACAGCACCATAGAGAGGATGAGCAAGCACCTTACCTTAGGGTGGGACTACTGCCTGCAGAACCTTACGACCAAAAGCCTGGTCTTTTGCTGACAGAAGGTCCAATCTGTAGTGTCTCACGAACGTGTCGAATCTGGACCACGTTGCCACTCTACAGATCTGCTCTGGAGACGCACCAGCCCACTCTGCCTGAGAGGTCGCCACTGCCCTGGTGGAATGTGCCCTAACACCCTTTGGGGCCTCCAAACCGCTGACTACATAAGCCTGGCTGATGGCTAACCTTAACCATCTGGCTATAGTGCGCGCCTAGGGGCTCTGCCTCCCTTCCTGGTTCCTGAAAATAATACAAAAAAGGATTCAGACTTTCTAAATGGTTTTGTATCCTCCAAGTACTGAAGGACACACCTTCTCACATCCAATTTATGAAAAATATGTTCCTGTTCCCTCACAGGATTTAGACAGAAGGTGGGCAAAACAATTTCCTGGCCTCTATGAAAACCCGAGGCCACCTTCAGCAAAAAAGCCGGATCGGTTCTAAAAATTACACGGTCCGGAAACACCTGAAAAAAGGTGCCCAAATAGAAAGGGCTTCAAGTTCACTCACTCTCCTTGCCGTAGTGATTGCCACCAAAAACACCGTTTTGAGAGTAATCCACTTTAACGTACAAGTCTCTAACGGCTCAAAAGGTTCCACCGTAAGGGCCTGTAGAACCAAAGAAAGATCCCACATTGGGAAGGGGGAGACTCATTGGTCTCTGCCTACTCAAGGCTTTAAAAAACCTAACTATCCACGGATCTGTAGCTAGCTGTTTTTCTAGAAAAACGCTCAGAGCGGATACTTGTCCTTTCAGGGTGCCAAGGGCTAACCCCTTGTCCGCCCCTGATTGTAGAAATTCTAAGACCGCTATGGAGCTGCGTACATCAAAGGAACTTTCTGTGCACCAGCTATTGAAGCGTTTCCACGTTTTCTGTTAGATAACCTGCGTATCCTTTTTTCTGCAATTTAGGGGGTTTCCATTAAGCGATCTGAGAAACCCCTGCGCCTCAGCAATTCCTCCTCAGTAGCCAAGCTGCGAGGTTACACCTCTCCACCTGGGGACAACAGATTGGCCCCTGAGAAATAAGATTCTCCTGGACTGGCAGAAACCAGGGAGGTTCCACTGCTAGACTTAATAAGATGGAAAACCAAGGCCTCCTGGGCCAATGTGGCGCAATTATAATGAGGGTTGTGCTTTCCAGCTGGAACTTCCTCAGTACGGCTGGGATCAATACAGGAGGGGGGAGAGCATAACACCTGGCGAAAGACCAGCTCTGAGCCAGTGCGTCTACTCCTAGGGCTCCATCCCATCTGTTCAGGGAGAAGAAAAGATGAGCCTTCCTGTTTTCTCTCGACGCAAAGAGGTCTACGCATGGCCTTCCCCACTTCTGAGATATCGTCTCGAAAACCTCTTGGTTCAAAACCCAGTCGCCTTCTCTCAGCAACTTCCTGAGGAAATCCGCCACCAGATTTTGTTCCCCCTTCAAATGCACCGCCGAGAGGGATAGAATATTTACTTCGGCCCACTTGAGAATGTTTTCTGCCAGGGCCCACAGAGGTCTGCTTTTGGTACCCCCCTGCCTGTTTATGTAGGCTACAGCTGAGGAGTTGTCCGACCAGACTCGCACATGCTGCCCCTGAAGTTCCTTCTGAAAGGCTCTGAGTGCCAAAGCTACAGCTCTCAGTTCCCTCCAGTTCGAGGATCTTTTTGCGTCTTCTCTCAGCCAGACTCCCTGAACCATCCGGGAATCTAGATGCGCACCCCAACCTGTGCCGCATGCATCAGTCGTGATGCACCTGGACACTGGAAGAACCCAATCTAGACACTGGAAGAACCCAATCTAGACCCTGTGAGAGATTGGCCCCTCTTCTCCAACACCATAGGGGTCTCTTGATTTGACTCGGTACCGTTATCAGGGAGTCCAAAGACCCCTGACTGTGGTCCCAAACCCTCAGGATGAAGAGTTGTAAAGGGCGAAAATGTAATCCTGCCCACTGAACTGCTGGAAGTGCTGACGTCAGTAAGCCCAAGGCTGACATAGCCTTTCTTACTAATATCTGCTGGCTTACAACATCGCCTTGTTTACCTTCTGGATTTTCTCCCAGGAAAGGAAGACCTTCTGTTTCGTTGAATCCAACAGGTAACCCAGAAAGATTACCTTTTGTGATGGAATCAAGTTGGATTTCTCCAGGTTCAAGAGCCAACCTAGATCTTCTAGGATGTCTCTTGTAAACTGTAGGTCCCGCGACAACTGTTCCGGGGAAGAGGCAAACCGTAGCAGATCATCTAAATACGCGATTACTGAGATGCCTCTGAGTCGCAGAAAGGCTAAAACTTCCACCATGACTTTGGTGAAGATGCGGGGGGGGGGGGGGGGGAGAGGATAGCCCGAAGGGAAGGGCCCTGAACTGCCAGTGAAATGACCCTTCTCTGGTATTCACCACCAGCATGAGGAACTTCTGACACCCTTCTGCGATGGGAATGTGTAGGTAGGCATCCTTCAAGTCTACCGATGCCATGAAGCAGTTCGGAGGAAGGAGCGTTTTCACCGAGTAGATAGAGTCCATTCGGAACCTCTTGTAGGTGACCGAGACATTCAGAGGCTTCAGGTTCAGGATGAGCCTGAACTTCTGACTGTTTGCGTCAGCCTCTGCCTGTCTCTCCTTCTGGAACTCGAACTAACACCTCCTGTTCCTCCAATTCCTGGAGAGAGGAAAGAAGAGCTGCTGACCTTTCTGCCCATTTTGGTAGCGTGGTGACCAGGAGTCTGCGTGGTGGAGATTCTGCAAACTCTAACCTGTACCCTCTTCTTATGGTCTCCAAAATAAAATGGTTGGAGGTGATCCTCTCCCACTGTGGGAGGAACCACCCCAATCTTCCTCCCACCGTGGTTCTGTCACTTAGTCTTTTTGGGCTGTTCAGGAGGGTGAAAAATAGCCCCCCCCACGCCCTTTCCCCTTTTGTCCCCAACCCTTTTTCTGTTGTTCAGGCTTTGGGGGGTCCAACTTCTTCCAGGGCCAAGACTTTCTTTTAGTCTTGGCAAGTTTCCTTTTAAAAGGAAAAGCCTTTTTTCTGTCGGCTGTCCGATCCAAGACGGCCTCCAGACCCGGTTCAAACAGCAAGTCCCCTGTGAGAGGAATCCCGCAAAGTTTAACTTTAGATGTGGTATCCCCCTGCCACGTTTTAAGCCATAAGGCTCTTCTTGCTGAATTGGATAATGCAGCCGATCTTGCGGACATACGCACTGATTCAGCCGAGGCGTCCGCCAGATAAGCCACCCCCTTAAGGAGCATAGGGAAAGACAGGATTGTTTCTTTAGAAGTCCCTGCCTCTATGTGTGCTTTAATTTGCGTCAACCAGTATTCCATGTTCCGTGCCACCACTGTGGACGCCATGGCAGGTTTGAGGTTACCCAGGGAAGAATCCCAGGATTTTTTCAAGAGGGAATCTATCCTCTTGTCCATGGGATCTGGGAGCACCCCCCATGTCCTCAAAGGCCAGGTCAGTATGCCTGGAGACCTGAGAAAAGGCTGCGTCTAGTTTAGGAGATTTATTCCATACCAGCGCCTCCTCCTCTGCAAAGGGAAACCTACGTTTAAGCGCTCTTGAAAAGAAAGGTTTCCTTTCTGGGTCTTGCCACTCTTTTTTGATGGCGTCGACCAAGACCTCATGGACTGGGGACACCTTCTTATGCTCCCCTAGGCCCCTATACATCTGGTCGTGGAGTGATAACTTCTTCCTTTTCTCCTGGATCCTAAAGTGGTATGGATGGCCCCTAAGAGAAAGTTAGTAGCGAGAGGATCTTGTTGATTCCCCATCTACCTCCTCTCCCTCCGAATCCCCTTGGGAATCTGAAGAAACGCTATCAGGCTCCTCCTCAACCTCGACTCTGGCGCCTCCTGGATTCTCTCCACTTCCCGAGGGAGCATCCATTAAGGTTTGAGGAATAATCTGTTGTGCTGGTGGAGAAAATAACCTGAGGCTGTGGCAACTGAAAACTGGAAAAAAAGTGTCTTAAAAGATTGTAATGTGCTAGAAAGCTCCTTGACGGACGCTGCAAGATCCGAACACTGTACTACTGACTGTTCCCTCACTAACCCCTCTATACACTCCTTACAGAGGGGCTTGGACCGAGATTCCCCCATCGTGGCTCTGCATGAGGGGCATTTTTTCTTGGCATTATGAGGCGACTTGCTTTTTTCTGTAGACTTGCCCTGTAAATAAATTTAGAGAGGGCAATCAGCAAAATTATCCACCAGCAATACCACAGAGGGCCACCAGGGGTGCACCTCCCAGGACCAACCACCACCAGGGATCCGGTCACAACCCTCCCCCCCCCCCCCCCCACCACCAAGGGGAAATTAAACACCCGTGGAGCTTACAGGAAAAGGTAAAGGAACACCACCCCAGGGTTCCTCTTACCTTTAAGTGGCTGGTGCAGGATTCTCCTGGAGCGGTTCATGAAGCCTCTGCTTCCGACATATCCTTCAGAGGAATGTGGTCTCCCTAGCCCCTGTGTGCTGTCCCTACAGCAGAGATGAGGCAGCACCATCCGAGCGCGCGGTCCGCTTTCAACCTCCGCAACCGGAACCAGAAGTCACGGGTCAGACGGAAGCACTGACCTCCGCAGGAACTGACGTCACCCGCCATCCGACCCAGCGCTCAGAGCTCCCACGCTGGCTGCCTAGTGCAGGGCGGTCTCCCTGTACCTCCGCCCTATGCCACCCCTGGGCAGAAGAAAGCAGACCCCTCCAGCTTACTGCTTCACCAAGAGAAGCTGGAGGAGCGTGATGTGCAGTCAATTTAAGGTACCCAGACACACTAGCCTCACAGACTGCAGTGTAGAACATGAGAAAGAGAGAGAGAAACCTTGGTCCACCCCCCTCCGCTTAGCATGTAATTAGCCTCAGCCTCCCTGGCTGTTTCAGCCTTGGCCCTTTGCGATGTCTCCCCACCGGAGGAAACACCAGAACTGAGGGGCCGGGGGGAGCGGTGAGGATTAAATCTGAAATTTGAAGGCGGTGTTTCCTCAAAAGGGGAGGAGCCAAGGTCTCTCTATGGTGCTGTCCTGAAAGACGGAAATGGGAAAAATGTAGTTTTTTCTCCTGATGCATTCAGGTGAAAAAACACAAGCATTTACAACCCTTTTAACCACCCCAGAACCAGCCCACAGCAGTTTTAACCACCCCTGAACTAGCCCAGAGCAGTGAGGGGGGAAAGGGGGTCCCAAAATATACTTATGGCAAGAGAACTGCCCCAGAAGCCGCACAGCCAGAGACACGGAGGCTCCCTCACCTCGGGTTTCAGGCAATCTCCTATGAACGGAGGAAATAACGGAGAAGGATGCGCTGTTGGAGGAGGTGCCTATCCTTCTCATGCTGTCATGGAAGACTATTTGGGAATAATACTTTAGTGCCGATTTAATTCTAGCTCATAACCAATTTAACGATTTCCATTTCTAGAAAGTCAACATTTCCATCAAGTACTAAGTCATGTTTTGCTTGGGGCTCAAATACTTATTTTACTCACTGAACTGCAACTCAATTTAAATCATTTGTATCATGTTTTTTCTTGGTGTTTGGTTGATTTTCTGACTCGATCATTTAAAATAGACCTATGATAAATTATAGACCCTTATTTTCTTTGTAAGTGGGCACACTTACAAAATCTGCAGGGGATTAAATCATTATTTTCCCCACTGTATGTATGAGTAGCTGCCTATCTCTCCACAAAAATTCCATACATTATTGAGCTCAACTAAAAGCCCCATAGGTTCATTCAGGGAAGGCATTGCCTTATTCAATAAGAAAACCTTTGTGCAATGGGATGGGTAAAAGTGACCAGAGGAAATGAAAACACCAAGAAAATAAAGGGTCATTTACAGTTCACTAAAATATCTAGATGTCTCCTAAAACCTCCATACAAATTTTTTTAGCCCTAAAAGGTTTTGGATTGAGAAAATACATTTAAAAGACTTATTACAGCAGACTTTGCACTAGAAATCAAGGTCTGCTTATGCCATCAGGCATCCCCTAACCCCTTACAAATTGCTGTACGATATATAAATGCACCAAGGAGTGGTAATACCTCCTTCAAGGTGATGCCATGATCCTTCTGACAAGATCCTGGAAACTAAGAAATTGCCAAATCTTGCAAGGGGATACTCCTCTACTATGCTTATCATCATCTTGGGAGATCTGGGATATTCAGCATGTCCCGGGAACTTGCAGGAAGGATAGTGACAACATTCTGTGCAGTGCAGAAGATGGGGGTTTATTATTTCTCCCACAGTTGTGTTTTTCTACTATAAAAAAAAACAAATAAACAAACAAAAGAGGGCGCACTAGCCTAGTGCATCATCCCACAGCATTCATTTAAGAGCAACAAGAATAATACTCAAACATGTGAATTAAAATCGCTCATGGAGCTACTTATCTATAGCGATATTAATTCACAAGTTTGCTAGTATTATTCTTGTTGATCATTAATAAATGCTGTGGGATAATGCACTAGGCTGGTGCACAATCTTTTGTTTTTTGTAGTGGCTTCAGTCCTAGAGGGCAGCAAGGCTCGAAACATTCCCCAGCGACGTGGTGTCATCTTTTACACCTGTACCCGGTTATCACACTTATGCGCAGGAGACATTTTGTCATTATAAGTGTTTTTCTACCATGACAGTAAATTGTGATTAATATGATGCAGAAGTGTAGTTGGGAAGGGGATGACTTAATAGACATGTCATTAACTTTCTGACCCTAAGAGTCCTCTGGGCAAGCTCTTAGAATGTAAAAGCCATGGTGTTAAATAACCTAGTGTACTTTGCGCAGCACCTTTAAAACCAAAGGATTCTCTACTTAATGGCCAAGCATCTTTCTGAGACTTGTTATTTACAAGTTAAAAACATTTTTTTGCTATAAAATGACTTAGAAAAATATATATATAATGTTTGGGGTTCTAACAACCTAGAGAATAAAATGGCAGTCGTTGCAATACTTTTTATCACACCGTATTTGAGCAGCAGTCTTACAAGCGCACTTTTTTGGGGGAAAAACTTATTTGAAATAAAGAATAAGACAACAGTAAAGTTAGCCTAATTTTTTTATATTGTGAAAGATGATGTTATGCTGAGTAAATTGATACCAAACATGGCATGCTTCAAAATTGCGCCCACTCGTGGAATGGCGACTAACTGCAGCCACAGTGGGAGGTTCCAGGTCAGCAGTGCGATTCAGGAGCGTCTAATGTTATGGCAAACTGATCTATGAGGTGATCCTGCTCATCCAATCTGGAAAAAATATTACCAAAAAGTGGATTGCCTGCAACTTCTGAATTTATGGCCTTTGCCTACTGTCAGGAACCATAAATCAGACAGACAGAAGTGCAGTAAAAATCACACTAATAAAGTAGTACAGATGCATGTTGATATGTGATATTTTGTTAGTAATATTGGCACATTGTTTAGTATTAATATTTTTTTGATATTTTTGTAGCACTAGCACTTTAAATAGCTTTTGGCAGCACCTAACATCATTGCACAGAAGTAATCACCCACTGAGGAAATCTAGCAGCAGTGGTATCATACACAGAAGTTAGCGCAATCCACTTTTACATTATATTGATACTCTACCATTTTTGTGTAGGCTTACATGATTGCAGAAAACTAGTATATATATATTTTTAGTTTTGCGCCGGTAGCACATCTGGTCAGATTACATCTTTACACCGAGTTGCCAATTCCTTCGTGTAAATTTGCTTTACCCATTGCACTTCGATTGGCACCCTCTCTTGCCATCTTCCCAGTAACTACAGCTGTCTCCCACCAATGTTCCTACTCCACCTATGCACTGATGCCCCCTCTGCATGAGACCCCTTTCCTGACCTGTGATGAAAAGCATTTTACATGTATCCTTATGCGCATTGCTAATTGTCATTGTTTCAATACATTTTGTAACATGTACTACACTCAGGCTGGCCATACATTATACAATTTTCCTTTAGATTTACCGAAACCATATAATATGAGGTCAAACCTAAAAAGATTTTGTATGCGATCAGGCAGGACACACACTACATAGTTAAGTTAAATCTAAAGGAAACTGAACAAAATTGTATAATGTATGGTCAGCTTTAGGCCTCTTTCACACGGGGCGGATCAGTGATGATCCGCCCCGTGAACATCCGCTGGCTCAGCGGGGATCGCTCCGCCGATCCCCGCTGAGCAGGAAGATGACAGGTGCATCGCTGCACACTGTGCAGCGACGGACCTGTCAGAGCGCCGCTCTCCCCTATGGGGGATCGGATGATGACGGACCGTAGTGTCCGTCGTCATCCGATCCGATCACGGAGGAAAAAGTAGGTTTTTCCTCCGTTACACTTTTCGGATCGGAGCGGGGTCGGATGTCATCCGACACTCCATAGGGATGAATGTATGTCCGTTTTTCATCCGAAAACGGAAGGCTGAAAAACGGACATACGGATCCCCGTGTGAAAGAAAGAGGCCTTAGTCTGCACACCCTACTGTGTTTGTTTTCTAATATGAACGAATATGTAATTTTGCAAAGGGCAAGGGGAGTCTGCTCATCACATTAGACTTTACTTTTTAGTGCAAACTACAATTTATTAAAGCGAAGCTCCACCCAAAAGAGGAAGTTCTGCTTTAAGGATTCGTCCCCCCTCCTCCCCAACGGATACCCGATTTTGACAGGTACCCTCTCCCACTTCTGCTTCGACAGGTGCGGGAACTCTCTCCCTCACCCCCTGCAGAGAGATTATATATATATCATATATATATATATATATATATATATATATATATATATATATATATAGATATATATATATAGATATATATATATGCAGTACCCATACAGCGGTCCGTGTATGTGACACTGTCTCGATGTCCGCCAGTGACCCACGATCGCGGTACACAGAGGCAGAAAGGGGATCTGCCTAAGTAAATAAGGCAGATCCCCGTTCTGACAGGAGACATCATGGAGATCTGCTGTTCCCAGTGATCGAGAACAGCTATCTTTGTGGCGTTTCAGTGAGCCCAGCCCCACACAACAGTTAACCCCCTTGATCCCCCCTATTGTTAACCCCTTTCCTGCCAGTGTCATTTATACATTGATCAGTGCATTATGTTAGCACTGATCACTGTAATACTGTCAATGGTCCCCAAAAAAAGTCACTTGGAGGGGCGTGGTCAAGATGGCGACCTAGCAGGACGTGAGGGAAGGGAGCTCCGCACCTGACAGGCTCCGTTATCCGTTTTCAAGGGGTTTACAGACACCCTACCTGCCCCACATTTCTGAGGCTGTGACCGGGCACTGAAGACACGATTCGGGATCACAGTGCCTCCCTTCGTATACTGCAAGTTAAAATGAAAACGCTGGAATCTCGTGCTGAGGACCAAGAAAACAGAAATCGCAGAAATAACCTGCGTCTGGTGGGACTTCCAGAGGGAGTGGAGGGACGAGATCCAGAGGCTTACACAGAGCAATTGCTACGCACCCTCCTTCCTCAGGCACCATTTTCTACCCATTTTGCGGTGGAACATGCCCATGGGATGCCATCGATTCGAGGACCGCCTAGGGCGCCGCCACGTACCTTTATTTTTTGCATGCTCAACTTTAGAGTTTGTGATTTAATCCTCCGGGAGGCTAGGAAAATAGGGGAACTGAGATCCGAAAATACAAAGATCATGCTATTCCCGGATTACTCGGTTGAAACAGAGACAGTGGAGGACATTTGACCAGGTCAAGGCCCAATTGCGCACCAGGGGGCTCAAATATAATATGCTGTTCCCTGCGCGGCTTAAAGTGGTGAACTGTGAAACTACAAAGTTCTTCACTTCCCCAGAGAATGCGCCCAGCTGGCTTGAGTCCTTGCCACGTAATCACTGATCTTTACATCGGAGAACACCATCAATACCCCTGTACTATACTTGTACTGTCTGGTGGTAAGCAACATACCTTTATACTTTTTTTTTTTTGCATTCTTACGGGGGACTTTAATATTCCTCCAAACCCTTCTCTAGATAAATTGTCCCCAGATCTTGCCACTGACTCGGCGCTATCTCGTTGGTCTCAGGTCCTGGGATTGGAGGATGTTTGGCGTTGGAAACATCCATCGGAGCGCATGTACACATGTCATTCCTCCTCTTATAATACACTATCCCGTATTGACCTTCTGTATGCCAGTCTGCCCATGCTCCCCAAAAATTATAGCTATTGAGATGCTTTCGAGGGGGATATCTGATCACTCCCCACTGTTGTGTACGCTACAGACTGTTACCCCACAGACAGACAGAATATGGCGACTGTCTCGATTTTGGATTGAACATCCTACTATAGAAATTGAGATGGTTAAGGGGATTAAACAGTTTTGGATATCTAACGCCAACTCCTCCACAACAGGGACTGTATGGGACGCCTTTAAGGCTTATATCAGCGGTTGTTATATGTCATCTATAGCCAGGGAACGTAGGAACGATAAGCTGTTATTGGAGGAGGCTGAAGCTAAAGCCCATGACCTAGAGACTAGATTTACTCTTACCTCTAATCCTATTATAGCACAAGACATGAAAGTAGCCTATAGGGAGGTAATGTTGATCAGAGTGGGCAAAGCGAATAAACGCCAACTAGCGCAAACACAGAGAATATTTGAGCAAGGGGAAAAAACGGGCAGGCTTCTCGCCTGGCTGGTCAAGGAACAATCCCCGATCTCCACCATAGCCCTCATCCAAAAGAGTGATGGGACTCTAGTATCTGACCCAGTTCTCCACAGATTCGGGTTTGGTCCAGTCTTCATCTCCTGGGTCAGGATGGTGTACAAGACCCCGACGGCCAGAATGCGCAGAGGTACTAAACTCTCTCAGACATTCCCCTTGTGCAGAGGAACCAGACAGGGGTGCCCTCTCTCGCCAGGACATTTTGCCCTAGCGATTGAACCAATGGCCGCCCTCCTTCTCCTCCCCTACGCCTGAAATCCGAGGGATTACAAGAGGACCCGTACAAGAAAAGGTGTCGTTGTATGCTGACGACACCTTATTGTACCTTAGAGATGATGGTACTTCTCTACAGGCAGCCCTCTCAGTGATCAATAGCTTCGGGAAGTTCTCTGGCATATGTATACATTGGGAAAAGTCTGTCCTCTTCCCTCTTCATAATAGATCCACCTCCTTGCAGATGGACAGCCAGCTTAGTAGGGTTTCCCAGTTTAGATACTTAGGTGTAGAAATTCATCGTGATTTAAAAAAATACATCACCCTTAACCTAAACCCAGTGGTCAATCACTTATCTCAAAGATGCACCACATGGAAATCTTTACCCCCAACGCCAGTAGGCCGAGTTAACTTAATTAAAATGTCGGTATTACCCAAATTTACTTATTTATTCCGACAAACCCCGGTCCCTATACCAATAACCTTCTTTAAACACCTTGACAGTATCATTACCTCATTTATTTGGAATGGGAAGTTTCCTAGAATAGCTAGATCAACTTTACAACTACCGGGCACATTGGGGGGCCTGGCCTTGCCCTGTTTCTTTAAATATTATTGGGCGGCGGTCCTAGTAACTGTAAAATGGTGGTTCTCTGAGGACCCATCTAATCCCGCTTGCACCAGAGAAGCAGCACTGATTGGTTCATATGCGGAGTTGGGGAATCTGGTGTATAGAGGCCCTAAGTCCAATCTCCATGTAACTCTCCCTATGAAAACAACCCTTAAGGTATGGGATATAGTTCAAAAACAGCTCATGGGACCCAGGGATTGGTCCCCAGCAACACCCTTGTTGGGGCAACCCTCGTTTGCCTCATTTTCGTTCCATCCCTGATCCTATCGTGTGGGCTAGATATGGGGTCATGACCCTTGGGGATATAGTATCCCAGGGACAATTAATTTCCTTTGATGCCTTGAAAGGTAATAAAGATCTCCCCAATCCCATGTTTTTTAGGTTCCTTCAATTACGCCACGCTTTCAGGTCCCAATTCCCTGGTCCGCTGACACTAGAGGGGTCACTTGTGGAGGCTACGCTTAAAACCCCAGACAAGGGGAAAACATTGTCCACACTCTACAATATGTTTGCGTCCCTTAACACGTCTAAAGTCTCCCAGCTATGCGAGTTGTGGCGAGGGGATGTTCTGGAGCTGACGGATGAGGATTGGGAAGAGGGAATTCAACAATTCTTACCCCTTACAATATCGGCTAGAGATAGGTTCATGCAATTGAAGTTTCTCCATCGGGCATACTACTCTCCAATACGCTTAGCTAGAATCTACCCTGATATATCGGCGAGATGCGCTAGATGTGGCTCAGATAATGCAGATTTTTTCCATGTGGTCTGGTCCTGCCCTGGAGTGGAGGACTTTTGGAAAAACATACTAGCCGATATTAATACTATTGGGAAAATGAAGATCCCTACAGCCCGATCCCTCTCTTGCTAGGTATACGTGACTTTGAGGTCTCATGGGGGAAAAAATTGTCTTCTACACCACACTATATGCAAGGAAAGCAATCCTTTTGCAATGGAACCAATCTCAACCACCCACCAGACAGCTCTGGCAGTCCTTGGTAAATAAGGCATTGCCATTATATAAAATGACATACATGGGAAGAAATTGCTCCAAAAAATTTGGGAAAATTTGGGCGGTGTGAGTAAAGGCAAAGCATCTAACTATTGACTGAGAGGTGTGGACTGATGTCCACTGTACCCGACACTAATCCCCCCCCCCCCCCCACCGACAACAAAATTCTCTAGGTCTCTTTTTGTGAATGTGAGATAGGAGTGGTTCTCCCGGGGGTGGTCTAGGAGACCACCTATACCTTAGTTGAGTGACATATGGAGTATATTTGTAACATCTTTTTTAAATCTGACGCAAAGTTCATGTTCATGTATTGCTGCACTTGCTGTTAAATCTCTATCTTTTAAGAAAGGTAAAATTACTCTGTAAAGATGTCTATACCGCTGCTTAAACCGATATAGCTTGTTTGTTTTGTAAAAACCTAAATAAAAACTTTTTTGTTAAAAAAAAAAAAAGTCACTTAGGGTCACATTTGTCCGCCGCAATGTCGCAGTCTCGCTAAAAATCGCAGAACGCCGCCACTACCAGTAAAAACATTAAATAAAAGTCTATAAAACTTTCCCATAGTTTGTAGACACGATCACTTTTGCGTAAACCAATCAATATACACATATTGATTTAATTTTTTTTTTACCAAAAAATACGTAGAAGAATATAAATTGACCTAAACTGATGATTTTAAAAAAAATTTTTTTGGATATGCATTATAGTAGAACGTAAAATATATCGGGTTTTTCTTTTTTCTAAATTGTTGGTCTTTTTTGTTTATAGCGCAAAAAATAAAAACCGCAGAGGTGATCAAATACCACCAAAGAAAGCTCTATTTGTGGGGAAAAAAGGACATCAATTTTGTTTGGGTACAGCGTCGCACAATTGTCAGTTAAAGCGATGCAGTGCCTTATCGCAAAAAATGGCCTGATCATTAAGGGGGTAAAACCTTCTGGGGCTGAAGTGGTTAAATACAGAGCTGCAATAAATTGTGTATTT